>CM017566.1:8250418-8823015 GCA_007844125.1 Sinonovacula constricta | reverse complement strand
CGGTTAAAATATCTCCATTGGTGAAGGGGGGAGGGGGGGGGGGGGGGGGGGGGGGGGGGGGGGGGAGGGGGCGAGGGGGGTATTGGTTGCGGGTGGAAAGATTATTGTACATGCTGAAAATAAAGAGACGGAGAATGACGTCAGTGCATTTATTATAAAGCAGCTAATTTATGCTATTTTACCTTAATTCATAAGTTATTGTAATGCGGACATGCCCTTCTTCTTAACATAAACACTTGACTTATGAACACGTTTTGACAAAGTACGATTTGTACTTGTACCGGCATTCAATCGATTCGATGTACGAAACACCCAAACCAAAAACAAAATCGCAGACGAAAACACCAACTTGTACCTTTTTGCGAACACAACTACGAAGAGTGACATTTTTAAAATCATATATTCAGAAATAAATTAGCCTGCTATTTCCTTTAGTAACGTTCGGGAGCCTAACTGTGTCATCCCACCGCGGGCAGAACGCTCCATTTGTATTTATCCACGCAATCGATTTCTAGCTTCAATAAACCATGCGATAAACCAAGAAAATAAAGATTTGTTTTTAAAGATTTCATTGTCAAAATAAACAATGTTTACGGACAGCGAAGTGACAAATTTAACTGTTGAAGAAATGGTCGTTTTCTTGACCAATTACTTTACTGCTGAAATCATTCAAATACTTGTTATTTACGTTTGGTATACGACTTTTTAAAAGGTATCGGCTGACAGATGGGTAGCTACATAAAAAACAGTGAATTTTAAAACAACCATCTTTGTTACTTTAACGTACATCTTCTTTTTACGTACTATATAATTCCTTTAAAATGGTGTTTATATGATAGGTTCATACTTTAAATGAACAAATATTCTGGATAAGTAAGTCAGGCCACAAGTTGTATTGTCTGACACGTGTACAAACTGCGCTAAACAGTAATGTGTGATGTATCCCTAGTGATGTATGGATGAAACAAGATATTTTAAGATTGGAAAAACTCACATTATGAAATTTTCTTTGTTATTATGACATTTTAGACACTAAGCTTTGTTATCTCTTGCTAATACCGACAACTTCGTCCTGATAACTG
The DNA here is from genome assembly GCA_007844125.1 of Sinonovacula constricta. Lineage (NCBI taxonomy): Eukaryota > Metazoa > Mollusca > Bivalvia > Cardiida > Solecurtidae > Sinonovacula > Sinonovacula constricta. The sequence continues at coordinate 8,821,933 of CM017566.1, read as the reverse complement.
TACACATACAAACGGCAAAGTTCGAATGTGCGAGTAACACCCCAAAACACGATGTACAAAATAAATTAAATGATTTTAAATGCGATTATTTTAGATTTTTTTTTCGAAATAAGCACTGAATTAAGTTTCCAGAATGCTATAACAATATTAAGAGCTCCCCTGTTCTCTAACCGCCAGAATGACTGTAGTAAGCTGTTTTCAGCACCAGTTACCAAAAGTTTAGTACCGCTGGATTAATATTAGTACATTCGAATAAAATAAACCCTGTTTCCGGGACATTGTACTAGTAAACATTGTTGTATAACAATAATTCTTCCGTAAAATATCATGTAGAAAGATAAGATATTATGGAAAGTTTTGTATAATGCACATTTTTACTTTTTCTTGCACATAAAGGAATAACTGTAAATAATAGGGTTATACCTATCACCGCCCAGACCCCAAATAAACAACTGTAAACTATCATTAAAATACAACACAATATTTTTTTTTATTTTCATACCAAGTGTTTGGTGAAATAGTCGGATACCAACTTCAAGTCTTGAACTTAAAACAGACGATCTTTAAGCACTGGCAGCTATTTACAGCAACTGAAAGCTAGCAACAGTTTCGAACAATTACTGATAGCTACTGACTCTTAATAACAGCAACCGACAGTTACTAAGCTCCCGCAGTTATCGACAGCTACTGACAGCTACTGACAGCTACGGACAGCCGTCGATAGCTGCTGGCCGCTACGGACAGCCATCGATAGCTGCTGGCCGCTACTGACAGCCATCGATAGCTGCTGGCTGCAGCTGACAGCCATCGATAGCTGCTAGCCGCTACGGACAGCCATCGATAGCTGCTGGCCGCTACGGACAGCCATCGATAGCTGGTGGCCGGTGCTGACAGCCATCGATAGCTGCTGGCCGCTACGGACAGCCATCGATAGCTGCTGGCCGCTACGGACAGCCATCGATAGCTGCTGGCCGCTACGGACAGCCATCGATAGCTGGTGGCCGGTGCTGACAGCCATCGATAGCTGCTGGCCGCTGCTGACAGCCATCGATAGCTGCTGGCCGCTACGGACAGCCATCGATAGCTGCTGGCCGCTACGGACAGCCATCGATAGCTGCTAGCCGCTACGGACAGCCATCGATAGCTGCTAGCCGCTACTGACAGCCATCGATAGCTGCTGGCCGCTATTGACAGCCATAGATAACTGCTAGCCGCTACTGACACCCATCGATAGCTGCTGGCCGCTGCTGACAGCCATCGAAAGCTGCTGGCCGCTGCTGACAGCCATCGAAAGCTGCTGGCCGCTGCTGACAGTTTGCGACCGCTATTGTCAGCTGCAGACACTTTCTGACCGCTGCTGGCAGCTTCAGACCGATACTGGCATCTATCGACAGTTACTGGTGCCTTCTGACACCTACTTACAGCTGTCAGCAGCTACAGACAACTACTTGCTGCTTCCGACAGCTTCTGATACCTTCTGACAGCTACTGGCAGCTACAGCCAGGTATTGACAGCTTCATACATACTGACAGTTATCGACAGCCACCGACACCTTCTGACATCTACTGACAGCTACCGGAAGCTAGAGACAGCTACCGAAGACTATTGACAGCTAGGTTTGCTGGTGAGAGAGGTTCTCAAAGTTGCACCGTTTTCTTGGTATTTCTTGAAAGCATGTGTATAGATCATTTCAGTAAATTGTAATGCCGCAATTAATTGTTATAAATTAAGACGTATACACTTTTAAATTCTTTATTAAAGAAACGTATGTCATACTTATACCTTGATCAGGATACATCCATGTACTGGATAGTCCTTTACCGATGTTTACAACTGCCGCCTGGTTCGATACATGTATACTCGAGATCTTAATAGAGCGAGACAAACTAGACCTTTTTTATCTAACATACTAAACATTAATTTTAAAAATGAATAAAAAGCAGGTATGCCGAAAAAGCCGCACTTCATTGGGGCAATTAAGAGCCAAGTCTTTAGGCATATTTGAACAAGCGCATTCATACATCTATAGCAAAGTGGTGTTAAATCCAAAACAAACGAACAAGTAGGGCCGCCAGTCGTTGTAAATCCCCTCGATAGCAGAAATGACAAATGTGCATCAGAATGTAAGATATGGCCAATTAACTGCTTCAAGTTATGTCCTCAAGGGAAGGTAGAGAGGGATCGGATGTATCATATATCCATTCGGACTCCTACTGAAGCGTACAGTCAAACGTCGTTGGACGGTGCGTGTATTTGATGCGCTCATTCGGTCTGGTGACAGTAATGATTTGTCGTTACCGATGTTTAATTATGTGTTTAATAGGGTTGTCACATTTATGTTGTAACTGTGACTGAAGTTTATCTTAAATCGTCTAGAGTACATATTATTTACTGGACGGAAGCAGCACATATATAAATCGTACGTTGTTTAAAATCTGGACTTAGGAAGCAAAACGTATGTATACACTTTTATCGGATTTATAAAGTTTGATATTTTAGTACCACAGTTATATACGGAAGATTCTGTTTCGGTGAAAGTTTGGTCGCTCTTCAGACTCTGTTAGATTTGTTAATTTTAGTTTTGCTGACAGCTCAAGGTTGATCTAGATCTATGTTGTTTGCTTTGTGCAAATTGGTTCGTAAGAATGACTATTTATAGGCGTGTGATTTTGCAGAATGGAAATGTTATTTTATTTTGTATACTCATCTTATGGTTGGGAGACTTTAACCAAATGAAATGCAATACAAAATATATGATTACATAATAAACGCGTTTTTGGAGAAACGTGATATTACACTCAAAGTTCAAATTTCAGCAAACGCATCTGTTCATCATAAAATTTTAAAATCAAAGTATGGTACGTTTCTTGCTTGGCACACACGAGCGATGGATATACCCAACTCGAATAGAGGAATCAAGACTCTCCAAATGTTACCTGAAAGGGTTCGGCTCATAAAAGATTTCATCTGTGACTCGAACACCCGCCTATTGGTCGAGAACTGCTAATCTTGATCAGTCCTTGTCATATGACATTTGTTAATAACCATCTCACATTTCTAAGACATTTGCGAACAATTACAACAATTACGACACTATTTTGATTAGACAAAGCAGCAAATATCTAATAAGGTTGTGCTGGATCTCATTAATTGCTAAAGCCCCATAAGCGCGTGCCTGTAATAGTTTTTTAAGTTATGGCCCAACATTAACCCGACGAGGGGCTGATTGCTCGTAGAACTTTCAGAAAGCTAGTGTTATGTGTAAGGAATATTGCTATACCAAACATGTATAGATTTGTCGCGGCATCGAACTATTTTCACAAACTTTGTTTAGCTTGCTAGCAATGGGTTAAATAAAATGAAACTTAATAAAGAAGGAAAGAAAAAGCAACATTTAATGATTTAATATTTTCCTGAGAAAACCGTGGTTTTGTCTCTATCGTGTGTGCTCAAATAGCCAAATAAGTAAACTTAAATTCTGTAGGTTAAATGCCCAGTCACTAATCGCCAAACCTCGCGTACAACTAAACTTTGTAAAAGTTTTTTCTTTATTTGGACAAGCAAGCAAGTGGTTTAAAGGGGTTTAACAATGTACATACATGCTTGGGGTGCAAAGAGTGTGTACTTTGTGGGAAGTTTGAAACGAATCTGTATAAAACCCTTGCATTAACCGACATTCATAACAGACATGCTACTTGAACTCAATAAATGTGGTTCAAACGTGCTAACTATCTCATATATAGGATTATATTTTTGCTTGAAATCTTAAATGGGGACAGATGGTTCGTAGAATGTTATACAGATATCTAAAGGTTTTAAAAAGAAATCAGTTGTATGAGTAAAATTATTAGTAAGAAACGATTAACCGTCGCCTTCGTCTTCTTTACATCTTGTTCTCTTCATTGCATTTCTTCTTTTTCTTTGCATGTCTGTTACTCAACCGTCGTCTATTCATTTGCATTTTCCTTCTCACTATTTTTCTCCCTCCTCCAATCCCTTCTTGCATTCACACCACCAGTCCTCAATATATTTTCATATATATTATATTGCCAGTCCTATTTCCTCTGTTCGCCATGTTGGTATAATCCCCTCAAGTTAAGCAAGGAAAATATGGTTCTTGTGTCTTGTAAGGGGAATCTCTCGCCATCTGTAGGCACCAAGCTGTTTGTGTAGGATGAGGTCTTTGAACATTAGCCTCCAATTAGCAGCACCATGTATATACATTGTCTGCTCTTCACGTGAAACTAGCCAGACAATCATACAAGTAGCTGCTAAACGTGGGTTAGTCCAACATAAGATATTTTAATTTTTATCTATATAGACATGATGTCAGTAACCCGTGTTCTCACGATGAAGCTTTGCTTCGTCCATGTAGTAATAATAGAATCTACTTGTACTGTAACTTCCGAGCATGGCCAGTTGGAACAGTTTGATCTTGATCTACATCATTTGCACAGGCTTGTACAATTCGTGTTTTGCAGCTACAACTATACAAATACTCAACTTTTCTGGTAAAAACAAGAGTATATATTTACGGAAGGCTGATTGTTGGATTTTTTAAATACAGCGCAATTATCCAATGATGCCCAATAAAGTGACTTTAAATAGAGAAGGACTTCAAACAAATGTCTCGGTAGAACCAACGGCGCACCGCAGGTCAGATGGATGGGTGAACCATAGATCCATGAACAAATATAAAGTAAGACAAAGATATTAAATTGACAACGTATCACAAGGGTGTGTCTGTTAGACTTTACCTTGATCATGTCAGTAGTATTTAAAGCCTGTTCATTTTTATCATTATTATGCGGCCATAGCATTGGTTATTGATAAAAAAATCGATCGTTAATTTATCATGGCAAGCTTGTGTTTATCAAAGGGTGTCTTCGTAGGATTAAAGGTGACAAAAACTGATCCCTTGCTTCTTGTTTGGAAATGATGATCAAACCATTGGTTATCCTAAAATATCTTATTATCCAGGTAACTTTGATATGCGTGTTGATGTCAAGGTTTTCTCCACAGGATTTCGGTCTCTGAACCTTTTCAGATGAAATATTGATTGTGTGGTTATTGAGAAAGGTAAAATTGACCCTGTTTGGTTTTCATTCCTTGGATGTGTCGAGAGCATACAGAAGTGTTTAGTTTACCAAATTGTCAAGTAGTCGGCCGAAATCTCTTTTCTGAGCGATATACACAAAACAAACACCGCGATTGAAATTGTGAACAATAATCATTTAAAATAGGTACAGTTAGTCACAATACACTGCTCTAAATGACTTCCTACCACAACAATGCAATACGCTACAATTGGCACCTAAATCTATAAGCTACCTTTTGAAGTCGTGATCGTTATGTAAATGGACCAATGTCGATTTTAATTGTTATGTAGAAAATGGAAAATATTAATACTTCATCTTGATGAAATTCTTTGTCACATTAAACAGGTGCAAACAAAGGGACGAAATATAGTTTATGAAAAATTGTAATATTCAGTCCATTTCTTAAGCAGGTCAGTTGCTACGTGTATGATTTATACAGACAAAGAGCTTAGAATTATGAGACCAACAATTTCTGAAGTTTGTACTTCTTAAAATAAATTTTGACGTCGTGCTTAACAGTGGGTCGTCCAATAAAATATGTTTACCTCTGTATATACTGTATCAAGGACTTGATTAAAGCAGGCCGACAATAAGCCTTTATGAAGTTCACGAAACTGTGGCATAACTGTGTTTGTTGGTGTGTTTTTTTCTGATAAAATTACAACATTAATCGGCAGACAGGTTAAAATTAAAAATGCTCTACAGAATTATAATTGTTTCTTTGTCTATTTACAACGCGATGAAAATTTCGACGTGGTAAAGAAAGATATTGAGTGTGACGCACAATCTTATTTTACTTTTACATACTTCTGTGACCTCCTAATTACCACAATTATTGTTTTTAACGAAATAGAGAGAATAAAACGATAACTTTATCCCTGCATTTACATCTATTGTTTTGGGAGCGAATTATGTTTCGACTGATTCTAATAAGGATAACTATGATAATAGGGGTCATCCAATTCAATAGCAGTGCCTATGGAACTACAAACCAACTCCTACAACAACCTAGGACAGTACCTAGGACAGTACCTAGGACAGTACCTAGGACAGTACCTAGGACAGTACCTAGACAGTGCCTAGGACAGTACCTAGGACAGTACCTAGGACAGTACCTAAGACAGTACCTAGGACAGTACCTAGGACAGTACCCAGGACAGTACCCAGGACAGTACCTAGGTCAGTACCTAGGACAGTAGACAACAGATCTCTTGTTACACATTGTGTTTACATATTTCTTTAACAACGTGGTGGATACCAGCTTTTAATAGGTATAATGGTAAGAAAAGACAGTAATGATCATTTTAATTTTTTATAACATTTTTTAAGTTGTTAAATACATATAAAGTTATACGTAAATTAAAAATGTTGTTATACAAGGCATTTAGTCATGTGATAAAATTTATTGTTTGTGTTCGAGCGATTAGAGTCGCCGGCTTATACTCATTCAACTACCCAACGCGTTTTTTCAAGTCCCCGGTCCGAACATACGATTTAATGCAAACTATTCATTGACATATACAGAGTGTCCAGGCATATCTGATAACTTTTAAGGAACAATAAAGGGAATAGACAGATGAGGGTAAAGAACAAGGCACAGACGGGTATTTTATTATAGATACAGACTTATAAAGGTAGACTATACATTGATGGGGGGGGAGAATAAAAAATCCAAATTGATGTGAATAGGGAGAATAGGGATAGAACATTTGGAAATAAATAGGTAGGACGATACCGAGCTGCATTGTCAAGGAAAAGCGTGGAAAATAACATTTAAATAAAGCAAAGACAAAGAATGACAGGAGATAATTATTTAAGGAAATAATAAACACAACATACAAACAAACAAGTAGGAAGGTGGCGATGGTTAGGGAGATGCAAAACAACGGAAACATATCATAGCAAATAACTTTTCCTGTCACGCAAAATGAAGTTAAATATTCCCATACCTAACAATGACAATTGTATTTTTTTCAGCAAGACGTCCGGTGTAATTAAACATGCTTAGAGCTAGACAAATGACTACATCTTGAAAGTAAATACTGGGAGCATTACTTCAAGCAGCCATGCTCTCTTCAATGGTCTATTTCCGGGTTAAAATAACCTTTTTTGTTTAATCATTTGTTACATGTAAGAAGCCGGCAACTGGTTACATGATTGTGACAACGGTTATGTACCAAACAATTTTGATGAAAACAATTTATGATTCGCTTAGGGACAACGCTGCCATCTTTTGTCCCCGGAGCTGATGTCTGAAAAATGTTGTAACCATCATGTAATACAAACAGACTAAAGCATTCATTTTGCATTAAATTAAACATCCTGTTTACATGCACATTCATTGGCAAAATACTAATGTGCATTTCTATGTGAAATTAATATTAAACATACATTTGTTTTTGTATCCGAAAGTTTTCCTATATTTAGTATTTACTTTGTTTTGTACATCGCTCCAACACAGTTATGGTTATATTGGCGACGTCCAGCTAATTTGTTGGTGGAGGAAGACCCCAGACTTAACTTATGGTGAACCACCGGTTCACCGCAGGTTAGCTGGAAAACCTCCAACATAAATGTCCTCGTCCGACCGCTATATTCAACACATGTAACAAACATCCTGCCCATATTCGGGGGAATATGTGTATAGTTGTTGCAAAACAACTTTAGGTTAAGATTTAAAGCTGTTTATAACATAACCTAAGTTGTTATACATTACAATTCAGGAACTATATCACTGTAAATGTCCACTCTTTCCAAATATATTAATAAACACTGTGGGATTTCACCTTAAATCGATATCAACCTTTGATCTGATTTCCGATATAACCATGTTAAGTAATCTAAAAGGAGTCCCGTAGTTTCATGGTTTAAACATCTCTAACTGTGCAGCGTGGCTCGGATAGGAAATACAGTTTTCTGATGAAAAGTTTGAAGTTATGCTTTACATTTTATATGAATGAAGGGCATCAATAGAGAGCATTTCGTTGGTTTTTTTGTCATGTAAAAATAATTTATTTTATCACATGAGAGAGAGACACACACACAGAGAGGTAAAGAGAGAGAGGCGAGGAGAAGAAACAGCCGATACCACCTTTAAATGATGTACAATACCTATGACGTGTACTTTTAATGCAGAAAAAATAGGCCAGGCGTAGTTAGTTACAAAACGCAAAACGTAGATCCAGGACTGTTTTTAGTGTATATCCAAATCATCCAGCTTTCGCTGTGAGCTGTCAGGTCAGGACTGTTTATAGTGTATATCCAAATCATCCAGCTTTCGCTGTGAGCTGTCAGGTCAGGACTGTTTATAGTGTATATCCAAATCATCCAGCTTTCGCTGCTGAGCTGTCAGGTCAGGGTTGTTTATTGTGTATATCCATATCATCCAGCTCTCGCTGCTGAGCTGTCAGGCCAGGACTGTTTTTAGTGTATATCCAAATCATCCAGCTTTCGCTGTGAGCTGTCAGGTCAGGACTGTTTATAGTGTATATCCCAATCATCCAGCTTTCGCTGTGAGCTGTCAGGTCAGGACTGTTTATTGTGTATATCCATATCATCCAGCTTTCGCTGCTGAGCTGTCAGGCCAGGACTGTTTTTAGTGTATATCCCAATCATCCAGCTTTCGCTGTGAGCTGTCAGGTCAGGACTGTTTATAGTGTATATCCAAATCATCCAGCTTTCGCTGCTGAGTGTCAGACCAGGACTGTTTTAGTGTACATCCAGATCTCGCTGCAGACCTGTCAGGTCAGGACTGTTTACAGTGTATATCAATCTCATCCAGCTCTCGCTTCTGAGCTGTAAGGCCAGGACTGTTTATTGTGTATATCCAAATCATCCAGCTTTTGCTGCGAGCTGTCAGGTTAAGCCTGTTTATAGCGTATATCCAGATGGACAAGCTCCCACTGCGAGCTGTCGGGGCAAGATCGGACTGTTTGTTGCAGTTTTTCTAGCAGTTCAGATGTTTAAAAACGCATGAAATTGGCAAGATTTGACTAAGAATGTATTGAAGTTTTGTTATGAAAATGAAGCATGGTAGTTTACTACAACATATTAACTAAATTATTGTAAAATGTATTAACTTAAAGGTGGTATCCTACAGTTTGCCTATATCAAATATATGTAACAATATCTGACCTTTGTTTGGGGTATTTATGCAGTTATTGCAGATAAAATCATACTTTAGTCTCTGCTTAGACAATTTGAAACAGTATCTCAATTTTAAACAGCAAAAATCGTTATTCAACTGGCTCATCAACACAAAAAAAAGTTCATTTTCTCAAATCTATAAATGAGAACGATTGGGAACCCTGCTAAAGACAGGCATCAACTTTAGAACGGAGGACCTGGATGGGATCAACTTTAAGTGGTTACGTGTTTTTCTGAGTTTAAAAATAGCTAACTGTGCAGCGTGGCTCAGATAGGAAATTCATTTTTGTAATGACGTTCGTGGCGTTGCGTTCGACTCCGCTTAACATTGGTGGATCGCTGGATCTGTTCCGGTAACAATAATTTGTTTGCTGAGTTAGGAAAAGATGTTAGATCCAAACGGTCGGATACCTACCCCCACCCCACCCCCACCTCTCACACACACCCTTTAAATCAGCAATGTAAAGCGTTAGAGGTTGTTCTGGATAAGCCCCAGGGTTCGGCACTCGTTCGTGCTGAAACATTTTATTTAGGAGGACAGTTTACTCTGGGATTGTGTTGAATCTATTAGAAACTCCAAAGCCACTAGACGAGGCGATCGCTTTTTTTCCTATTTTGTCTATGATAAAATCTATACACATTAACAAGATTATTGTATTTATCTCTATTCATCTTTATTATCTTCGTTTCCTGTTCGTGATATATTTGTCGTTCTGTTTCTTATAGCATTTTTCTCTCTCTTCGCTTATCTTTCGCTCTATTAATATGCAGTACAAATTACTGTAATTATTTTTCTTAATTGAAAATTCGTGCCAACCTAGCAAATGCACTGCCCAATGCTTTGTAATATTTGGTCTATTTGTTAATTGCTTTTATAAATGGCGCATTTCCGAGATTTGAAGATGGTCTACATTCCTAATATTGTAAAATCTACTGTCATTGAATGCCATGGACAACTGGAGGTATTTCACTTAGGAGTTCAATTATGGCAGACTTTTAAATACCATTAATTTACATCATTTATTGTAATTTATGCGTTTACAAAAATATATTTACAAATAGAAGCATGGTGATAATAATCTAGATCGCGTGAGAATTTAGGATCAGATTTCAAACTAGTTGACGTACTAGGGCCGTTTTAAATAATCCATTCTTTGTCCCTAGCAGACGTTTGAGTTGTTGTTGACTTTTACACTTTTCTTATTCATGGTTTTCGCGTGAAAATGAAAAAGATAAACATTAAAGGCCAGTGAAAGATCGTACACCTGATTTGGAGGGTTTTGTGTAATGTTATTTCACCTCAGTTTGGTTTTTCTCTGCTAGTGTTTCTGATCAAATGAACTACCTTAAGGCACTTCGATTTGTTGATTGTGGTGTTTTGTATGCATTGACGTAAAGTGATTTTGGACTGCTTGATGAAACGGATAAAATGCCATGAAATTAGAGGGTTTTGGCTTATGTTATATATACAGTTGTTTATAATTTGGTTTGATCGGTTTTGCGAACACAGCTGCGGTCATATTGTCAACGTCATATTTGGCGGGTAGAACTTGTGCTCCGAGAGTCACGTTGAAAACCTTTAACATAAAAATTCTACACTTGGGATTCGTATCCACGCGGTTAGTGGCTCGGAGGTTGGAGATAGGAAACTCTAATTATATCACAAATGATATTCGATACATAAAATATTAAGTCACGCCTGCTTGGTATCTTTTAAACCCATGCTATGTTCAGGAAGGGCCGATTGAATGTCATACATTTTACATCTATTTTGTCATCTTCTTAACAAACCAGTTTTTTGAGATGCTCTTTTTAAGTAATGTATATTCCAGACACCTGCAATCTATGGTTTTACATGCCAACAGCACATGTACCAAGAGTCGAAAAGAAGTAACGGTGTGTCTGCGCATGTTCGGGTTGGACCGGAAACACTGCAATAAATTTGTCTGTTTAACTCTGACAGCTACACTCTGGGAAATGATCGTATTTTTTCCAGGCTAATAAAATGACTGTATAACAACATCTGTAGCCTTTGTATATATATATATATATATATATGTATATAACAATTGTCAGTAAAGGTTTGTTTATTGACTTAGTTGAGCTGAGTTACTTGATTGGTTTGTTTGTTTTGTTTTTGTTAAATCGCACCGACACAATTATGGTCACATTGGCGACGTCCAGCTAATTATTGTGGAGGAAGATCGCAGACTTATGTCTGGGTAGAACCACCAGCAAACCGCAGGTTAGCTAGAAAACCTCCTCACATACAAGTTTTCGCCAAGACCTGCGGTGAGGGGCTGAGAAGTTTTAAGTCAGCGACTCTAACCGCTCGGCCACGGGCGCCCCATTGCCTGGTTGTTTTTTTTCTGTATGTGTCAACATTGTGAAAGATGTTATCCAGGTAATGGGTTAATTTATATTGATGCTTAATTCAAAAGTATCACAAGGTGTTTCTTTTTTCGTTTTAACGCGTTTTGTCCTCCTTAATATCAAAGCTCAAGCCATTTTTAATATTTGTAACATTATTTGACAACCACTTGATCATTCGGCAGAATGTGGTCTCATGTAAAATGTTAACGTCACAGCTTGCAATGAAATCCCCACTGCATCTGCTTCCAGTGAACACCGTCTCCAGGGAACTGGAATACTGATGGTGTGACGATTAATCCAATAAACAAACAAGCACAATCACCGAGATAAGAATGCAATCTTTTAAAGAAATGTGTCAGGTGTGTGAGGTTTATTATGTTTCACGCAAGCTTTGTATTTTGTATATATGTTTCCTGTTTAATGACGATGGACCTACATGTACGTGCTTACATGTACGTGCCTAAGTCAAAGTGAATAAACTATGTTCTGTTCTCTTATGTCCAGTTACGTTGTTCTATCAACAAGGAAATAAAAATGTTCTTGAGGCGCCAGTGGCGTAGTGGTAGAGTCTCAAACTTATAACTCCTCTGTCTGATCTACTATCGACGCGTGGGTTCGAGTCCCGGTCGGTGTTGAGGACTTAATATGGGAAGGTCTTTCAGCTGAATTGCGGTGCCTTGATGGTTCTGTCCAGACATTTGTCTGAGGTCTTCCTTCACCATAACAGCTGGGCGTCGCTAAAATGACCATAATTGTGTCACTGCGATATATTTCTAAAAAAATATCAAATCTAGTTGCGGTTAATCATTATGAAACTACGAAAATGTAGAGGGATAAAGGAAAGAGTAAGGCGAAAACACCAATTACACGACACTTATCTAAGAACTACTATATTGGTTTTCGTTCTTTTTTTTTATTCCTGCGAACAAAAAGTAGTTCTGTACATATCCCGAGTCGGGTGGTGTGTCGCGAACGGTGGAGGGCACTACCCAAACAATTCCGACTGCGGTCATTTTGACCAAACAAACATGAAGAGTTTGCCTTTCTTCTGGATGAAAGGACGTGTAGAAAGGATCCCTTATGCTAAAAAGATGCAAAAACCAATCTTTAGGAAGTAATGTTGTAAGCAGTCAAGCGTCTGATGATGCGAGTGATAACATTGACAAGCGTCTACTTACAATAGAATAACAGCGGCTTTAAGGTTATGGGAGCACGGATATTTAAGCTTGCAAAGATGGTTAATACGCCTAATTAAATACTTTGTTGGCTGGATCAGAAAAATATACATGTATGTTAGAAATAGTACTTGAGTTAGAGTTACTTGAATGTTGTTGTGGCGTTACGCCTTTAGAGCCGCACAAAGTAAGACTGGTTTCCATTGCTTGAGATGATAAATACACATTCACCCACAACACTCCTTTACTAAAATGTTGACCTACTTGTTATAACACAATGAATTATTAGCGCACTCACTACTTAGAATATATTAATAATGGCATTACTGTGCAGTGTCGTTATATAGAGAATATTTCATAAAAATAAATATTGAAATGCAGAAAACTCTGGGTTCACAGCTATGAAAGCGTTAGTTTTGAAGCAAGCACGGAAGAATGCAATGACGTTGCGGTCTAAAGCGGACTGCAAAGTGCCTTATATTTAATGCAATCATATATGATAATGTAATGACCTCGCACACTTTGAAGTCTAAAGCTGATCGCGCTATGCTTTTAATTTAATGTTATCAGAATGCAACGGCGCAATGCACTTCAAACGCTGACTCCAAAACGCTTTCCCATAGCGCATGTGTCCAATGAACGAACAACAAATAGCTGGATTGTCCCACTAAATCAAAGTATTTAACAGCTGGAATCAGGCACGTTTCTGCCATTACGCACTTTACGCACGTGCGTAACCTCCGTTCGAAAAATCGAAAATCTAAAAGTACCAAAAACACTTAGAAGGTCGATGCCGGACACGGGTTAGGAACAATATATTTTATTTGCGTAGTTTCTGTTATAAAATCTTATTGCCACACTAATCAAGTTAAAAAGGTTTAATATGATTAAACTTATACACGTCAGGATTTTATTAGTTCATATTTTTCGTCAAGTTTCTCGCATGTCCGCATTTTACCTGTTTTTCATTTGAAAAGAACTGGATATATTCATAAGTATTACTGCAAAGGTTATGTCCCTTGTTATTGTGCGTAACTTCAAACACGGCCCAGATACGCGCCTCCCTGGAATGATTTGTTTTCAATTTATGATTGTATGTTCACTTAATGAATCAGTTTTGGTAATACATGTATTTGTTTTCTGCTTTGTTTTAATTCAGAAAGCCAAGTGTGACAAATTGTCTGCACTTCAAGTGCCGTTTTAGATCTCGTAGTGTCTGTCCGTTTTGGTTGTCAGGATTTTTAATATTGATTTTTGCCCATTTGAAATAGGTTACTTTCAAGTTTCCTCCAAGAAAAAAATATGGATGATATTAACCGCTTGACTGGTTCTTGGAATGTCATACTAGACATGTAGAACATGCAGGATATCATAATCATCATCATCATCATCAACATCATAATCCTCCTCCTCCTCCTCATCATCATAATCCTCTTCCTCCTCCTCCTCATCATCATCATCATTATCATCATTAGCAGCAGCTGATGTAACTCCTGTGGGCAGTGTATCCAATCCCAGCCGACACAGAACACAGCCAGGTAACAGTACATCCCATCCGAGCCAACAAAAGCCAACACTGAACACAACCAGGGACCAGTGTATCCCATCCCAGCCGACACTGAACAGAACCAGGGACCAGTGTATCCCATCCCAGCCAACACTGAACACAACCAGGGACCATTTCATCTCATCCCAGCCAACACTAAACACAACCAGGGACCAGTACATCCCATCTCAGCCCACACTGAACACAACCAGGGACCAGTGTATCCCATCCCAGCCCACACTGAACACAACCAGGGACCAGTACATCCCATCCCAGCCAACACTGAACACAACCAGGGACCATTTCATCTCATCCCAGCCAACACTGAACACAACCAGGGACCAGTACATCCCATCTCAGCCCACACTGAACACAACCAGGGACCAGTGTATCCCATCCTAGCCGACACTGAACACAACCAGGGACCAGTACATCCCATCCCAGCCGAAACAACCAGGGACCAGTACATCCCATCCTAGCCCACACTGAACACAACCAGGGACCAGTACATCCCATCCCAGCCCACACTGAACACAACCAGGGACCAGTCCCATCCCATCCCAGCCCACACTGAACACAACCAGGGACCAGTACATCCCATCCAAGCCCACACTGAACACAACCAGGGACCAGTCCCATCCCATCCCAGCCCACACTGAACACAACCAGGGACCAGTACATCCCATCCAAGCCCACACTGAACACAACCAGGGACCAGTCCCATCCCATCCCAGCCGACACTGAACACAACCAGGGACCAGTCCCATCCCATCCCAGCCCACACTGAACACAACCAGGGACCAGTACATCCCATCCCAGCCCACACTGAACACAACCAGGGACCAGTACATCCCATCCCAGCCCACACTGAACACAACCAGGGACCAGTACATCCCATCCCAGCCCACACTGAACACAACCAGGGACCAGTACATCCCATCCCAGCCCACACTGAACACAACCAGGGACCAGTCCCATCCCATCCCAGCCGACACTGAACACAACCAGGGACCAGTCCCATCCCATCCCAGCCCACACTGAACACAACCAGGGACCAGTACATCCCATCCCAGCCCACACTGAACACAACCAGGGACCAGTACATCCCATCCCAGCCGAAACAACCAGGGACCAGTACATCCCAGCCCAGCCGACACTGAACACAACCAGGGACCAGTACATCCCAGCCCAGCCCACACTGAACACAACCAGGGACCAGTACATCCCATCCCAGCCCACACTGAACACAACCAGGGACCAGTCCCATCCCATCCCAGCCGAAACAACCAGGGACCAGTACATCCCATCCCAGCCCACACTTACAAATGTCAACTGTTATTCTGTTATTCATACCTTAAACAGGCGTAATTTGATGTTTTAGATTCAGATCAAACTCCCGCTGAGGGAGGTCACTTTAGAGTCTGCACCATTTGCTTTATATAATTTCCTTGATGCTTTAAGCGGATAACTGTATTTTATATGACTTATGAGCACATGTAACATGTTGAGGGAATACTAGTTGAAGTTTTTGTTCCGTAAATGGCCCAATTAAAATGTCAACAGTGACATAAATGGATTGCTTAGTAACGCGCTGACTCAAGTTTACATGGTGAACATGATGTAGCAAACTATTAACATGGTGTAAACATGAAGTGCCAGATTTGCCCATATTTGTAAATGATTGGATAAACTTCCAATCAATTATTAAGGCTGAAATTTTTACCTTTACATTAAGTCGTTACGTGTCAGCTTGTGAAGTCGATAACAATAACACAAAAAAAAACAAATAGAATTTTCTGTCGGGTAAAGAATAAAAATTATATTAACATACAATTAAAAACATTGTACTTTGCCACATTTAAAACTTAAGTTGCTTGTAAATAAAAATTGAAAGTTTTGTTAACATAAGCGTGAGCTAAATAAGTCACACACGTGATTAAGAATCCTTGAATGGTAAACAAATAATACAATCATTGTAATGTAAGTCAAGGACTGCGGGTGATATTCACTGGCACAGTAATATATATTGACCGAGGAGGACTGTCAGTTGGTTTTACGCTCTAAAATGAAAGAATATCTTATATCACTGTACTTGCTGAAGTAAAAAACAGCAAAACTTATTACATGAGACTCCGTTGTTTTATAACTTGTTCACGTTCAAGACACACTCGGATAGTAACTGATTAATGTAAAAAAACTTCTTGGACATTTCTTTAGACAATTTTGGTCGAAGTATGCCAAATGAGGAAAGTTAAACACACACGAGAATGACAGCCGTCTTGTTTGCGATGGTTGCTGTGCCCGGATGGTATTATAAAGGTCGCTGGTTCGAACTGTACATGTTGTTGTTTTTTTTATTAAAAAAAAACTTTGTTAATAAGAATGGAGTTCACCATTTGCTTTGCAAATATAGGAGTTTGTTGTCAGTATGTTGTTCTGAGAACTGTTACAAATCTCGACAGTCTTGGAGTCGGTACATTTAATGGTAATACAAGTATCGTAAGAGAATTAATTAGCCACATAATTTAATTGTGTCACATGCTTAGACTTTATTTAAGTAAATGTCAGACTTTTAGTACAAACATAAAGTGATGTTACAGGTAGCAAGCCCGGCGGTAGGACAAGTGCAAATCCTGGTCACAGATATAATATCTCAATGTCTCGCGTGTGTATTTAACATTTATGATACATGTGTTGATAACATTTGCTAAATTCCTATTCCTTTTCTAACAGCTTCAATCATATGTAATCTTGTCAAAGGATAAATACTTAGCAACCGAAGAATATAGTTCCTGGATGTAGATTAGAATAGCAGCCGAAGACAGATTAATTCCTAGTTTAATACTTAAAAACAAAAACAAAACAAAAAACGTCACACTTTTAAACCACATTAAACTTGTGAAGAAACGTCATTGGTTATATGTTAGCAAGAGATATAAAACACTATCATTGTTGTAAGCTCTAAACAATCTCTTACATTTTTACCGAGAGTCAAATTATTCGTTGTCCTTTCCTGTAGACGTTTAAAGGTGATACCACTGCACGGAAATACACATCGTTTTGATTAATTAACAGCCAAACAACGTACAAGTGTGCTATCAATCATTTGCTAATTATGAAACGTTGTCATTGTTCGTGTGAAATGTACGTGATTAAATTGAAACTTGACTCGAGCACAGATAACTCGTTATAACTACGGCAATTAACTTTGGGGTTGTGTGTGTCTTCATACATTCGCCGACACACTTATGGTTATAATTCCAACGTCCGTCTTTTATTGGCCGACACCGGCTGGGACGATTCACCGGTGCCTCTTGGGACACCAGGTATAACAGCGGCCCAGACAAATGTCTTGGACGATCCACCGGACAGGACAGCTGGTATAACACCGGCACAAAACAAATGTCTGGGACGATCCACCGGTGCCTCTCGGGACACCGGGTATAACACCGGCCCCAGACAAATGTCTGGGACGATCCACCGGTGCCTCTCAGGACACCGGGTATAACACCGGCCCCAGACAAATGTCTGGGACGATCCACCGGTGCCTCTCAGGACACCGGGTATAACACCGGCCCAGACAAATGTCTGGGACGATCCACCGGTGCCTCTCAGGACACCGGGTATAACACCGGCCCAGACATGTGTCTGGGACGATCCATCGGTGCCTCTCAGGACACCGGGTATAACACCGGCTCAGACAAATGTCTGGGACGATCCACCGGTGCCTCTCAGGACACCGGGTATAACACCGGCCCAGACAAATGTCTGGGACGATCCACCGGTGCCTCTCGGGACAGCTAGTATAACATTGGCCCCAGACAAATGTCTGGGACGATCCACCAACGCCTCTCAGGACACCGGGTATAACACCGGCCCAGACAAATGTCTGGGACGATCCACCAACGCCTCTCGGGACAGTTGATATAACACCGGCCCGAGACAAATGATTGGGACGATCCACCGCCGCCTCTTATGCCAGCTGGTATAACACCGGCCCGAGACAAATGATTGGGACGATCCACCGCCGCCTCTCATGCCAGCTGGTATAACACCGGCCCGAGACAAATGATTGGGACGATCCACCGCCGCCTCTTATGCCAGCTGGTATAACACCGGCCCTAGACAAATGATTGGGACGATCCACCGCCGCCTCTTATGCCAGCTGGTATAACACCGGCCCGAGACAAATGATTGGGACGATCCACCGCCGCCTCTCATGCCAGCTGGTATAACACCGGCCCGAGACAAATGATTGAGACGATCCACCGCCGCCTCTCATGCCAGCTGGTATAACACCGGCCCTGGACAAATGTCTGGGACGATCCACAGGTGCCTCTCATGCCAGCTGGTATAACACCGGCCCTAGACAAATGTCTAGGACGATCCACCAACGCCTCTGGGGACAGTTGATATAACACCGGCCCGAGACAAATGATTGGGACGATCCAGCGCCGCCTCTCATGCCAGCTGGTATCACACCGGCCCGAGACAAATGATTGGGACGATCCACCGCCGCCTCTCATGCCAGCTGGTATAACACCAGCCTGAGACAAATGATTGGGACGATCCACCGCCGCCTCTCATGCCAGTTGATATAACAACGGCCCGAGACAAATGATTGGGACGATCCACCAACGCCTCTCATGCCAGTTGATATAACACCGGCCCGAAACAAATGTCTGGGACGATCCACCGCCGCCTCTCATGCCAGTTGATATAACACCGGCCCTAGACAAATGATTGGGACGATCCACCGCCGCCTCTTATGCCAGTTGATATAACACCGGCCCTAGACAAATGATTGGGACGATCCACCGCCGCCTCTCAGGACACCGGGTATAACACCGGCCCTAGACAAATGATTGGGACGATCCACCGCCGCCTCTCATGCCAGTTGATATAACACCGGCCCTAGACAAATGATTGGGACGATCCACCGCCGCCTCTTATGCCAGCTGGTATAACACCGGCCCTAGACAAATGATTGGGACGATCTACCGCCGCCTCTCAGGACACCGGGTATAACACCGGCCCTAGACAAATGTCTGGGACGATCCACCGCCGCCTCTTATGCCAGCTGGTATAACACCGGCCCGAGACAAATGATTGGGACGATCCACCGCCGCCTCTCATGCCAGTTGATATAACACCGGCCCTAGACAAATGTCTGGGACGATCCACCGCCGCCTCTTATGCCAGCTGGTATAACACCGGCTCGAGACAAATGATTGGGACGATCCACCGCCGCCTCTTATGCCAGTTGATATAACACCGGCCCGAGACAAATGTCTGGGACGATCCACCAACGCCTCTCGGGACAGTTGATATAACACCAGCCTGAGACAAATGATTGGGACGATCCACCGCCGCCTCTCATGCCAGTTGATATAACACCGGCCCGAGACAAA
This sequence comes from Sinonovacula constricta, assembly GCA_007844125.1. Lineage (NCBI taxonomy): Eukaryota > Metazoa > Mollusca > Bivalvia > Cardiida > Solecurtidae > Sinonovacula > Sinonovacula constricta. The sequence goes on along the minus strand of CM017566.1, from coordinate 8,802,183 downwards.
TGATTGGGACGATCCACCGCCGCCTCTCATGCCAGTTGATATAACACCGGCCCGAGACAAATGTCTGGGACGATCCACCGCCGCCTCTCAGGACACCGGGTATAACACCGGCCTCAGACAAATGTCTGGCACGATCCACCAACGCCTCTCGGGACAGTTGATATAACACCGGCCCGAGACAAATGATTGGGACGATCCGACGGCGCCTCTCATGCCAGCTGGTATAACACCGGCCCTAGACAAATGTCTGGGACGATTCACCGACGCCTCTCATGCCAGCTGGTATAACAACGGTCCCTACATTAGTGTTTTTAACCCCTACTGCGAGTCAAGCCAACGCAACGAGGGGCTATAATTATATAAAGTTCTCTTTATTTTTTAAAGAGGATTATATTCAGACAGGGACTATTTTCTCCGTTCAGTGGATATGATATAAACATTCAATTGAACAGTTAGTATGATATGATCAGAAGTTTCATTTTAAGATTGAAGTTGCTTGTAGTGCGATCTACAATCTTGCAATCTTTACAATCAGACGTCCCAGGTCTGATCCAAACTCGAGCTCAACATTTTGTAATTTCGACATCTAAGATACATATTACAAATTTCTCGACATCTATTATAACAAGGGACGTCGGTTCAAAACTCCACTGGTTTATCGGGAGATGTAGGCAACCTGACTGGACCATGACTGTGGTGTTACCCTTCTACCGCATACATATTGTCTTACCCGACTTACCTGAAGTCGCAAGGTCGCATAGTACTTGTTCAGCTGTTAGCCTGGATAGCTGAACCATTTAGTGGGGCATTATTAGGTACTTTGTCCAGTTGTGTGTCATTCTTAAACAATTAGCCCCAATTAGCCCGGAAGCTGTATAGGCCATGTTTGTCAGTTAAGTTAATATAACACAAAAATATAAGATTAAAAGAATAAAGCATGCGACAGTTATTGCTTCGTTCAGAAACACTTGGAGCCTGTTGCATCTCTCAACTTTGTAAACATTGGACTAGGCGAACGAACAGCGAAAATTTAGCATATGTGGTGTGGGTTGATCGGGTTCGCTGACGTTCTTTCATAAGTTTTATTCATATTTTTATTCAATTAAAGATTTTAAATATATATATTTAATTTTATTACAAATGCATTACCATTATAATATTTCATTTTCATTTTGTGAATTTTGCGAACTGTTAAAAAATGCCGACAAACTGACGAATTGGGCCTATAAGAGGTATCGTCTTGTTTTGTTGTTTTTTTTTTGTTGTTTTTTTGTTGTTGTTGTTGTTTCAAGTCTCAAGTGATGTTTTAATTAATTTAGCTCCAAAAGTGTATAGGTCTATTTGTAAACTTAATGGGTGTTATGTGGCATGTATGTAAATGTGAAACTCAATTTGCGAAACAGGCAATTTTCCTATTGTCATTTAAAATGACAGAATCTTGGTTTAAATTGTAAAGTCATCTTAAGGGAATATTCTGGTATTTTGTTTAATGGTTTATATACGGATACATGTTTATGGTTCTCAGGTTCCCTGTGTTTTATCTATGGAGTCTGAAGTCGTTTGAAAACGTAATAATACCCCCCAGAAACAGCGTGTGTAGATGTACAGTAATAATAGCATTGTCAACCGACAAGGTGTCGTACCAGCCATCTGTTTGCTGTCTGTATAGATAGGTGGTGCTGTTGTAGGCAGGCAGTGAGTTGCTGTCTGTATAGATAGGTGGTGCTGTTGTAGGCAGGCAGTGAGTTGCTGTCTGTGTAGATAGGTGGTGCTGTTGTAGGCAGGCAGTGAGTTGTAGCTGCGGCGACAATACAGTAACATTTGTAGCAGAATAAGTTGGACGTAAGGATGTGAACAAAGAAATGATGGTTGGTGGTGGTGATAGTGGGAGTGTTGGTGATAGTGGTTGTAGTGGTTGTATTGGTGGTGATAGTGGGAGTGTTGGTGATAGTGGTTGTAGTGGTTGTATTGGTGGAAGTGGTGGTGGTGACAGTGGGAGTGTTGGTGATAGTGGTTGTAGTGGTTGTTTTGGTGGAAGTGGTGGTGGTGATAGTGGGAGTGTTGGTGATAGTAATTGTAGTGGTTGTATTGGTGGAAGTGGTGGTGGTGATAGTGGGAGTGTTGGTGATAGTGGTTGTAGTGGTTGTATTGGTGGTGATAGTGGGAGTGTTGGTGATAGTGGTTGTAGTGGTTGTATTGGTGGTAGTGGCGTTGGTGATAGTGGGAGTGTTGGTGATAGTAGTTGTAGTGGTTGTATTGGTGGAAGTGGTGGTGGTGATAGTGGGAGTGTTGGTGATAGTAGTTGTAGTGGTTGTATTGGTGGTGATAATGGGAGTGTTTGTGATAGTAGTTGTAGTGGTTGTATTGGTGGTGATAGTGGGAGTGTTGGTGATAGTAATTGTAGTGGTTGTATTGGTGGTGATAGTAGGAGTGTTGGTGATAGTAGTTGTAGTGGTTGTATTGGTGGTGATAGTGGGGGTGTTTGTGATAGTAGTTGTAGTGGTTGTAGTGGTGGAAGTGGTGGTGGTGATAGTGGGAGTGTTGGTGGTAGTAGTTGTAGTGGTTGTATTGGTGGAAGTGGTGGTGGTGATAGTTGGAGTGTTGGTGATAGTAGTTGTAGTGGTTGTATTGGTGGAAGTAGTGGTGGTGATAGTGGGAGTGTTGGTGATAGTAGTTGTAGTGGTTGTATTGGTGGAAGTGGTGGTGGTGATAGTGGGAGTGTTGGTGATAGTAATTGTAGTGGTTGTATTGGTGGAAGTAGTGGTGGTGATAGTGGGAGTGTTGGTGATAGTAGTTGTAGTGGTTGTATTGGTGGAAGTAGTGGTGGTGATAGTGGGAGTGTTGGTGATAGTAATTGTAGTGGTTGTATTGGTGGAAGTGGTGGTGGTGATAGTGGGAGTGTTGGTGATAGTAGTTGTAGTGGTTGTATTGGTTGTGATAGTGGGAGTGTTTGTGATAGTAGTTGTAGTGGTTGTAGTGGTGGAAGTGGTGGTGGTGATAGTGGGAGTGTTGGTGATAGTAATTGTAGTGGTTGTATTGGTGGAAGTGGTGGTGGTGATAGTGGGAGTGTTGGTGATAGTAGTTGTAGTGGTTGTAGTGGTGGAAGTAGTGGTGGTGATAGTGGGAGTGTTTGTGATAGTAATTGTAGTGGTTGTATTGGTGGAAGTGGTGGTGGTGATAGTGGGAGTGTTGGTGATAGTAGTTGTAGTGGTTGTAGTGGTGGAAGTGGTGGTGGTGATAGTGGGAGTGTTGGTGGTAGTAGTTGTAGTGGTTGTATTGGTGGAAGTGGTGGTGGTGATAGTGGGAGTGTTGGTGATAGTAGTTGTAGTGGTTGTATTGGTGGAAGTGTTGGTGGTGATAGTGGGAGTGTTGGTGATAGTAATTGTAGTGGTTGTATTGGTGGTGGTAGTGGGAGTGTTGGTGATAGTAGTTGTAGTGGTTGTATTGGTGGAAGTGGTGGTGGTGATAGTTGGAGTGTTGGTGATAGTAGTTAGAGTGGTTGTATTGGTGGTGATTGTGGGAGTGTTGGTGATAGTAGTTGGAGTGGTTGTATTGGTGGTGATAGTGGGAGTGTTGGTGATAGTAATTGTAGTGGTTGTATTGGTGGTGATAGTAGGAGTGTTGGTGATAGTAGTTGTAGTGGTTGTATTGGTGGTGATAGTGGGAGCGTTGGTGATAGTAATTGTAGTGGTTGTATTGGTGGAAGTGGTGGTGGTGATAGTGGGAGTGTTGGAGATAGTAGTTGTAGTGGCTGTATTGGTGGTGATAGTGGGAGTGGTGATAGTGGGAGTGTTGGTGATAGTAGTTGTAGTGGTTGTATTGGTGGTGATAGTGGGAGTGTTGGTGATAGTAGTTGAAATGGTTGTATTGGCGGAAGTGGGGGTGGTGATAATGGTAGTAGTGGTGGTAGTGTTGGAGGTGGTGGTGGAGGTGGTAGTAGTGGTGGTGATAACGGAGGTGTGGTAGTAGTGGTGGCGGTGATTGTTGTCTTTTTGGAAGCAGTTGTAGCAGTACTAGAAATAGTGGTGGTAGTAGTAGTCGTACTAGTAGTCGTCGTCGTAGAAGTAGTAGTAATGGTAGCAGTAGTAGTAGAAGAAGTAGTATTTGTAGTAGTCGTAGTAGTTGTAATAATTTTTATAGTAGTAGTATTAATAGTGGTAGCAGTAGTAGTAGTGGTGGTAGTGGTAGTAATAGTAGTGGAAGTAGTAGTAGGCGTAGTAGTAGTTGTTGTTGTAGCAGCAGCAGTAAATGCACCAGGAGCTGTAGAAGTTGTACAGCACCACTTGTAATGTTAATGCCGTAGTGCGCAGTCAGCGAGTGTCACGGGATAAGTTGCTGAAACCATCCAAACCAAAGAGCGAAAAACTTTCAGTTTGAAACCAAAGAGCGAAAAACTTTCAGATTGAAAGCTTGAAATGTCGAAAATGGAAGACCTCGATAAAATTCTGATAAGTACAAAAACAGTTTTGGCATTTAAGTGGGTATTGAGTGCCAGTTCTTGTATGTGATCCTATACGATGGGAGTGCCAGTACTTGTATGTGATCCTATACGATGGGAGTGCTAGTTCTTGTATGTGCTCCTATACTATGTGAGTGCCAGTTCTTGTATGTGATCTTATACGATGTGAGTGCTAGTTCTTGTATGTGATCCTATACGATGTGAGTACTAGTACTTGTATGTGATCCTATACGATGTGAGTGCCAGTACTTGTATGTGATCCTATACGATGTGAGTGCTAGTTCTTGTATGTGATCCTATACGATGGGAGTGACAGTACTTGTATGTGATCCTACACGATGGGAGTGCCAGTTCTTGTATGTGATCCTATACGATGGGAGTGCCAGTTCTTGCATGTGATCCTATACGATGTGAGTGCCAGTACTTGTATGTGATCCTATACTATGTGAGTGACAGTTCTTGTATGTGATCCTATACGATGGGAGTGCCAGTTCTTGTATGTGATCCTATACGATGTGAGTGCCAGGACTTGTATGTGATCCTATACGATGGGAGTGCTAGTTCTTGTATGTGATCCTATACGATGTGAGTGCCAGTTCTTGTATGTGATCCTATACGATGGGAGTGCTAGTTCTTGTATGTGATCCTATACGATGGGAGTGCCAGTTCTTGTATGTGATCCTATACGATGTGAGTGCTAGTTCTTGTATGTGATCCTATACGATGGGAGTGCCAGTTCTTGTATGTGATCCTATACGATGGGAGTGACAGTTCTTGTATGTGATCCTATACGATGGGAGTGACAGTTCTTGTATGTGATCCTATACGATGGGAGTGCCAGTTCTTGTATGTGATCCTATACGATGTGAGTGCCAGTACTTGTATGTGATCCTATACTATGTGAGTGACAGTTCTTGTATGTGATCCTATACGATAGGAGTGCCAGTTCTTGTATGTGATCCTATACGATGGGAGTGCCAGTTCTTGTATGTGATCCTATACGATGGGAGTGCCAGTTCTTGTATGTGATCCTATACGATGGGAGTGCCAGTTCTTGTATGGTATCCTATACGTTGTGAGTTACAGTACTTGTATGTGATCCTATACGATGGGAGTGCCAGTTCTTGTATGTGATCCTATACGATATGAGTGCCAGTACTTTTATGTGATCCTATACGATGTGAGTGCCAGTACTTGTATGTGATCCTATACGATGGGAGTGACAGTACTTTTATGTGATCCTATACGATGTGAGTGCCAGTACTTGTATGTGATCCTATACGATGGGAGTGACAGTACTTGTATGTGATCCTATACGATGGGAGTGCCAGTACTTGTATGTGATCCTATACGATGGGAGTGCCAGTTCTTGTATGTGATCCTATACGATGTGAGTGACAGGACTTGTATGTGATCCTATACGATATGAGTGACAGTACTTGTATGTGATCCTATACGATGGGAGTGCCAGTTCTTGTATGTGATCCTATACGATGGGAGTGACAGTACTTGTATGTGATCCTATACGATGGGAGTGCCAGTACTTGTATGTGATCCTATACAGTGTGAGTACTAGTACTTGTATGTGATCCTATACGATGGGAGTGCCAGTACTTGTATGTGATCCTATACTATGTGAGTGCCAGTTCTTGTATGTGATCCTATACGATGTGAGTGCCAGTACTTGTATGTGATCCTATACGATGGGAGTGCCAGTTCTTGTATGTGATCCTATACTATGTGAGTGCCAGTTCTTGTATGTGATCCTATACGATGTGAGTGCCAGTTCTTGTATGTGATCCTATACGATGGGAGTGACAGTACTTGTATGTGATCCTATACGATGGGAGTGACAGTACTTGTATGTGATCCTATACGATGGGAGTGACAGTACTTGTATGTGATCCTATACGATGGGAGTGACAGTACTTGCATGTGATCCTATACGATGGTAGTGCCAGTTCTTGTATGTGATCCTATACGATGGGAGTGACAGTACTTGTATGTGATCCTATACGATGGGAGTGACAGTACTTGTATGTGATCCTATACGATGTGAGTGCCAGTTCTTGTATGTGATCCTATACGATGGGAGTGACAGTACTTGTATGTGATCCTATACGATGTGAGTGCCAGTTCTTGTATGTGATCCTATACGATGGGAGTGCCAGTACTTGTATGTGATCCTATACGATGGGAGTGCCAGTACTTGTATGTGATCCTATACGATGGGAGTGCCAGTTCTTGTATGTGATCCTATACGATGGGAGTGACAGTACTTGTATGTGATCCTATACGATGGGAGTGACAGTACTTGTATGTGATCCTATACGATGTGAGTGCCAGTTCTTGTATGTGATCCTATACGATGGGAGTGACAGTACTTGTATGTGATCCTATACGATGTGAGTGCCAGTTCTTGTATGTGATCCTATACGATGGGAGTGACAGTACTTGTATGTGATCCTATACGATGGGAGTGCCAGTACTTGCATGTGATCCTATACGATGGGAGTGACAGTACTTGTATGTGATCCTATACTATGTGAGTGCCAGTTCTTGTATGTGATCCTATACGATGGGAGTGCCAGTTCTTGTATGTGATCCTATACGATGTGAGTACTAGTATTTGTATGTGATCCTATACGATGGGAGTGCCAGTACTTGTATGTGATCCTATACGATGTGAGTGCTAGTTCTTGTATGTGATCCTATACGATGGGAGTGACAGTACTTGTATGTGATCATATACGATGTGAGTGCTAGTTCTTGTATGTGATCCTATACGATGGGAGTGCCAGTTCTTGTATGTGATCCTATACGATGGGAGTGCCAGTTCTTGTATGTGATCCTATACGATGGGAGTGCCAGTTCTTGTATGTGATCCTATACGATGGGAGTGCCAGTTCTTGTATGTGATCCTATACGATGTGAGTTACAGTCCTTGTATGTGATCCTATACGATGGGAGTGCCAGTTCTTGTATGTGATCCTATACGATGTGAGTGCCAGTACTTGTATGTGATCCTATACGATGGGAGTGATAGTACTTGTATGTGATCCTATACGATGGGAGTGCCAGTACTTGTATGTGATCCTATACGATGGGAGTGCCAGTTCTTGTATGTGATCCTATACGATGTGAGTGACAGTACTTGTATGTGATCCTATACGATGTGAGTGCCAGTACTTGTATGTGATCCTATACGATGTGAGTGACAGTACTTGTATGTGATCCTATACGATGGGAGTGCCAGTTCTTGTATGTGATCCTATACGGTGTGAGTACAAGTACTTGTATGTGATCCTATACGATGGGAGTGCCAGTACTTGTATGTGATCCTATACGATGGGAGTGACAGTACTTGTATGTGATCCTATACTATGTAAGTGCCAGTTCTTGTATGTGATCCTATACGATGTGAGTGCCAGTACTTGTATGTGATCCTATACTATGTGAGTGTCAGTTCTTGTATGTGATCCTATACGATGGGAGTGACAGTACTTGTATGTGATCCTATACGATGTGAGTGACAGTACTTGTATGTGATCCTATACTATGTGAGTGCCAGTTCTTGTATGTGATCCTATACGATGTGAGTGCCAGTACTTGTATTTGATCCTATACGATGTGAGTGACAGTACTTGTATGTGATCATATACGATGGGAGTGCCAGTTCTTGTATGTGATCCTATACGATGTGAGTGCCAGTACTTGTATTTGATCCTATACGATGTGAGTGACAGTACTTGTATGTGATCCTATACTATGTGAGTGCCAGTTCTTGTATGTGATCCTATACGATGTGAGTGCCAGTACTTGTATTTGATCCTATACGATGTGAGTGACAGTTCTTGTATGTGATCCTATACGATGTGAGTGCCAGTACTTGTATGTGATCCTATACGATGTGAGTGCTAGTTCTTGTATGTGATCCTACACGATGTGAGTGACAGTACTTGTATGTGATCATATACGATGTGAGTGCCAGTTCTTGTATGTGATCCTATACGATGGGAGTGCCAGTACTTGTATGTGATCCTATACGATGTGAGTGACAGTTCTTGTATGTGATCCTATACGATGTGAGTGCCAGTACTTGTATGTGATCCTACACGATGTGAGTGACAGTACTTGTATGTGATCATATACGATGTGAGTGCCAGTTCTTGTATGTGATCCTATACGATGGGAGTGCCAGTACTTGTATGTGATCCTATACGATGTGAGTGACAGTTCTTGTATGTGATCCTATACGATGTGAGTGCCAGTACTTGTATGTGATCTTATACGATGGGAGTGATAGTACTTGTATGTGATCCTATACGATGTGAGTGACAGTACTTGTATGTGATCCTATACGATGTGAGTGACAGTTCTTGTATGTGATCCTATACGATGTGAGTGCCAGTACTTGTTTGTGATCCTATACGATGTGAGTGACAGTACTTGTATGTGATCCTATACGATGGGAGTGCCAGTACTTGTATGTGATCTTATACGATGGGAGTGCCAGTACTTGTATGTGATCCTATACGATGTGAGTGCTAGTACTTGTATGTGATCCTATACGATGGGAGTGCCAGTACTTGTATGTGATCTTATACGATGGGAGTGCCAGTACTTGTATGTGATCCTATACGATGTGAGTGACAGTACTTGTATGTGATCCTATACGATGTGAGTGACAGTTCTTGTATGTGATCCTATACGATGTGAGTGCCAGTACTTGTTTGTGATCCTATACGATGTGAGTGACAGTACTTGTATGTGATCCTATACGATGTGAGTGACAGTACTTGTATGTGATCCTATACGATGTGAGTGACAGTTCTTGTTTGTGATCCTATACGATGGGAGTGCCAGTACTTGTATGTGATCCTATACGATGTGAGTGACAGTTCTTGTATGTGATCCTATACGATGGGAGTGCCAGTACTTGTATGTGATCCTATACGATGTGAGTGACAGTTCTTGTATGTGATCCTATACGATGTGAGTGCCAGTACTTGTATGTGATCCTATACGATGTGAGTGACAGTACTTGTATGTGATCCTATACGATGGGAGTGACAGTACTTGTATGTGATCCTATACGATGGGAGTGCCAGTACTTGTATGTGATCCTATACGATGTGAGTGACAGTACTTGTATGTGATCCTATACGATGGGAGTGCTAGTTCTTGTATGTGATCCTATACGATGGGAGTGCCAGTACTTGTATGTGATCCTATACGATGTGAGTGACAGTACTTGTATGTGATCCTATACGATGTGAGTGCTAGTTCTTGTATGTGATCCTATACGATGGGAGTGCTAGTACTTGTATGTGATCCTATACGATGTGAGTGACAGTACTTGTATGTGATCCTATACGATGGGAGTGCTAGTACTTGTATGTGATCCTATACGATGGGAGTGCCAGTACTTGTATGTGATCCTATACGATGTGAGTGACAGTACTTGTATGTGATCCTATACGATGTGAGTGCTAGTTCTTGTATGTGATCCTATACGATGGGAGTGCCAGTTCTTGTATGTGATCCTATACGATGTGAGTGACAGTACTTGTATGTGATCCTATACGATGGGAGTGACAGTACTTGTATGTGATCCTATACGATGTGAGTGACAGTTCTTGTTTGTGATCCTATACGATGGGAGTGCCAGTACTTGTATGTGATCCTATACGATGTGAGTGACAGTTCTTGTATGTGATCCTATACGATGGGAGTGCCAGTACTTGTATGTGATCCTATACGATGTGAGTGACAGTTCTTGTATGTGATCCTATACGATGTGAGTGACAGTTCTTGTATGTGATCCTATACGATGGGAGTGCCAGTACTTGTATGTGATCCTATACGATGGGAGTGCCAGTACTTGTATGTGATCCTATACGATGTGAGTGACAGTTCTTGTATGTGATCCTATACGATGGGAGTGCCAGTACTTGTATGTGATCCTATACGATGGGAGTGCCAGTACTTGTATGTGATCCTATACGATGTGAGTGACAGTTCTTGTATGTGATCCTATACGATGGGAGTGCCAGTACTTGTATGTGATCCTATACGATGGGAGTGCCAGTACTTGTATGTGATCCTATACGATGTGAGTGACAGTTCTTGTATGTGATCCTATACGATGTGAGTGCTAGTACTTGTATGTGATCCTATACGATGGGAGTGCCAGTACTTGTATGTGATCCTATACGATGGGAGTGCCAGTACTTGTATGTGATCCTATACGATGTGAGTGACAGTTCTTGTATGTGATCCTATACGATGTGAGTGCTAGTACTTGTATGTGATCCTATACGATGTGAGTGCCAGTTCTTGTATGTGATCCTATACGATGTGAGTGACAGTACTTGTATGTGATCCTATACGATGTGAGTGACAGTTCTTGTATGTGATCCTATACGATGGGAGTGCCAGTACTTGTATGTGATCCTATACAATGTGAGTGACAGTACTTGTATGTGATCCTATACGATGGGAGTGCCAGTACTTGTATGTGATCCTATACGATGTGAGTGACAGTACTTGTATGTGATCCTATACGATGGGAGTGCCAGTACTTGTATGTGATCCTATACGATGTGAGTGACAGTTCTTGTATGTGATCCTATACGATGGGAGTGCCAGTACTTGTATGTGATCCTATACGATGGGAGTGCCAGTACTTGTATGTGATCCTATACGATGGGAGTGCCAGTACTTGTATGTGATCCTATACGATGTGAGTGACAGTACTTGTATGTGATCCTATACGATGGGAGTGCCAGTACTTGTATGTGATCCTATACGATGGGAGTGCCAGTACTTGTATGTGATCCTATACTATGTGAGTGCCAGTTCTTGTATGTGATCCTATACGATGGGAGTGCCAGTACTTGTATGTGATCCTATACGATGGGAGTGCCAGTTCTTGTATGTGATCCTATACGATGTGAGTGACAGTACTTGTATGTGATCCTATACATTGGGAGTGACAGTACTTGTATGTGATCCTATACATTGGGAGTGACAGTACTTGTATGTGATCCTATACGATGGGAGTGCCAGTTCTTGTATGTGATCCTATACGATGGGAGTGACAGTACTTGTATGTGATCCTATACGATGGGAGTGACAGTACTTGTATGTGATCCTATACGATGGGAGTGCCAGTACTTGTATGTGATCCTATACGATGGGAGTGCCAGTACTTGTATGTGATCCTATACGATGTGAGTGACAGTACTTGTATGTGATCCTATACGATGGGAGTGACAGTACTTGTATGTGATCCTATACGATGGGAGTGCCAGTACTTGTATGTGATCCTATACGATGTGAGTGCCAGTTCTTGTATGTGATCCTATACGATGGGAGTGACAGTACTTGTATGTGATCCTATACGATGGGAGTGACAGTACTTGTATGTGATCCTATACGATGGGAGTGCCAGTACTTGTATGTGATCCTATACGATGTGAGTGCCAGTTCTTGTATGTGATCCTATACGATGGGAGTGACAGTACTTGTATGTGATCCTATACGATGGGAGTGACAGTACTTGTATGTGATCCTATACGATGGGAGTGCCAGTTCTTGTATGTGATCCTATACGATGGGAGTGACAGTACTTGTATGTGATCCTATACGATGGGAGTGCCAGTTCTTGCATGTAATCCTATACGATGGGAGTGCCAGTACTTGTATGTGATCCTATACGATGGGAGTGCCAGTACTTGTATGTGATCCTATACGATGTGAGTGCCAGTACTTGTATGTGATCCTATACGATGTGAGTGACAGTACTTGTATGTGATCCTATACATTGGGAGTGACAGTACTTGTATGTGATCCTATACGATGTGAGTGCCAGTTCTTGTATGTGATCCTATACGATGTGAGTGCCAGTACTTGTATGTGATCCTATACGATGTGAGTGACAGTACTTGTATGTGATCCTATACATTGGGAGTGACAGTACTTGTATGTGATCCTATACGATGGGAGTGCCAGTACTTGTATGTGATCCTATACGATGTGAGTGACAGTACTTGTATGTGATCCTATACATTGGGAGTGACAGTACTTGTATGTGATCCTATACGATGGGAGTGCCAGTTCTTGTATGTGATCCTATACGATGTGAGTGACAGTACTTGTATGTGATCCTATAGGATAGCAGTGACAGTACTTGTATGTGATCCTATACGATGTGAGTGCCAGTACTTGTATGTGATCCTATACGATGTGAGTGCCAGTTCTTGTATGTGATCCTATACGATGGGAGTGCCAGTACTTGTATGTGATCCTATACGATGGGAGTGCCAGTACTTGTATGTGATCCTATACGATGTGAGTGACAGTACTTGTATGTGATCCTATAGGATAGCAGTGACAGTACTTGTATGTGATCCTATACGATGTGAGTGCCAGTACTTGTATGTGGTCCTATACGATGGAAGTGCCAGTTCTTGTATGTGATCCTATACGATGGGAGTGCCAGTTCTTGTATGTGATCCTATACGATGTGAGTGCTAGTTTTTGTATGTGATCCTATACGATGGGAGTGCCAGTACTTGTATGTGATCCTATACGATGGGAGTGCCAGTACTTGTATGTGATCCTATACGATGGGAGTGCCAGTACTTGTATGTGATCCTATACGATGTGAGTGCTAGTTTTTGTATGTGATCCTATACGATGGGAGTGCCAGTACTTGTATGTGATCCTATACGATGTGAGTGCTAGTACTTGTATGTGATCCTATACGATGTGAGTACTAGTACTTGTATGTGACCCTATACGATGTGAGTGCTAGTACTTGTATGCGATCCTATACGATGCTGTCACTTGTAGTGAATACTTTCCTCAATATAGTAAGACGATAAAAATGTGCAGTCGAGATTTAGTAGATTGTTAAAGTGTTAGCGTGTTATTCAATGATCCGATTATCCTTTCAGATTAGGAGCAGCGGTCTCCAATGGGTTGAAGTAGAATTGACTCAAGAACAAATACGGGTAACACTGGAGTGCCTTAAAGATTCTGAAACTGTAAGTAAATTATTAAAACTAAATTTATCTTGCAAATACGACAACTTCGTGAATCCTTTTATTTACATATTTTGTTGGCAATGAGATTATCTATGCTGACAGTTCGTAAATGTGTTTTGATATTTCTACATTCCGACAAAGAAAGTTGATATTGCGACAGTCAGGTCAATATGCGTAGATATTACGACACGCTGACATTTTGTGTTTATATAAGAACAGTTTAACGATGTGCGTTAGTATTACCATATGTCGACAACGTGTGTTAGATATGTTACAACATGTTTCAACATAACGATCGTTCGACAACATGTGTTACTATAAATACTGCACGACAACATGTGGAAATATTACGACAGTCCGACAACATGTGTTAATATTACGACAGTCCGACAACATGTGTTAATATTACGACAGTTCGACAACGTGTGTTAATATTACGACAGTCCGACATCGGGTGTTAATATTACGACAGTTCGACAACGTGTATTAATATTACGACAGTCCGACAACGTGTGTTAATAATATGACAATAGCAATCGTAAAACTTCGGGTATTTCCGTATGGTTCGTAAAATACACCTCGTACATAGCTCTAGAATACACCAAAGTGCGTCGCCTGAGTTATGAAACAGTGTCCGTTCGCGAGAAAGTAACAAATTATATATATATCATTTAGTTGAGTATATCTTGCAATAACAACGATTTTTTTTATCAATACAATCTATATGATTTACGGAAAATTGAAAAGTCAACATTAAATACCCAGTATTAAAACTAAGACACACAAAGTAGATCCAAGATGGCGCCTTATTATGTCAGAGGTCTCTTGCATAGCATAAAGGCCGAGGTGATCAGATTGATGACAATAGGTGCTACCTAATTCGGGGAAAGCGCAATTCTTGTTTGAATGCAATAAACTTTAGACTTAGTCATTGATACATGAAATATCAATGAGCACATTTGGAGCCTCTCCATGGCTTACCTTTTTCAATGTGGTCATTTTCAAAAGTAATAGTTTATGAGTGAAGTGAGCATTTACCAGATTTCGAATATCAGACCTACCTAATACTAAGGACTGAGCAATAGCTGTATCTGTAAAACTGCTAGGGGTGTGCCTAGGCGACCTTTGAGTATACGCACTACTCTGGAGAGGGGGTTCAGGGGCATTAACCCCGCCCCCGGATTTTTTTGCCTAAGAACGCCGTGGATACATTCTGGGGAGAAACTCTGTCACAGTACAACGAGCAGGAAGGGACAGAAATACGTCGGGTAGGATTGCAGAAGTATTTGTAGAATTTGGAAAAGGGTTAAAGAACTCTAATTTAAAAAATGAAACAGCTAACAACAAGTGCCAAACACGGGTTATGTACGATTTTTATTTGCTTTTTAAAGGTGTTTTTTTCAATTTTTGGAAGCAACTATACGCATGTGCGTAAGCCCTGGCACGCCCCTGACTGCTACACTCCTCCCTTCTTACACAATGAAGTTCTCCCTGAATGTCATTTATTGTTCTACTCTGTAGTAGCGTTGCATATCACAACATAAATAGAATACTGCAGTGGGCAATGTCATCAAATGTAAAAGAGAGGGAAAAGTGAGCCTACCCAGGTTTCAAAACACAGGCACGATGTTAATTAACTATCAGTAAAATTGCTTCTTTTATATCCAGATTTTTAGGGCTATATCTCCTGGTGGATAATAATTATTTTGTCTCATTAAAAAGCATTAAAATAAACAATAGAACAGAAATTATATATGTTATCATAAGTTCCACTCTTTAAAAAAAGCAGACAAGACAGTGTGTATGTAATAATGTAAACATGTTCTCTAAAATTACAATGGCAGGCTTTGCGAGAAAAGGTTAGTTCTACAATAATATATACATAACTTTAATTCATGCTTTTTTAATGTTATAGTTATCTTTTATTTACGTGTTAATATACCAGAAAGTCACAAATCACACATCTATTTGGCAACATCACGCATTTCAACACTGATGAATGTTGACGAGTCATTTTTGCTCAAGTATTTAGTTGAAACTATTTGAAGGTATATTTTTTCATAATTTTGTAATGTTTTTCTTTTGTTATAAATATTTTTGTTTGTGGATTCAATACTTCTTTGCATAACAGATTTGTTAAGAGAAATTGATACCATAATTTGTCCTTTTTAGTATGCACTTTGATTTCAGCAGGCTTTAAACAAAAGTCTAGGTCCAGCGAAAAGCTGTAATGATCAATTTGTTATTAAATACAAATTATTATATAAATAATTTTGTAACCCTTATTCAGTCTCAAAATGATCAGAAATAAATAATATCTCCTTTAATATAAGGTATTCACCAAAATTTGTAGGGTGGTGTCCATTCTTTGAATAGAAACATGATACCCCATGGGATTTTGGGTCTTCGGGGGATGTTTAGGCAAAATTGAGTTCTGGCTGTTTCAAAGATATGAAACTAGTTCGCTTTCAGCAAAACATGATTCTTTTAAAAACATAGTACTTCATTTAGATAGCAGATTTTTTAAAACATTTAAATGCACTTTATTAGCTTTCATATAAACAACTACTACATTATATTGATTAGGAAATTTACATATTTATGCTGTATTTAAGTAGATGGATAATGTAAACATGTTTTTGATTTTTAGAATTTCTCAATAAATAGCTACTGTTGGTATGCAGAAAAGAAAAAAAATAACAATAAAGATTTTTATGCCTTTATATTAACTCTATTTTTAAAAAAAAGTATTGGAAAAAAAAGAAAATACAGGAATCACTTCTTCTATATGTTTTACCAGATTGAACCTTTTTCTTAATGAAAACAAACATTATCTTTCCAAAAAGTGGAAAGATGTAAAATCTCGCTGAAAGCGATTTAAATAAAGATAATTATGCTTCAGTTGTTTAAGCTAATATGCAATGTCAAAACATAGTTAATAACAACACACACATTAACAATATTCTATGCATTTTACACTAAAGCAACATCAAATACAATTAACTAATATTATGGGACTTTAAGACAAATAAGTTATGGCATTTAGTTATAGAACACAGACTACAACATTACATCTTGATGGAAAATGAGATTGAATATGTGAAAGTCCAGTTCTAATATAAATGGTATGTACATTTTATTTAATAAAGGTGCTGTAACCGAATTTTAACTCGTATTTTGTTTTAATTAAAGCAAAATGGTCACAATAAAATGTTAACTATATACTATAACTATAACTATATCCTGCACACAATCTTATATTATTGTTCTGAAACATATATTTATTTCATAACTATTTAGTTTATATTCAGAGAAATGTGCAAAAACAACAACAATTTTATTAACTGTTTGTTACAAAAGGGTGTGGTCTTGTGAGCACATTGTGTTAAATAAACTTTTTCATTCTTGTTCAGTCTGATTCAATATTTAGATTTAGTAACATGTGACACATTGCAGGATGGCAAACTTCAGCCACTTTCTCAAGAAAATATCAGGTCATCCTAGAATGAAGTCACTTCATCTTTGATCTAGATGGGCATGCCTCAAATCTGTTATTCCGTCTCTGGACAACCTTGCCTGAAACCTCTGTAAACTGGGTGCACTCAGTACTAATGAAGACAATTCCTGGATTTTTACAATCTGTATAACAGAAGAATAATAATCTAATAATAAATATTTTTGCAGTTGTGGCACAAGAAAATGCAGTTAAATATATTCAATTGAAAGAATAACGCATTAACAGTAATAAGTTACTGGGGAGATATACTTATAAAACTTAGGCAATGACCATCTACAATTAAATATTATCAACTACATGGCTAGAACTTTCCAGAAGACTTGATATTGCCCTTATGTCTATAGTTGAAAAAAATAATTTCTATACCAAAATGTGTAAAAAGTTTGATTACAATATTCTAGGCATTTTTTCTTTTTCAAAACAACACTTAAAATACCCATTGATGCAACCTAGGTATTAAGTAAGGTTGTGTTGTAATATTAATGATTTTATTTATCTCAAACTATACATTGAGTCCATTTCAACTTGATTTAAAACAAATTACCATCCACAGCCTTTCTTTCTGTTCTTTGGTTAAATGTGGAGTGGCACTGTCACCTGGTTAACATAGCAAATGTCAACTACAGTACTCATGGAGACCTCCCTTCACAGACTGCTTAGCTGTGAAAATATAACACAAAATGATAAAAATACATTATACCATGTTTAAATTATGCCAATAAACTCAGGTGAATGTTATCAAATCTTTCTTGAAAAACTTAACTAGCATGCTTGTGTATATGTTTTGATCAAAATGATACCTAATGTCAGTGATTTTGTTCCACATGAAAATGTCAATGTACAACAATTGTTTACCTTTCTTTTTATTAAAATCATTGTGGTGGAATTTATGGCTTTTGGCAAAATTGGATTGTTTACAGACAGTTTTTGTTGGAAATAATACCATTAGAAAATTGTAATGCAAATCTTTATAAATGAATAAATATGCATGGAATTTTTTAGCATTTTAAAACTAGTTTTATTTCAGGTATAATGGGGAGTGTCAATCTTATAAAATGATATTTTAATTTAAATTAATTTATTGAAAGTGCACTTTAAACAACTCTTCTATGAAGGAAGAAAACACTGTCTAATTTGAATAGTAATGAAATGTCAAAGTAGATCTACACTTTTACAATATGTGTGTCAAATAAATCAGTCTTATATCAGAAGTAAGAACACTGCAATTTCTTCTATTTGTTGAGAAATATATCCATCATCCCTTTTTAAAAAAGAAACTGAAAAACTTTGTCATCCGAAATGTCTTCTCATTTTCAACATAAGCTATGTCTTAAGCCATCTTTTTTTTTTTTTTTTAAAGAAACCGTGCTCTGATGCGTGATTCATTGCTTACTCATTATCAGTATATCAAATACTTACAAAAGCAGTAATGGCCAATGCAACATTCTGATTGTGATATCAATAAATTTTGATAAAATACATAATCAGAGTAAGGTCTTGCACACTTAACGCTCACAGTCCATCTTCATTTAAAACCCATCTCGGTTGCTGACATCACGCAGGCTGCAGCAAAAATGAAATTAAGTGTGTTTAAGGTAGTAAATCCAAATTGGATTTTCTCTTTACGCTAGCTGCAGACGACACAGTGTACGGAAATGGTCAATGAACTTGCCTGGTTTCCCAGTGTAATACAAAATGCGTCCACTCGTACAAAAAAGTGGGGAACCAGTTGAAATTTCACTACTAAATTCGTACTCAAATTGATTCGTATACAACGTAACTTAAACTGAAGTTTTTGTTTATTTTTATATGACCTTTATTGATAACATTAAGCTAAATAAATATTTCATCACTGTTTGGTCTACTTTTATAGATTTGGTCTTCAAATAGAGAAAAAATATGGAACCGTAATAGTTGTATTACTTCATACAACGCCCACTCAGAACCGCTCTTTACACTTTCATCAGTCAGAGAAAATAATTAAACTTAAATTATGATTTTTGTATTTCTGCATTAACAATCATCGCATGTGATTCCTTTCCCATCAATTTTAAAAAAGATTTATTACACAGTGTTGTTTTGACTCGTTGAATTTTCTATGAAGAAAATGTCCTCCAAAACACTTCTTGCATCAAGACTATTGTTATTGTGATCCTCACTCGCTGGTAATTTTTATGGTTGCACCGAAATTCAAGATGGCGCCATACAGGGGGAACTTTCAATTTGGTCGGACGGGTATATATTTCATTTTTGAAATTGAACATATCCCATTACCCACACGCTCCATACGCATTACCTATAGGCGGTCAAAGCCCGCAAAGCGCCCTTCGGGCTCTTTGCTTGGCTTTCCCCGTATTACTACAGTCCGACAACATGTGTTAATATTATCACGTTCTGACAACGTGTGTTAATATTACTACAATCAGGCAACATGTGTTAATATTACGACATTCCGACAATGTGCGTTAATAGTACGACAGTCCGACATCGGGTGTTAGAAGAGTTTGACAACGTATGTTGATATATCGACAGTCGGACAATCTGTGTAGATATCACGAAAGTCTGACAACATTTGTCGGTTTACGGCTGCGTGATTTAATTATTTTAGTGGTAGGGGTTAGTATGAATCAAGTTCCATTCAACTTTATCGCAGTAAATACTAGATATAAATACACAGTAAATACTAGATATAAATACACAGTAAATACTAGATATAAATACACAGTAAATACTAGATAATATGACAATAGGTGCTACCTAATTCGGGGAAAGCGCAATTATTGTTTGAATGCAATAAACTTTAGACTTAGTCATTGATACATGAAATATCAATGAGCACATTTGGAGCCTCTCCACGGCTTACCTTTTTCAATGTGGGCATTTTCAAAAGTAATAGTTTATGAGTAAAGTGAGCATTTACCAGATTGCGAATATCAGACCTACCTTATACTAAGGACTGAGCTATAGCTGTATCTGTGAAACTGCTAGGGGTGTGCCTAGGTGACCTTTGAGTATACGCACTATTCTTGGGAGGGGGTTCAGGGGCATTAACCCCGCCCCCGGATTTTTTTTCCTAAGAACGCCGTAGATACATTCTGGGGAGAAACTCTGTCACAGTACAACGAGCAGGAAGGGACAGAAATACGTCGGGTAGGATTGCAGAAGTATTTGTAGAATTTGGAAAAGGGTTAAAGAACTCTAATTTAAAAAATGAAACAGCTAACAACAAGTGCCAAACACAGGTTATGTACGATTTTTATTTGCTTTTTAAAGTTTTTTTTTCAATTTTTGGAAGCAACTATATGCACGTGCGTAAGTGCGTAAGCCCTGGCACGCCCCCGACTGCTACACTCCTCCCTTCTTACACAATGAGGTTCTCCCTGAATGTCATTTATTGTTCTACTCTGTAGTAGCGTTGCATATCACAACACAAATAGAATACTGCAGTGGGCAATGTCATCAAATATAAAAGAGAGGGAAAAGTGAGCCTACCCAGGTTTCAAAACACAGGCACGATGTGAATTAACTATCAGTAAAATTGCTTCTTTTATATCGAGATTTTTAGGGCTATATCTCCTGGTGGATAATAATTATTTTGTCTCATTAAAATAAACAATAGAACAGAAATTATATATGTTATCAAAAGTTCCACTCTTTAAAAAAAGCAGACAAGACAGTGTGTATGTAAGAATGTAAACATGTTCTCTAAAATTACAATGGCAGGCTTTGCGAGAAAAGGTTAGTTCTACAATAATATATACATAACTTTAATTCATGCTTTTTTAATGTTATAGTTATCTTTTATTTACGTGTTAATATACCAGAAAGTCACAAATTACACATCTATTTGGCAACATCACGCATTTCAACACTGATGAATGTTGACGAGTCATTTTTGCTCAAGTATTGAGTTGAAACTATTTGAAGGTATATTTTTTCATAATTTTGTAATGTTTTTCTTTTGTTATAAATATTTTTGTTTGTGGATTCAATACTTCTTTGCATAACAGATTTGTTAAGAGAAATTGATACCATAATTTGTCCTTTTTAGTATGCACTTTGATTTCAGCAGGCTTTAAACAAAAGTTTAGGTCCAGCGAAAAGCTGTAATGATCAATTTGTTATTAAATACAAATTATTATATAAATAATTTTGTAACCCTTATTCAGTCTCAAAATGATCAGAAATAAATAATATCTCCTTTAATATAAGATATTCACCAAAATTTGTAGGGTGTTGTCCATTCTTTGAATAGAAACATGATACCCCATGGGATTTTGGGTCTTCGTGGGATGTTTAGGCAAAATTGAGTTCTGGCTGTTTCAAAGATATGAAACTAGTTCGCTTTCAGCAAAACACGATTCTTTTAAAAACATAGTACTTCATTAAGATAGCAGATTTTTTAAAACATTTAAATGCACTTTATTAGCTTTCATATAAACAACTACTACATTTTATTGATTAGGAAATTTACATATTTATGCTGTATTTCAGTAGATGGATAATGTAAACATGTTTTTGATTTTTAGAATTTCTCAATAAATAGCTACTGTTGGTATGCAGAAAAAAAAAAAAAAAACAATAAAGATTTTTATGTCTTTATATTAACTCTATTTTAAAAAAAAAGTATTGAAAAAAAAAGAAAATACAGGAATTACTTCTATGTTTTACCAGATTGAACCTTTTTCTTAATGAAAACAAACATTATCTTTCCAAAAAGTGGAAAGATGCAAAATGTCACTGAAAGCGATTTAAATAAAGATAATTATGCTTCAGTGGTTTAAGCTAATATGCAATGTCAAAACATAGTTAATAACAACACACATATTAACAATATTCTATGCATTTTACACCAAAGCAACATCAAATACAATTAATTAATATCATGGCACTTTAAGACAAATAAGTTATGGCATTTAGTTATAGAACACAGACTACAATATTACATCTTGATGGAATATGTGAATGTCCAGTTCTAATATAAATGGTATGTACATTTTATTTAATAAAGGTGCTGTAACCGAATTTTAACTCATATTTTGTTTTAATTAAAGCAAAATGGTCACAATAAAATGTTAACTATATCTTTAATCCATAGAAGAGCTGATGTCAATCTGTTAAATAAACACCACCTGCACACAATCTTATATTATTGTTCTGAAACATATATTTATTTCATAACTATTTAGTTTATATTCAGAGAAATGTGCAAAAACAACAACAATTTCATTAACTGTTTGTTACAAAAGGGTGTGGTCTTGTGAGCACATTGTGTTAAATAAACTTTTTCATTCTTGTTCAGTCTGATTCAATATTTAGATTTAGTAACATGTGACACATTGCAGGATGGCAAACTTCAGCCACTTTCTCAAGAAAATATCAGGTCATCCTAGAATGAAGTCACTTCATCTTTGATCTAGATGGGCATGCCTCAAATCTGTTATTCCGTCTCTGGACAACCTTGCTTGAAACCTCTGTAAACTGGGTGCACTCAGTACTAATGAAGACAATTCCTGGATTTTTACAATCTGTATAACAGAAGAATAATAATCTAATAATAAATATTTTTGCAGTTGTGACACAAGAAAATGCAGTTAAATATATTCAATTGGAAGAATAACGCATTAACAGTAATAAGTTAATACATGTATCTGGGGAGATATACTTATAAAACTTAGGCAATGACCATCTACAATTAAATATTATCAACTACATGGCTAGAACTTTCCAGAAGACTTGATATTGCCCTTATGTCTATAGTTGAAAAAAATAATTTCTATACCAAAATGTGTAAAAAGTTTGATTAAAATACTCTAAGGCATTTTTTTCTTTTTCAAAACAACACTTTAAATACCCATTGATGCAACCTAGGTATTAAGTAAGGTTGTGTTGTAATATTAATGATTTTATTTATCTCAAGCTATACATTGAGTCCATTTCAACTTGATTTAAAACAAATTACCATCCACAGCCTTTCTTTCTGTTCTTTGGTTAAATGTGGAGTGGCACTGTCACTTGGTTAACAGGTAGCAAATGTCAACTACAGTACTCATGGAGACCTCCCTTCACAGACTGCTTAGCTGTGAAAATATAACACAAAATGAAAAAATACATTATACCATGTTTAAATTATGCCAATAAACTCAGATGAATGTTATCAAATCTTTCTTGAAAAGCATAAGTAGTATGCTTGTGTATATGTTTTGGTCAAAATGATACCTAATGTCAGTGATTTTGTTCCACATAAAAATGTCAATGTACAACAATTGTTTACCTTTCTTTTTATTAAAATCATTGTGGTGGAATTTATGGCTATTGGCAAAATTGGATTGTTTACAGACAGTTTTTGTTGGAAATAATACCATTAGAAAATTGTAATGCAAATCTTTATAAATGAAAAAATATGCATGGAATTTTTTAGCATTTTAAAACTAGTTTTATTTCAGGTATAATGGGAGGTGTCAATCTTATAAACTGATATTTTAATTTAAATTAATTTATTGAAAGTGCACTTTAAACAACTCTTCTATGAAGGAAGAAAACACTGTCTAATTTGAATAGTAATGAAATGTCAAAGATGATCTACACTTTTACAATATGTGTTGTCAATTAAATCAGTCTTATATCAGAAGTAAGAACACTGCAATTTCTTCTATTTGTTGGGAAATATATCCATCATCCCTTTTTAAAAAAGAAACTGAAAAACTTTGTCATCCGAAATGTCTTCTCATTTTCAACATAAGCTATGTCTTAAGCCATCTTTTTTTTTAAAGAAACCGTGCTCTGATGCGTGATTCATTGCTTACTCATTATCAGTATATCAAATACTTACAAAAGCAGTAATGGCTAATGCAACATTCTGATTGTGATATCAATAAATTTTGATGATCTTCATTTAAAACCCATCTTGGTTGCTGACATCACGCAGGCTTCAGCAAAAATGAAATTAAGTGTGTTTAAGGTAGTAAATCCAAATTGGATTATCTCTTTACGCTAGCTGCAGACGACGCAGTGTACGGAAATGGTCAATGAACTTGCCTGGTTTCCCGGTGTAAGACAATATGCGTCCACTCGTACTAAAAAGTGGGGAACCAGTTGAAATTTCACTACTAAATTCGTACTCAAATTGATTCGTATTCAACGTAACTTAAACTGAAGATTTTGTTTATTTTTATATGACCTTTATTAATAACATTAAGTTAAATAAATATTTCATCACTGTTTGGTCTACTTTTATAGATTTGGTCTTCAAATAGAGAAAAAATATGGAACCGTAATAGTTGTATTACTTCATACAACGCCCGCTCAGAACCGCTCTTTACACTTTCATCAGTCAGAGAAAATAGCTGCTAAACTTCAATTTTGATTTTTGTATTTCTGCCTTAACAATCACCGCATGTGATTCCTTTCCCATAAATTTAAAAAAAGATTTATTACACAGTGTTGTTTTAACTCGTTGAATTTTCTATGAAGAAATTATGCTTCAAAACACTTCTTGCATCAAGACTATTGTTATTGTGATCCTCACTCGCTGGTAATTTGTATGGTTGCACCGAAATTCAAGATGGCGCCATGCAGGGGGAACTTTCAATTTGGTCGGACGGGTATATATTTTCATTTTTGAAATTGAACATATCCCATTACCCACACGCTCCATACGCATTACCTATAGGCGGTCAAAGCCCGCAAAGCGCCTTTTGGGCTCTTTGCTTGGCTTTCCCCGTATTATAGATATTATAAATAGATATTATATTATAATATGACAATAGGTGCTACCTAATTCGGGGAAAGCGCTATTATTGTTTGAATACAATAAACTTTAGACTAAGTCATTGATACATGAAATATAAATGAGCACATTTGGAGCCTCTCCATGGCTTACCTTTTTCAATGTGGTCATTTTCAAAAGTAATAGTTTATGAGTAAAGTGAGCATTTACCAGATTTCGAATATCAGACCTACCTAATACTAAGGACTGAGCTATAGCTGTATCTGTGAAACTGCTAGGGGTGTGCCTAGGCGACCTTTGAGTATACGCACTATTCTGGGGAGGGGGTTCAGGGGCATTTACCCCGCCCCTGGATTTTTTTTCCTAAGAACGCCGTAGATACATTCTGGGGAGAAACTCTGTCACAGTACAACGAGCAGGAAGGGACAGAAATACGTCGGGGTAGGATTGCAGAAGTATTTGTAGAATTTGGAAAAGGGTTAAAGAACTCTAATTTAAAAAATGAAACAGCTAACAACTAGTGCCAAATACAGGTTATGTACGATTTTTATTTGCTTTTTAAAGGGTTTTTTTTTAATTTTTGGAAGCAACTATACGCACGTGCGTAAGCCCTGGCATGCCCCTGACTGCTACACTCCTCCCTTCTTACACAATGAGGTTCTCCCTGAATGTCATTTATTGTTCTACTCTGAAGCAGCGTTGCATATCACAACACAAATAGAATACTGCAGTGGGCAATGTCATCAAATGTAAAAGAGAGGGAAAAGTGAGCCTACCCAGGTTTCAAAACACAGGCACGATGTGAATTAACTATCAGTAAAATTGCTTCTTTTATATCGAGATTTTTAGGGCTATATCTCCTGGTGGATAATAATTATTTTGTCTCATTAAAAAGCATTAAAATAAACAATAGAACAGAAATTATATATGTTATCATAAGTTCCACTCTTTAAAAAAAGCAGACAAGACAGTGTGTATGTAAGAATGTAAATATGTTCTCTAAAATTACAATGGCAGGCTTTGCGAGAAAAGGTTAGTTCTACAATAATATATACATAACTTTAATTCATGCTTTTTTAGTGTTATAGTTATCTTTTATTTACGTGTTAATATACCAGAAAGTAACAAATCACACATCTATTTGGCAACATCACGCATTTCAACACTGATGAATGTTGACGAGTCATTTTTGCTCAAGTATTGAGTTGAAACTATTTGAAGGTATATTTTTTCATAATTTTGTAATGTTTTTCTTTTGTTATAAATATTTTTGTTTGTGGATTCAATACTTCTTTGCATAACAGATTTGTTAAGAGAAATTGATACCATAATTTGTCCTTTTTAGTATGCACTTTGATTTCAGCAGGCTTTAAACAAAAGTTTAGGTCCAGCGAAAAGCTGTAATGATCAATTTGTTATTAAATACAAATTATTATATAAATAATTTTGTAACCCTTATTCAGTCTCAAAATGATCAGAAATAAATAATATCTCCTTTAATATAAGGTATTCACCAAAATTTGTAGGGTTGTGTCCATTCTTTGAATAGAAACATGATACCCCATGGGATTTTGGGTCTTCGGGGGATGTTTAGGCAAAATTGAGTTCTGGCTGTTTCAAAGATATGAAACTAGTTCGCTTTCAGCAAAACACAATTCTTTTAAAAACATAGTACTTCATTTAGATAGCAGATTTTTAAAAACATTTAAATGCACATTATTGGCTTTCATATAAACAACTACTACATTATATTGATTAGGAAATTTACATATTTATGCTGTATTTCAGTAGATGGATAATGTAAGCATGTTTTTGATTTTTAGAATTTCTCAATAAATAGCTACTGTTGGTATGCAGAAAAGAAAAAAAATAACAATAAAGATTTTTATGTCTTTATATTAACTCTATTTAAAAAAAAAAGTATTGAAAAAAAAGAAAATACAGGAATCACTTCTTCTATATGTTTTACCAGATTGAACCTTTTTCTTAATGAAAACAAACATTATCTTTCCAAAAAGTGGAAAGATGCAAAATGTCACTGAAAGCGATTTAAATAAAGATAATTATGCTTCAGTGGTTTAAGCTAATATGCAATGTCAAAACATAGTTAATAACAACACACACATTAACAATATTCTATGCATTTTACACTAAAGCAACATCAAATACAATTAATTAATATCATGGCACTTTAAGACAAATAAGTTATGGCATTTAGTTATAGAACACAGACTACAACATTACATCTTGATGGAAAATGAGATTGAATATGTGAATGTCCAGTTCTAATATAAATGGTATGTACATTTTATTTAATAAAGGTGCTGTAACCGAATTTTAACTCATATTTTGTTTTAATTAAAGCAAAATGGTCACAATAAAATGTTAACTATATCTTTAATCCATAGAAGAGCTGATGTCAATCTGTTAAATAAACACCACCTGCACACAATCTTATATTATTGTTCTGAAACATATATTTATTTCATAACTATTTATTTTATATTCAGAGAAATGTGCAAAAACAACAACAATTTCATTAACTGTTTGTTACAAAAGGGTGTGGTCTTGTGAGCACCTTGTGTTAAATAAACTTTTTCATTCTTGTTCAGTCTGATTCATTATTTAGATTGAGTAACATGTGACACATTGCAGGATGGCAAACTTCAGCCACTTTCTCAAGAAAATATCAGGTCATCCTAGAATGAAGTCACTTCATCTTTGATCTAGATGGGCATGCCTCAAATCTGTTACTCCGTCTCTGGACAACCTTGCCTGAAACCTCTGTAAACTGGGTGCATTCAGTACTAATGAAGACAATTCCTGGATTTTTACAATCTGTATAACAGAAGAATAATAATCTAATAATAAATATTTTTGCAGTTGTGACACAAGAAAATGCAGTTAAATATATTCAATTGAAAGAATAACGCATTAACAGTAATAAGTTAATATCTGGGGAGATATACTTATAAAACTTAGGCAATGACCATCTACAATTAAATATTATCAACTACATGGCTAGAACTTTCCAGAAGACTTGATATTGCCCTTATGTCTATAGTTGAAAAAAATAATTTCTATACCAAAATGTGTAAAAAGTTTGATTACAATATTCTAAGGCATTTTTTCTTTTTCAAAACAACACTTAAAATACCCATTGATGCAACCTAGGTATTAAGTAAGATTGTGTTGTAATATTAATGATTTTATTTATCTCAAGCTATACATTGAGTCCATTTCAACTTGATTTAAAACAAATTACCATCCACAGCCTTTCTTTCTGTTCTTTGGTTAAATGTGGAGTGGCACTGTCACCTGGTTAACATAGCAAATGTCAACTACAGTACTCATGGAGACCTCCCTTCACAGACTGCTTAGCTGTGAAAATATAACACAAAATGATAAAAATACATTATACCATGTTTAAATTATGCCAATAAACTCAGATGAATGTTATCAAATCTTTCTTGAAAAGCTTAAGTAGTATGCTTGTGTATATGTTTTGGTCAAAATGATACCTAATGTCAGTGATTTTGTTCCACATGAAAATGTCAATGTACAACAATTGTTTACCTTTCTTTTTATTAAAATCATTGTGGTGGAATTTATGGCTATTGGCAAAATTGGATTGTTTACAGACAGTTTTTGTTGGAAATAATACCATTAGAAAATTGTAATGCAAATCTTTATAAATGAATAAATATGCATGGAAATTTTTAGAATTTTAAAACTAGTTTTATTTCAGGTATAATGGGGAGTGTCAATCTTATAAACTGATATTTTAATTTAAATTAATTTATTGAAAGTGCACTTTAAACAACTCTTCTATGAAGGAAGAAAACACTGTCTAATTTGAATAGTAATGAAATGTCAAAGTAGATCTACACTTTTACAATATGTGTGTCAATTAAATCAGTCTTATATCAGAAGTAAGAACACTGCAATTTCTTCTATTTGTTGAGAAATATATCCATCTTCCCTTTTTAAAAAAGAAACTGAAAAACTTTGTCATCCGAAATGTTTTCTCATTTCAACATAAGCTATGTCTTAAGCCATCTTTTTTTTTTTTAAAGAAACCGTGCTCTGATGTGTGATTCATTGCTTACTCATTATCAGTATATCAAATACTTACAAAAGCAGTAATGGCTAATGCAACATTCTGATTGTGATATCAATAAATTTTGATAAAATACATAATCAGAGTAAGGTCTCGCACACTTACCGCTCACAGTTCATCTTCATTTAAAACCCATCTCGGTTGCTGACATCACGCAGGCTGCAGCAAAAATGAAATTAAGTGTGTTTAAGGTAGTAAATCCTAATTGGATTATCTCTTTACGCTAGCTGCAGACGACGCGGTGTACGGAAATGGTCAATGGACTTGCCTGGTTTCCCAGTGTAAGACAAAATGCGTCCACTCGTACAAAAAAGTGGGGAACCAGTTGAAATTTTACTACTAAATTCGTACTCAAATTGATTCGTATACAACGTAACTTAAACTGAAGTTTTTGTTTATTTTTATATGACCTTTATTGATAACATTAAGTTAAATAAATATTTCATCACTGTTTTGTCTACTTTTATAGATTTGGTCTTCAAATAGAGAATAAATATGGAACCGTAATAGTTGTATTACTTCATACAACGCCCGCTCAGAACCGCTCTTTACACTTTTATCAGTCAGAGAAAATAGCTGCTAAACTTAAATTCTGATTTTTGTATTCCTGCATTAACAATCATCGCATGTGATTCCTTTCCCATTAATTTTAAAAAAGATTTATTTCACAGTGTTGTTTTGACTCGTTGAATTTTCTATGAAGAAATTTTGCTCCAAAACACTTCTTGCATCAAGACTATTGTTATTGTGATCCTCACTCGCTGGTAATTTGTATGGTTGCACCGAAATTCAAGATGGCGCCATACAGGGGGAACTTTCAATTTGGTCGGACGGGTATATATTTTCATTTTTGAAATTGAACATATCCCATTACCCACACGCTCCATACGCATTACCTATAGGCGGTCAAAGCCCGCAAAGCGCCCTTCGGGCTCTTTGCTTGGCTTTCCCCGTATAAATACACAGTAAATACTAGATATAAATACACAGTAAATACTAGATATAAATACACAGTAAATACTAGATATAAATATACTAGATATAAATACACAGTAAATACTAGATATAAATACACAGTAAATACTAGATATAAATACACAGTAAATACTAGATATAAATACACAGTAAATACTAGATATAAATACACAGTAATGGACCATAACTTTGACCTAAGCATTCAACAGACAAAATTTACTTAATAGTCTTTTTAAACCTTTTAGTATGTGTTTTCACAACTCACTAACCTTGTTGGTGGAGGGATGCATACCCCATCCCCCGCACCCCCCCCCCCCCCGCACCCCCCTCCCCACCTCCCTACTGGATCCATCCCTGGTATGACGGCCTCTAATCTTGTATGAATGCTTGTTGTTTTAAATGTCATCTTGTTATTAAAAGCATTAAATTATCAATAAAGAAAATTTAAGTAGTTGCAACCCCAAAATATGCATCACATTGCTTGCATTTGGTTGTTTTTGTTTCTCTTTGGAGACATGCGACCATACAATTGCCATGGGGGCGCCCGTGGCGTAGTGGTAGAGTCGCCGATTTGTAACCCATCTGACTGCTAAGCGTCTCACTTCGTTGGTTCACGTCCTGTTTGAGCGAAGTACTTAATGTAGGAAGGTCTTTCAGCTGACTTGCAGTGTGCCGATGGTTCTACTCAGACATGTGTCTGGGGACTTCCTCCACCAAATAGCTAGACATCGCTATAATGACCATAACTGGTCGCTGCGATGTGTTAGAAACTATTGCTATATGTTATCTGCTTTTGGCATTTGGCATTTGCTTCCCACAACACTAGATACATCATTAACAAAATTTGTATTTTTAATTTTTCATATTTCAGTGCAGCCACTCCCAATATCGTGATACTGAACCGTTTGGAAGACACACATAAACAAGAGCATGTATATGAAACAAGGACGTAATTGCCTTTGTACTTTTGACTTCATTGTCATGGTAACATGGCAAGGTGTGAAGAGACTCATCGTACATACGGGAATTTGTGAAAACGGAAGAGTTAGTATCACATCAGGCGGAAGTTTATCAAACACGGCAACAACCATTTGACAACAACTAATTGACAAAAACCATTTGACAATGGATTGTCATAAAACATAGAATTATATCAAAATTATAACAGAATAAATGTGTTTTATTATGTTAGAACAGTAAATGAAACGAACTGGAAAACATTTGTGGAGAGTTTTCATTAGTGTCACCATGGAAGTTAGTGTTTGGGAGACTCGATTCTAACTAAACATAATTCCTACAGAAGAAGGTGTAACAGTATTTGCACGTCTCTGAATCGACACCACTCTAAATTTATACTTAGTAATACAAGCATTTACGAAACAGATGATTTAAAGTGAAGAAATTGGACGAAATGAAATTAAGATAATATTGCAAGAGAGGGATTATCTGGTGTAGTGAGAACAATTAAAGGAGCCGATGGACTTCAGCAGTTACTGCGTCAACTGATTCTCCTGGAACAAAACCGTTTTAAGAATTCAACATAGAGTAACCAATTGCGCAGGTAAGTAAAATTGTCAAGAGTATATTAAAACATGTCAAACGAGGTTTTACTTACTATAATTAATGTTTAAATTGCTCACAATTCTCCTTGAAGACGTCTCAGTGAAGACCAATACAACGATTGAAAATAATTCAAGTCTAAACATAAGTCATTGAGTTCTAGCAAACAAAAACCAGCAAATCCACTTTATCTTTACCACAGGGAGGTGAACCTGTTTACTTCTACAAGGCCAACAAATAATTAAAAAAATAATAAATAAGATCTAAATGATACACGCCACTACAATAACTGAAGAACAAATACCCGCAGAGCCATGAACACTACTGACACGACGCCAGTGACGCTCGAGGCTGGCCTGGAGACCGCGAGCGGTGCTGTTCGGGCGGTGGAGGCCATCATCCTGTCTATCATCATGGTCACCAGTGTAGTGGGAAACGGGTCACTGTGGATCGTGGTCCTCCGGACATCAGCCCTGAGAACCGTCACAAACATGTTTATCTTGGGCCTGTCGTTGGCAGGTCAGTTGTAAACGTAATTTCACGTATTTTTGAACTCTTTGTGTTCAAGCTAACTGCTAGTGCATGTGAGGTTGAAAACAAACATGTATGGTTTCGTGTACAACATCTACTGTGTTCTAGCAGACCGTTCATTCGTGCAAGATATTTTTGTTTAAAACCAAGGTTTAAGATTTCGGCTAAAAGCCAACTTGTAAAGTTTCGGGATAAAACCAACTTGACTTAGCTTTTGCAGACCGTTTATTCGTGTAATGTCTCGGTTAAAAGCCAACTTGTGAGGTTTTGGGTTAAAAACTACTGTACAACAGTGCAGGCTAATCTCTTGTTCTGGTTTGTACCTTTTGTAACGTTATATCATTTTTTATGAAATATATGCTCAGTTTTAAAGGATATTGCCTAACAAAACAACTCTACTGTGTTCTAACAGACCGTTCCTTTAGGTTCTGCTTTTCAAGCCAAATCACATATATTGTTGAAGACCTGTTTAACGTTGCACTTTGAAGGTGCATCCTTATTAGTTTGGATCAAGATGTCCCATCTTTTTTCTCCCAAGATCTTTTCGTGGCCACGTTCAACATGCCGTTTACGGTGTACTCGATCGTGATTGGCTATTGGAACCTTGACGACACTGCCTGTCAGGTGACCGGCTTCACGAACATGCTGACCCTAGTGACAAGTGTGCTGTCCCTGTGTAACATCTCCATCAACCGGTACTTTATGGTCGTCAAGCCCTCCAGGTTCAAGGAGATCTACACCAAGAAAAAGGCAATTCTGATGATGATTGGTAAGTTTAACAATACAATGTATCGTTTTCTTTAAATCTTTATAACAACAAGTAATCAACCAGAACAACAAGCGGTTGTTTATTTAAACAAAGCACTTTGTTTATTTCACTCTATCAACGACATATTTAATCACATAATTTATCTCAATTTATTTATCTAGACAGTTCCAGACTGGCTGTGCGTCAATCCCGACATATATTGTACTGTCGGATTCATACAAATTGATAGTATCCACAGGTTCGTGCAGTTTTGTCAATGATGCAATACAGTGATTGTTAGTTTATGGGTATAAATTAATAAAAATGCAATATAGAATGATAAAATATCTTAAAATGAAGCCAAAAATGCTGGTCTTTTCTCCATGTCCGTTTTTTTTTTTATTGTCTTATCGTTTTCATCGTTTTTACAGCCATGTTCAGCAATTGCAGACTGTACTTTTAGTCAAAAGGTTTCTTAACTGTTTTAATTCAAATACAATCCCCATACCTTAATTAATTAATACATTTTAGTTATGTGAAATGACTGAGAGAGAGAAAAACGCGTTATTCATTTCTCTATTTGTTGGGTCTGTTGAATATAAACAATTTACGTGTGAAAAAGAAATGCTGTTTCTGGTCGAATCCGATGTCTTTTTTTCGGAGTTTGTTCATTTCTAATATTAATATTGGCGCGCGTGGCGTCGTGGTATAATCGACAACTTGTAATTTTTCTGCTTAGCCTTTCACCACGTTGGTTTGAGTCCTGTTCGGGGTGAAGGGCGTAATAAAGGAAGAACTTACGGTGACCTTTATGGCTCTGCGGGTATTGACCTGCGGTATGGTTCTATCCAAATAGTTGGACGTCGCTATACTAACTTTTAATTAGTAGCTGCGATACATTTCAGAATCAAAACAACGTAAAAAAAGTTGAATACCTTTCGCTAACTCAATTGATTGTATATCAATGAATCAAAGTTGAACCACCAGAAATACTTAATGCACGTTTGGCAAAAAGGTAAGCAAAATTTAAGTTGAAAAATATTTACTTGGAACAGTAATCCTCCTACTTGTGGTTCAGTATTGTTGTATTATACATATGAAATTCTCAATAGTCAAATGTGTAATGACGTCGATGAGGTGGTACGGTGGAAATGTCAGCAAATATTGAAGGATGGCAATAAAAAGTTGCCATAGCAACTGGCCGGCCGTGGTTCGACAATTGGCCGGCCATGGTATGATAACAGACCGGCCGTGGTATAACAAATGACTGGGCGTGGTAAGCCAAATTGACCTGCTGTGGTACGACAATTGACCGGCCGTGGTACGACAATTGACCGGCCGTGGTATAATTGACTGGCCGTGGTACGAAAATTGACCTGCCGTGGTATAATTGGCCGGCCGTGGTATAATTGACCGGCCGTGGTACGACAGTTGACCGGCCGTGGTATAATTGACCGGCCGTGGTACGATAATTGACTGGGCGTGGTACGACAATTGACCGGCCGTGGTATAATTGACTGGCCGTGGTACGACAATTGACATGCCGTGGTATAATTGACCGGCCGTGGTACGATAATTAACCGGCCGTGGTATAATTGACCGGCCGTGGTATAATTGACTGGCCGTGGTACGACAATTGACATGCCGTGGTATAATTGACTGGCCGTGGTACGATAATTAACATGCCGTGGTATAATTGACCGGCCGTGGTACGATAATTGACCGGCCGTGGTATAATTGACCAGCCGTGGTATAATTGACTGGCCGTGGTACGACAATTGACCGGCCGTGGTATAATTGACCGGCCGTGGTATAATTGACCGGCCGTGGTATAATTGACCGGCCATGGTACGATAATTGACTGGCCGTGGTACGACAATTGACATGCCGTGGTATAATTGACTGGCCGTGGTACGACAATTGACATGCCGTGGTATAATTGACCGGCCGTGGTACGATAATTGACCGGCCGTGGTATAATTGACCGGACGTGGTATAATTGACTGGCCGTGGTACGACAATTGACATGCCGTGGTATAATTGACCGGCCGTGGTACGATAATTGATCGGCCGTGGTATAATTGACCGGCCGTGGTACGACCATTGACCGGCCGTGGTATAATTGAACGGCCGTGGTACGATAATTGATCGGCCGTGGTATAATTGACCGGCCGTGGTACGACCATTGACCGGCCGTGGTATAATTGACCGGCCGTGGTACGACCATTGACCGGCCGTGGTATAATTGACCGGCCGTGGTATAATTGACCGGCCGTGGTATAATTGACCGGCCATGGTACGATAATTGACTGGCCGTGGTACGACAATTGACATGCCGTGGTATAATTGACCGGCCGTGGTACGATAATTGACCGGCCGTGGTATAATTGACCGGCCGTGGTATAATTGACTGGCCGTGGTACGACAATTGACATGCCGTGGTATAATTGACCGGCCGTGGTACGATAATTGATCGGCCGTGGTATAATTGACCGGCCGTGGTACGACCATTGACCGGCCGTGGTATAATTGACCGGCCGTGGTATAATTGACCGGCCGTGGTACGACAATTGACCGGCCGTGGTACGACAATTGACCGGCCATGGTACGATATATGACCGACCGTGGTATAATTGACCGGCCATGGTACGACAATTGACCGGCCGTGGTACGACAATTGACCGGCCGTGATATAATTGACCGGCCGTGGTACGACAATTGATTGGGCGTGGTACGACAATTGACCTGCCGTGATATAATTGACCGGCCGTGGTACGACAATTGACCGGCCGTGGTATAATTAACCGTCCGTGATATAATTGACCGGCCGTGGTATAATAATTGACCAGCCGTGGTATGACAATTGACCGGCCGTGGTATGACAAGTAACCGGCGTGGCATTACCATTGACTGGGCGTGGTACGACAAGTAACCGGCCGTGGTATGACAAGTGACCGATCGATAGACCCACCCCCACCCCCATCCCCAAACACCACGACAAGTCAATGGTCAACACTGACAAGCATTGAATTGTCAAATGCACGTTAATTATTATAAACACAATATTGTTCAGTTTTGTCTATGATTGCTCTGTGGGGTTTGTGGTATTAAGCTACAGAACAGTAAGAAAGGAGAGTAGAAATGCATTGTGTTTAGGTTACAGCAAACAAAATTGAATATGTTTCTTTATTTTGATGGCCGCTTCAATAAGTCAAAGTTTAGATCCACAGAACAACCCAATACAGGACTTACAACAGCATTTATCGTCAGAGGATTCATACACAAGTTAAAACACTAATATTTAATCATATATACATAATACCTTCAAATCATGTGAAACGAATGGCCAAAGTAGACACGGAATTACAATTTCTTTATTTGCCAGAGCTGTCAAAATATAAACAAAATACCATTTACCAACGCATTGCGTTTTTTGGATGATAAAATTGGATAATGATGGGTTAACTTCCTACCCAAAGGCAGCTGGAGGAACAGCCTTAAATAGCACATACATGAAGGATCGATGATTTGGTAAATGCGTAATAACCTTTTTTTCTCATTAGTTGTTCCATTTAAGGATTTGTGCGACTTTTTATGAATGACTTTTCTTATACATGAAGCAAACAATGGTAAATTTATAAGATAATAGTTCCATAACGTCTCATAAACCGCGGAATTAAGTCGTAAGTAGAGCTACTTTTCGGACTGATCACTTCTAGCCAGACTATTAACTACCGAAATAATTTAGACAGTTCTGGCTATTTCTTCGATTGTATGTTGGTGAACATGCTGTTTGCTAGCAAATTGTAATGACTTATTATGTCATCGTCGTGTACGTTCGTCACTTGTGCGATGATGGATTGGTGACGCTGGCAAAAAATGCTTTGCTCGCAGATATTTTTACATTGCGTCAGAATGACCAACCCAATTGCGAACAGGTGAAGTCTATACACCGTGGTTTTGTTCTCGCAAGGCGTGATGGTAGAATGTGCAGGTGCTGCCGGTGGCGGAGTAATATATTTTATGTTAAAATGAATGCAATGAATGCGGTTAAAGTAGTTTGTAAGCTGATTATTTCAGATGATATTTATACCAAAGACGGACGGCTTACACCGTATATAAAGTCGAGGCCGAATTTGTTAAAACTTGACGACGGTGTGTTATTTAAACTGATGTTTTCATTTCTCACCTGAAAATATGTCAACCATGTTTGTACCACGAGGCTTAATCTGTGATATCTAAAGTAGGATCGTAGCGTTTGTCGTTAAAGGGTGGTGGGGTATATCTGTTCGATTTATTGGTTTGACAAAATTGATAGAATTCGACATAGTTTTGATAAATTTTAATACACCTTAACCCTTATTGACCTGGTCGATACTTGACGTCAGACTTACCTGACATGTGTCTTGTATGTCAGAGAAACATCAATTGTATCGCTGTACGATCTTCTGCGAAAACCACAGAAACTACGGCGGCAGTCAAATTTACATCCACTGTCTACACCGAGCGTCTGGTGGTATTAGACAATTTACCTGTACCTAACACAATCATGTAAAAACATCTTAACCTGTTTGGGGGACTTTGTGTATTATTGTTTATAAACTTATACTTTAGTTTAAATAAAGGTTGTTTATAGTATAACATCAATTGTTAGACAGTAGAAATCGTGACGTATAAAGCTGTAAAATGCCCATAATGTTTAAACTAGGGATGTAAATCGTATCCAAAAACGATATTCGAATATTCGTTAAGTGTATTCGAATTATATTCGAATATTCGGAGTGAATTTATCTCAGAGCGGCACATTACAAGATAATTTGTCATTACGTTCTGTGTGTTTTGTTTATTGTCCTGTTTATAGTAAACTTAGTGAAGGACCAAAAGTGGATTTCTTTACTTGGTCAGCGGTAATTTGCAAGAGAATGCGGTCAATGAAGAATGCTAGTAAATTTCAGTGTCCCTTAACAATTAGTATAATTATGAACATTTAAACTCTTATGACAAAACATAACAGTAACCAATCATCGTAAATATGACCTGTAAAGCCCCGTATAATTTACGCATTCTTAATTGGTCACTTTTAACTTGAGTGTGTTTTTGTTACGAGTTGTACTTCATACACTAACATTTACAGTTTTAAGACAAGTTGCATAAATAATGACATTTGTATTAGCATATGACTGGTTGAATTAAAGGAGCTACTTAAGCTCCTTTTAATGTTAACGTATCGATTTTATAAGACCATATAGTAATTTTATAAGATGAAATTGTAAAACGTATACAAATAGCTCACACTCCTAATATTTTACTCTACCAAAAAAAACAAAAACAATATATAACCACAAACAGTCAATTATATTCTACGAACTGATCTAAAAAATTACATTAACATTTAAAGGAGGCATTTAAAAAAAGGAACAACTTTTTCTCTTTCTACTTTTTTACTTTTACAATTATTTCTGCATCACTCTACCCGATTAAGAAGAAAGCATTTTTAATTTTATTCTTGTAAATAAATTTTACTTGTATGATTTGTGTTAAATTTGGTTACAAATTTGTTTCAAAGTGTATTCAAAGTCTAAAAAAATTAAAACCATGTGGCGAATTTTTATTTTATTTTACAGCATCAACCAAAATATTTTATAGAACTTTTTGGGCAACTCCAAAAAAATTGTGTTGCTATCAAGAGCTTGGCGATTTTTGCAATAGTGTTATAAGCAGAAAAGTCGGGAAAATCAGTCTTATGCGCGTTAGGTTTGTAAACAATAAATTACATATTTGGGATAGTTTGAGTCAAAACAATAACGTAACATGTTTGGTTGGTTTGTGTAATGTTATGTCTTGTTTCAAAATGATACTCTTAAGCTTAACACTTTTCCTCAAGAGGATACAACATAATATTTGGAGTTTTCTTATTTCTGAAAAGGATACACATTTAATACCAATTTTAGAACACAAAAATATCAATGAATTCAAAACTGGACATAGAATTTCTTAAAATTAAAAATTAACATTAAAGTATACAACTCATTCGTTGTGTTAAATTTTAAATTTTCTATTACACTTGCTTTGCCTTAATAACGGTTGACGAAAACGAGCATAAAATGGTGGTATCCAAAAGTTTACCTACATTAAAAGCATAAAACCTTATCTATGTTTTGGGGAATTTTCGCATTATTTCTGCGTAAACTTATGTTTAAGACTAACAAATACGATTTTTAGCACTACTTTAGTAAAATTGTTAGATACAAATTGTGAAAATGTCGCTATTTATGTTAATTCTTTAAAATCAATAAAATAAAAATAATAAGCACGGTGTTGATTTCTGCTCAAAACAGTTACCGACGTAAGAGCGGATTATCTGGACGACATAATGTGATTTTAAAACTAAGTAGTCACGTGGTTATCATAGTTTTGTAAAAGTTTACTGTGCAGCGTGGCTGAGATAGGAAAAATGTTTGGATAGAGAATATCAATAAACAACTTTTTGCGTAATCTTTTTATGTAACAATAATTATATGGTTGTTTGAGACCAAAACATCTGGTCCAAACTATGTGCTACAAGCCTTAATTCTAACTGGCTATTAATTGGCAAAACGTGACATAATAGCGTGACATACTACCGTTATTTCTTGGTGACCAAACCTGAGACATTAACGACCAGAACGATGCCGAGGACGAATATAAGTGGATGACTAACTAGACAAGAGAGGTATCTACAGAAATGAACGTGAACTACTCGGT
Source organism: Sinonovacula constricta (assembly GCA_007844125.1). NCBI lineage: Eukaryota > Metazoa > Mollusca > Bivalvia > Cardiida > Solecurtidae > Sinonovacula > Sinonovacula constricta. The sequence continues at coordinate 8,762,747 of CM017566.1, read as the reverse complement.
CTTGATCGACCTGTCACAGATATCAATGTGAACTACTCGGTCTTGATCGACCTGTCACAGATATCAATGTGAACTACTCGGTCTTGATCGACCTGTCACAGATATTAATGTGAACTACTCGGTCTTGATCGACCTGTCAGAGATACCAATCTGTACTACTCGGTCTTGATCGACCTGTCACAGATATCAATGTGTACTACTCGGTCCTGGTCGACCTGTCACAGATATCAATGTGTACTACTCAGTCCTGATCGACCTGTCACAGATATCAATGTGTACTACTCGGTCTTGATCGACGTGTCACAGATATCAATGTGTACTACTCAGTCCTGGTCGACCTGTCACAGATATCAATGTGTACTACTGAGTCCTGGTCGACCTGTCACAGATATCAATGTGTACTACACGGTCCAGATCGACCTGTCACAGATATCAATGTGTACTACTCAGTCCTGATCGACCTGTCAGAGATATCAATGTGTACTACTCAGTCCTGATCGACCTGTCACAGATATCAATGTGTACTACTCGGTCCTGATCGACCTGTCACAGATATCAATGTGTACTACACGGTCCTGATCGACCTGTCAGGGATATCAATGTGTACTACTCGGTCCTGGTCGACCTGTCAGAGATATCAATGTGAACTACTCGGTCCTGATCGACCTGTCACAGATATCAGTGTGTAGTACACGGTCCTGATCGACTTGTCAGAGATATCAATGTGTACTACTCAGTCTTGATAGACCTGTCACAGATATCAATGTGCTCTACTCAGTTTTTATCGACCTGTCAGAGATATCAATGTGTACTACTCGGTCCTGGTCGAACTGTCACAGATGTCAATGTGTATTACTCGGTCTTGATCGACTTGTCAGAGATATCAATGTGAACTACTCAGTCTTGATCGACCTGTCAGAGATATCAATGTGAACTACTCAGTCCTGGTCGACCTGTCACAGATATCAATGTGTACTACTCAGTCCTGATCGACCTGTCACAGATATCAATGTGTACTACTCGGTCCTGATCGACCTGTCACAGATATCAATGTGTACTACTCAGTCCTGGTCGACCTGTCACAGATATCAATGTAAACTACTCGGTCCTGATCGACCTGTCAGAGATATCAATGTGTACTACACGGTCCTGGTCGACCTGTCACAGATATCAATGTGTACTACTCAGTCCTGATCGACCTGTCACAAATATCAATGTGTACTTCACGGTCCTGATCGACCTTTCAGGGATATCAATGTAAACTACTCGGTCCTGGTCGACCTGTCAGAGATATCAATGTGAACCACTCGGTCCTGATCGACCTGTCTCAGATATCAGTGTGTAGTACACGGTCCTGATCGACTTGTCAGAGATATCAATGTGTACTACTCAGTCTTGATAGACCTGTCTCAGATATCAATGTGCTCTACACAGTTTTGATCGACCTGTCAGAGATATCAATGTGTACTACTCGGTCCTGGTCGACCTGTCACAGATATCAATGTGTACTACTCAGGCCTGGTCGACTTGTCAGAGATATCAATGTGAACCACTCGGTCCTGATCGACCTGTCACAGATATCAGTGTGTAGTACACGGTCCTGATCGACTTGTCAGAGATATCAATGTGTACTACTCAGTCTTGATAGACCTGTCACAGATATCAATGTGCTCTACTCAGTCCTGGTCGACCTGTCACAGATATCAATGTGTACTACTCAGTCCTGATCGACCTGTCACAGATATCAATGTGTACTAATCGGTCCTGGTGGACCTGTCACAGATATCAATGTGTACTACTCAGTCTTGATCGACCTGTCACAGATATCAATGTGTACTAATCGGTCCTGGTGGACCTGTCACAGATATCAATGTGTACTACTCGGTCCTGGTCGACCTGTCACAGACATCAATGTGTACTACTCGGTCCTGGTCGACCTGTCAGAGATATCAATGTGTACTACTCGGTCCTGGTCGACCTGTCACAGATATCAATGTGTACTCCTCAGTCTGGATCGACCTGTCAGAGATATCAATGTGTACTACTCGGTCCTGGTCGACCTGTCAGAGATATCAATGTGTACGACTCGGTCCTGGTCGACCTGTCACAGATATCAATGTGTACTACTCAGTCCTGATCGACCTGTCACAGATATCAATGTGTACTAATCGGTCCTGGTGGACCTGTCACAGATATCAATGTGTACTACTCGGTCCTGGTCGACCTGTCACAGACATCAATGTGTACTACTCGGTCCTGGTCGACCTGTCAGAGATATCAATGTGTACTACTCGGTCCTGGTCGACCTGTCACAGATATCAATGTGTACTCCTCAGTCTTGATCGACCTGTCACAGATATCAATGTGTACTAATCGGTCCTGGTGGACAGGTCACAGATATCAATGTGTACTACACGGTCCTGGTCGACCTGTCACAGATATCAATGTGTACTACTCAGTCCTGGTCGACCTGCACAGATATCAATGTGTACTAATCGGTCCTGGTGGACCTGTCACAGATATCAATGTGTACTACTCAGTCTTGATCGACCTGTCACAGATATCAATGTGTACTAATCGGTCCTGGTGGACCTGTCACAGATATCAATGTGTACTACTCGGTCCTGGTCGACCTGTCACAGACATCAATGTGTACTACTCGGTCCTGGTCGACCTGTCAGAGATATCAATGTGTACTACTCGGTCCTGGTCGACCTGTCACAGATATCAATGTGTACTCCTCAGTCTGGATCGACCTGTCAGAGATATCAATGTGTACTACTCGGTCCTGGTCGACCTGTCAGAGATATCAATGTGTACGACTCGGTCCTGGTCGACCTGTCACAGATATCAATGTGTACTCCCAAGTCTTGATAGACCTGTCACAGATATCAATGTGCTCTACTCAGTCCTGGTCGACCTGTCACAGATATCAATGTGTACTACATGATCCTGGTCGACCTGTCACAGATATCAATGTGTACTACTCAGTCTTGATAGACCTGTCACAGATATCAATGTGCTCTACTCAGTCCTGGTCGACCTGTCACAGATATCAATGTGTACTACATGGTCCTGATCGACCTGTCACAGATATCAATGTGTACTACTCAGTCCTGATCGACCTGTCACAGATATCAATGTGTACTAATCGGTCCTGGTGGACCTGTCACAGATATCAATGTGTACTACTCGGTCCTGGTCGACCTGTCACAGACATCAATGTGTACTACTCGGTCCTGGTCGACCTGTCAGAGATATCAATGTGTACTACTCGGTCCTGGTCGACCTGTCACAGATATCAATGTGTACTCCTCAGTCTTGATCGACCTGTCACAGATATCAATGTGTACTAATCGGTCCTGGTGGACCTGTCACAGATATCAATGTGTACTACACGGTCCTGGTCGACCTGTCACAGATATCAATGTGTACTACTCAGTCCTGGTCGACCTGCACAGATATCAATGTGTACTACTCAGTCCTGGTCGACCTGTCACAGATATCAATGTGTACTACTTGGTCCTGATCGACCTGTCAGAGATATCAATGTGTACTACACGGTCCTGGTCGACCTGTCACAGATATCAATGTGTACTACTCAGTCCTGGTCGACCTGTCACAGATATCAATGTGTACTACTTGGTCCTGATCGACCTGTCACAGATATCAATGTGTACTACTCAGTCCTGGTCGACCTGTCACAGATATCAATGTGTACTACTCGGTCCTGGTGGACCTGTCACAGATATCAATGTGTACTACTCAGTCCTGATCGACCTGTCACAGATATCAATGTGTACTCCTCAGTCTTGATCGACCTGTCACAGATATCAATGTGTACTACTCGGTCCTGGTCGACCTGTCACAGATATCAATGTGTACTACTCGGTCCTGGTCGACCTGTCACAGATATTAATGTGTACTACTCAGTCCTGATCGACCTGTCACAGATATCAATGTGTACTCCTCAGTCTTGATCGACCTGTCACAGATATCAATGTGTACTCCTCAGTCTTGATCGACCTGTCACAGATATCAATGTGTACTACTCGGTCCTGGTCGACCTGTCACAGATATCAATGTGTACTACTCGGTCCTGGTCGACCTGTCACAGATATTAATGTGTACTACTCAGTCCTGATCGACCTCTCACAGATATCAATGTGTACTCCTCAGTCTTGATCGACCTGTCACAGATATCAATGTGTACTACTCGGTCCTGATCGACCTGTCACAGATATCAATGTGTACTACTCGGTCCTGGTCGACCTGTCACAGATATCAATGTGTACTACTCGGTCCTGGTCGACCTGTCACAGATATCAATGTGTACTACTCGGTCCTGGTCGACCTGTCACAGATATCAATGTGTACTACTCAGTCCTGATCGACCTGTCACAGATATCAATGTGTACTCCTCAGTCTTGATCGACCTGTCACAGATATCAATGTGTACTACTCGGTCCTGATCGACCTGTCACAGATATCAATGTGTACTACTCGGTCCTGGTCGACCTGTCACAGATATCAATGTGTACTCCTCAGTCTTGATCGACCTGTCACAGATATCAATGTGTACTACTCGGTCCTGATCGACCTGTCACAGATATCAATGTGTACTACTCAGTCCTGGTCGACCTGTCACAGATATCAATGTGAACTACTCGGTCCTGATCGACCTGTCAGAGATATCAATGTGTACTACACTGACCTGGTCGACCTGTCACAGATATCAATGTGTACTACTCAGTCCTGGTCGACCTGTCACAGATATCAATGTGTACTACTTGGTCCTGATAGAACTGTCACAGATATCAATGTGTACTTCTCAGTCTTGATCGACCTGTCACAGATATCAATGTGTACTACTCGGTCCTGATCGACCTGTCACAGATATCAATGTGTACTACTCAGTCCTGGTCGACCTGTCACAGATATCAATGTGAACTACTCGGTCCTGATCGACCTGTCAGAGATATAAATGTGTACTACTCAGTCCTGGTCGACCTGTCACAGATATCAATGTGTACTACTCAGTCCTGGTCGACCTGTCACAGATATCAATGTGAACTACTCGGTCCTGATCGACCTGTCACAGATATTAATGTGAACTACTCAGTCCTGGTCGACCTGTCACAGATATCAATGTGTACTACTCAGTCCTGGTCGACCTGTCACAGATATCAATGTGAACTACTCGGTCCTGATCGACCTGTCACAGATATCAATGTGTACTACTCGGTCCTGGTCGACCTGTCACAGATATCAATGTGTACTCCTCAGTCTTGATCGACCTGTCACAGATATCAATGTGAACTACTCGGTCCTGATCGACCTGTCAGAGATATAAATGTGTACTACTCAGTCCTGGTCGACCTGTCAGAGATATCAATGTGTACTACTCGGTCCTGGTCGACCTGTCACAGATATCAATGTGTACTACTCAGTCCTGGTCGACCTGTCACAGATATCAATGTGAACTACTCGGTCCTGATCGACCTGTCACAGATATCAATGTGTACTACTCAGTCCTGGTCGACCTGTCACAGTATCAATGTGTACTACTCAGTCCTGGTCGACCTGTCACAGATATCAATGTGAACTACACGGTCCTGGTCGATCTGTCACAGATATCAATGTGTACTACTCGGTCCTGATCGACCTGTCAGAGATATCAATGTGTATACTCGGTTCTGATCGACCTGTCACAGATATCAATGTGTACTACATGATTCTGATCGACCTGTCAGAGATATCAATGTGTACTTCTCGGTCCTGGTCGACCTGTCAGGTCAATATGTTCTATTAGATTCTGATCGACCTGTCAGAGATATCAATCTGTACTTCTCGGTCCTGGTCGACCTGTCAGGTCAATGTGTTTTATTAGATTCTGATCGACCTGTCAGAGATAACTCTGAATTTGGAAATTGCTGAAAAAGTATATCAAAAGCTAGAAGCAATTCAATAAAGCAAGTTTCTTATCCCAAGTTGCGAAAGATACTATGTTATTGTTTTATAATATGATGCGTTCTATACTGTCTTTAACGTATTTAAAATCAGCATCAAAGAAATGGTTTGCACTGAATATGTGCTCATTACGATCTTCATTCCCTGAGTTGCGTGAAAGACTTTGAACAAATGCATGTCACAAGATGAGCTTATTTTAAATGTCTGTCAATAAACCGTCAGGAAATTGACATTTCAAACAATCTTAACTATGGCCGTAAATAAGCCTTGTATCTATGATCTGTCCTTTTGATGCTTTTTGTTTTATGGCACGGTTGTGTTCATTACTGTATTAACATTGATTTGACTATAAACAAGAGGTCAGATGGTACGTTATGTATTATACTGTCATCGCGATAAAAACACAATGTCATGCTTGTGTTAGTAATTCCCAGTCTTGTAAACACGGACTGTCCAGACTTACTCAAATTTATATTGCAGATCCAGATCATAATACAGTTCCTACCAGGAACAATCTGAACAGGATCTACACAATTTGCTTCTGCTGTGTGCATCACTTGATATGTTAATCGACGTATGAAGCTGGGGCCCGATGAATAGGACTGGCTGTAGATACATATAACATAGGAAGGATTATATATGTAACATAGAAAGGATTATATATGTAATAAGCGAAACTTTCTTATATAGGTTAATTCTCCAGATCGCTAACAATTTGATCACAGATCAAAGAAACCGATCAAAGGCTAGAAGGAGTCTTTGTTAACTCTTCCTGCCTTTGTTGGATGATTTGAGACGGGTTTCCAATTATAGCGGATACATATTTGCAACAATTTCACTTTATAAACGACATTTCGAAATTGCCAATAAATCTTGAAAGGGTAAATTTATATTTTTCGACACGCACATTATCTTCATCATTGATGTAATATGGATAAAAGATGAAAAATGTTCAACCAACCGTTTCGTTAAGGTACTGCTCACCTTGTACTGTCAGATGGAAGTACCATGAGTACACGTGTTGTTAATGGCATGACAGCCAGGTACACTTAAATTTGTGTGCGAGAGATTTCTTCAATTTTAGTGTTGTTTCTAAAACTAACAAATTTACAACCTAATCCTTGTGAAGTGCATGGAAAAAACTAAAAAAAAAACTAGTAAAAGATGATTATGTACACAAGGAGACCAACATAAAGAAATCAAGAAATGACGGTTGAATAATCGACATAAGGCTTGCCCATCTAAATCTGTTAAAATGAAATACACAGAAAATCTTAGCCACTGGGACAACTCTACCACTGATAACTCACGGCCACCGAGACCTATCGGTAACTTAGACCTTTTAGCAACTGAGACCTACCGGCCATTAAGACCTCTTGGCAAAATAACTGATGCATTAGTGTATAACAAGGACCTCTCAGCCACTGGGACCTCTAGGTCAGTAAGACCTCTTGGCCACTAAGACCTTTCAGCCACTGGGACCACTCGGCCACTAAGATATCCGGTCACTGAGACCTCTTGGTTATTAAGACCTTTTGGCCACTGAGACTTCTTGGTTACCGAGACCTTTTGGCCACTGAGACTTCCCGGCCACTGAGAACTTTCAGCAACTGAGACCTCTTGGCAGCTGAGACCTCTCGGTCACTGAAACCGTTAGGTCACGGATACCTTATGGCTACTGAGTGTTCCCGGCTACGGAGAACTCTCAGCTACTGAGACCCCTTGGCAAATGAGACTTCTCGGTCACTGAGACCTCTTGCGGACACTGGACCTCCTGGCCAATGGGTCCAACCGGCCACTAAGAACGCAGTCTATTGCGATATTTTGGCCATTGAGACCTTCCGGCAACTGAAACCTCTTGGCCACAAAAACCTTTTGGCCTCGAAACCTCTTGGCTACTGAGACCTTTTGGCTGCTAGGACCACTTGGTCACTGAGACTTCCAGGCCACTGTGAACTCTCAGTTACTGAAACCTCTTGGCCACTGAAACTTTATGGCCGCGAAACCACTTGCCTTCTGAGACCTCTTGGCAACTGAGACCTCTCGGTCACTGAAAACTCTCGGTCACTGGGACCACCCAGACACTGAGACTTTAGGCCATTGAGACCTTCCAGCCACAGAGAAGGGCGCTCCCCGTCTGCTGTGAACAATAAAGTCGTAAAGATTCACTGAAGCGTATGCAACATTTTTAGACACATTACAGTGACAAATTATGGTCATAACAGAGGCCTCGAACTATTTTTGTGAAGCAAGATCCTAGACAAATGTCTGGGGAGACCCACCATTGCACCGAAGGTCAGCTGGAAGACCTTCTCACTGTAAGTCTATCACCCCTAACGAGACTGGAACCCATGCGGTGAGCTGCTTTTGACTGGTAAATGGTAACAGTAGCAGGTTTGATCATACGTTCACGTCAACTAAATATGGAACTTATTCAAGATTATACACTGATATGCTACTTAGATAATAAACTTATACATCAGTTAGGTTATACACTAATACATCAGTCAGGTTAAAAACTTATACATCAGTGAGGTTATACACTTATACATCAGTTAAATTATACACTCATACATCAGTCAGGTTATACACTTATACATCAGTCAGGTTAAAAACTTATACATCAGTGAGGTTATACACTTATACATCAGTTAGATTATACACTACTACATCAGTTAGGTAATACACTTATACATCAGTTAGGTTGTACACTTATACATCAGTTAGGTTATACACTTATACATCAGTTAGATTATACACTTATACATCAGTTTGATTATACACTTATACATCATTTAGATTATACACTACTACATCAGTTAGGTAATACACTTATACATTAGTTAGGTAATACACTTATGCATCAGTCAGGTTAAAAACTTATACATCAGTTAGGTTAAACATTTATACATCAGTCAGGTTATACACTTATACATCAGTTAGATTATACACTACTACATCAGTTAACTTATACACTACTACATCAGTTAGGTAGTACACTTATACATCAGTTAGGTTATACACTTATACATCAGTTAGAGTATACACTACTACATCAGTTAGATTATACACTACTACATCAGTTAGGTTATACATTTATACATCAGTTAGGTAATCAATTATACATCAGTAAGGTTATACACTTATACATCAGTTAGATTATACACTACTACATCAGTTAGGTATTACACTTATACATCAGTTAGGTAATCAATTATACATCAGTAAGGTTATACACTACTACATCAGTTAGATTATACACTACTACATCAGTTAGGTATTACACTTATACATCAGTTAGATTATACACTACTACATCAGTTAGGTATTACACTTATACATAAGTCAGGTTATACACTCATACATCAGTCAGGTTATACACTCATACATCAGTCAGGTTATACACTCATACATCAGTTAGGTTAGACATTTATACATCAGTTAGGTTAGACATTTATACATCAGTTAGGTTAGACATTTATACATCAGTTAGGTCATACACAAATGCATCAGTTAAGTTATACACTAATACGTAAGTCATGTTATACACTCATACATCAGTCAGGTTATACACTACTACATCAGTTAGGTATTACACTTATACATCAGTTAGATTATACACTACTACATCAGTTAGGTATTACACTTATACATAAGTCAGGTTATACACTCATACATCAGTCAGGTTATACACTCATACATCAGTCAGGTTATACACTCATACATCAGTTAGGTTAGACATTTATACATCAGTTAGGTTAGACATTTATACATCAGTTAGGTTAGACATTTATACATCAGTTAGGTCATACACAAATGCATCAGTTAAGTTATACACTAATACGTAAGTCATGTTATACACTCATACATCAGTCAGGTTATACACTCATACATCAGTCAGGTTATACACTTATACATCAGTTAGGTTAGACATTTATACATCAGTTAGGTTATACACTTATACATCAGTCATGATATACACTCATACATCAGTCAGGTTATACACTTATACATCAGTCGGGTTAGACATTTATACATCAGTTAGGTTAGACATTTATACATCAGTTAGGTTAGACATTTATACATCAGTTAGGTTAGACATTTATACATCAGTCAGGTTATACACTTATACATCAGTTAGGTTATACACTTATACATCAGTCATGATATACACTCATACATCAGTCAGGTTATACACTCATACATCAGTCAGGTTATACACTTATACATAAGTCTGGTTATACACTCATACATCAGTTAGGTTAGACATTTATACATCAGTCAGGTTATACACTTATACACCAGTTAGGTTAGACATTTATACATTAGTTGTGTTATGCAAGCTTTTTTCCCCTTTATTTGCCATTTGACCAACTTTCAGACAGGGCCCCTTAACTTCATATCCATTATCAATTGCTTCTCAGAGCGACGCCGCCGTAAATCAGTTATAAACAGTTCACAACATATTAAACACAAACCTTTCTGTCCTGGCTATAACTTGTTGCTTTAGAAATCTTGATCAGATACAAGTCAGGCTCGATTTCTATTAAAATGCATCATTACATTTTATGCCGCCATCTTGTTATATATCAGCTGTTGTATCTTGTCATCTTCATACATGTCTCATTAAGTTCATATTAAGTGAATTCTTAACTGCATGTTAAATTACCGTATATTCTCCTTGATGAAATGTTAATATTGACAAAACTGTGGGAGAGGGTCCATGTGGGAGAAGGGTATATTTTTTGCAAAGTATGGCAATAATATTTATATATGTATATGTATGTTTCACACTCATTTGACTCCTCGTGCATTTTAGCTGTGTTCACACACATTTTACCGTTCCTGTATTTCATTTGTGTTCACACATTCATTTTACCGTTTCTGTATTTTAGCTTTGTCCATACACATTTACCGTTTCAGTATTTCATTTGTGTTCACCAATATTTTACCGTTGCGTTTGTTCCAGCAGTGTTCACCCTTATTTTACCGTTGCGTTTGTTTCAGCTGTGTTCACCCTTATTTTACCGTTGCGTTTGTTCCAGCTGTGTTCACCCTTATTTTACCGTTGCGTTTGTTTCAGCTGTGTTCACCCTTATTTTACCGTTGCGTTTGTTTCAGCTGTGTTCACCCTTATTTTACCGTTGCGTTTGTTCCAGCTGTGTTCACCCTTATTTTACCGTTGCGTTTGTTCCAGCAGTGTTCACCCTTATTTTACCGTTGCGTTTGTTCAAGCTGTGTTCACACACAGTTTACCGTTCCTTATTCCAACTGTGTTCACCCTCATTTTACCGTTCTTGTATTACAGCTGTATTCACGACGTCCACCCTGCTATCCTCGCTGCCGTTGTTCGGATGGTGCAGCTATGCCTACATCCCCGTACAGTCGTTCTGCTTCGCGGACTGGAAAAACTCCGTCTCCTACGCTTTCTTTATGATCTTCTGCTGTTTCGGAATCCCGTGCGTCGTCATGTCTGTGTGCAACTTCATCATCTTTAGAACGGTTAGACAGAGTACTAAAAAGGTGAAAGTTGTGGTATCTGAATCGAGCTCTATTAGCGAAGATAAAAACAGGAGGTCACGTGATGCTGGATTTGATTCGATATCCTCGAGCTCGGGCGCTTTCACAAGCGAGGAGATTGACAAAAAGCAACTGAAAAGAAAGAAAAATAAAAAAGATAATGAAAAGTGCAATGATATAAGTGGCAATAAGTATCAAAATGACACATTAAATATCATAGGCAATGGCAAGGTGGATGTTGATGCAACTTCAAAAGATCCACCGATCATGCATAATTCTGTTGTCATCCTTGATGCAGTTCAGTCTGACAGTTCAGATGCAACCGCCGTCGAACTGTTACCGCCATTTAATCGCAGACTTTCGTACAGGAAGGCATGTGAAAAGCTAGAACGTCTCGCTAAAAGTGAGACAGGTGCCAATAATAAAAGTGGACCAAGTTGTAATGGAGTTGGGGTTGGCGATACACAATCAGACAAAGGTAGCAATAAAGTAGCAAAACACAGTGTTAATTTTGACACAAACTTGTTGCATTCTTCGTGGAAAGAGACGGTCGGTATTGATGTTCCCGCAGTCGATGCGTCTACTGACACTGCTGTGACTAATCTGTCAGTCAATGATGTTGATCTCGGCCAACATAGCACTGTTTCTGATTCGGGTGACGGTAGTAAGCGTGTCCGTCGGAAACGATCGTCCCGGTCCAGTTCGTCCATGAGACGTCGGGAAGAAATCCGACTAGCCCGCTCTTTAGCGATAATTGTTGTGATATTTGTTTTATGTTGGTTACCCTACTGTGTTAGTATGGTGATACTTATATTCTTACCCGAATCAGCTGTGCCACGTGGGTTCCACGTGTTTACTTTGTTGATTGGTTATGCGAACAGTATGTGCAATCCAATAGTGTACGGGATTATGAATAAGCGCTTTAAAATGGGGTTCAAGCGACTGTATTGTATGCTTTGTGATCGAGGGTGACGGTACTGTTAACTACTCTTGAAGTTATTTCTTCTTATAATTTGAATCGATCCGATTAGAAGAGTCAAGAGACACAATCCCTATGACACTTACACAAAACGATGAATTTTGCTGGTCAAATGTTGAAACGGAGTATATGCTGTTTGAGCGACATCGGAGAGCCAGCATCCTTAACAGGTTTCCTATAGATCGAAAGCCACGAATCTTCTTGCACCGTTCCCAGACTGCTAGGCTGGATAGCCATCTTCAGTTGTTTCCTCTTTTCGTTTATAAGTGGACTTTGTGTTAATTGTTCAAAGTGCACTACGGTATCTCCCGTGTGCATCGGTATACGTTATATCGTGATGTTTTAAGTTAAACAACCAGACAACAACCCTCTAATTAAATGGTGACAATATTTAAATAAAGCAGATAGAATACTGCCTTTACTATGGGATGATGCCACACCCTGTAATATTATCCTGACTCCGGGCACAAAAGTAGTGGAACTTGCCAAACATTTGCTTAAGCGTTTCAAAGGAGTTACTATCATTTTATAGTTCATAATTTTGTATGTTGAGTAGTAGTAGCAGCAGCAGCAGCAGTAGTAGTAGTAGTAGTAGTAGCAGTAGTAGTAGTAGTAGTAGTAGTAGTCGTAGTAGTAGTAGTAGTAGATATGGTTGAATCAGTGGTATTATTACATGTCCAAGCCTGGCCAAAACTTTCATGATTATGGCATACGCATTTTGTCTATCGACAAAACACAAGCATTCTTTTTACAATAAAACGTATCTGAAAAGTTCTGGATATGATATTTATGTTTCCAACCATAACCAACTTTCTGAAATAGAATTTTTTCAATATACAAATATTTCGCTACATGGAAAGGTAAATGAGACAAGAAAATATAGTGGCGGATGCCATCTTGAAATGTGGCGACCCTCTTGGATTTCGGTGTGGTTTACGGTGTTTTTATATTGCATGTCTGCGCAAGTGTCTTTGCAGATGTCATGCTTACATCCAGGGGATTTACCTACGTATCTATCGTGTCGTATCATGCTGATTACACACACAAAAAAAATATTCGCTTACAATCCGGTTGGTCATGATATGTTTGTGTACCAGTCTATATCTGTTTTCAGTATTTTGTTTTTCTAGTTTATTTATATCAGTTTTAGCCAAACAAATTTGTTGCAGGTGCAGATTTTAAATTTAAATAATCACATTTCTGTAAACCAGTGGTGGAGGATTGCCACCTTTATTTGCTTATACTTTAATGCCCACTCGGAAGTCCTCGGGTAATTCCGTCCTCGGGATAATCATCGCTCGGAAGTATCTTTTGCAATTATACTTAAAGAAATCACAATCGTTTTGTTCGCCGAAAGTCGGAAGAAGAATATGACTAAACTGTAGTTGCACAAAACATAAACAATGGCATCGTTTGACAGCTGTGTGTCTGCTGCGCTGGGTAAATTAAAATTGGTTGATTTAAATTTGAAGCCGCACAAAAAAAAGAAGCTTTACAGGCATTGTTTGAGGGGAGAGATACGCTGGCCATGTTTCCAACAGGCTTTGGGAAAAAAATTGATATATCAGATACTACCCTGTAAGTTGGCTTTAACTGTAACTCAATATATCACTGTATTATTATTGGCGACGTGCTGTAGCGAGACGTTTTATATGGAATGTTCACTAACATTTGCACATGGGTGAAGTTAGTTTTGCGGTTACACGGCACTAAACGACCTTGTTCTTTTCTTATAGTAAATGTCATAACTTTGAAAGCAGTTTAATAGCAAGTCGTTTCTAAGGAAACCCCAGAACTATATATTGTAAGAAAGGCCGCTGTAGTATCTAATAATACGTAGGTAGTCGGGTCACCTCGGCCATTTCCCTAAATGGGACTTCTTATGAGACAGACGGCAAAACAAAGATGGCAGCTCGGGTGACAGCTCACTACAATACTATACCTGTAAGACTTCAATTTGTGGCTTCAAATTTAAATAATCCAGTTTTCATTTAACCAGGGCAGCAGACAGGCAGCTGTCAAACGATGGCATTGCCTATGTTTTGTGCGAACTATATTTTAGGCATTCGGAACTCCTCGTGTAACTCCGTCCTCGGGACAATCATCCCTCGGATGTATCTGGTGCGATGATACTTACTGAAATCACGATCGTTTGTTCGCCGGAAGAAGAATATGCCTCATCCGAGAGATGATTCGTGTATTATCCGAGTAGTTCCGATTGCGATTCGCCATGTACTCTGTGTTCCCGATATTTTCGTATTAGCGTAAAAGCCACTATCACTGTTGAATTAAGTGCTCACAAATATCCGCTGCTATATGGATTTCTACTTGTCGTAATGAATAATTTTACAAAAAATTTGTAAAAAGTTGTTAATGATACACAGAACAATTGCGTTATTTTGATTACTGATTCATGTTGATACTGGGTGCCTCCCTGAGATAATTCCCCTGAAGTCAGTTATTATTTGTAAATAATAGATTTTAACTACATGTAGTTAATATAATTTATAAGCGTGTGCGACATGCACATGTTGGACAAGCTAGCGTTGTAAAGCCTGGTAGTGGTGTTCATATTCGATAAACATGACATGATAGAAGAGTTCTAAAATATATTTGTATAGAAACAAGCATCTTGTTTGTTAAAATTATACATTTGACTGATAAAATATCAAAGATTGTATCAAAGTTTCTTTATCAGTAATTGTTCTCTTTCTTTTGTCCACTATATCAATGTCACTTACCCTTTTTGTACAACTCGTTTTGTATTGTTTGTGAAATGGCATGTGTAGAATAATAAGGGGGAACACTTTCTCTTACCATAACCAGCTTTTCTCCCGCATGTAGAGATCTCTAAAATGTAAATCTAGAAATAGCTCAAACGTATATGCGGAGACTGTCAATGCTCAAAGAGGGCTATTTTGAACAAGTGTTAAAATGTGCTGAGATAAAATATAAACCAATTGTTGTTGTCGTTGTTGTTTCCACAAAGACCCCGTTCTAGCCCCAGTGACAGTAATGTTGATTGTGAGGAGACAGACGAGGACACCGACGAGGAAGGAGAACTTCATGACGATGGCGATATTGCTGGTAATTATAGAGCTGGCGATGTATGTGACCCATGAATGGAAGGAAGACAACGCATATGGCATAAATGCCTGGCACATGCCCCGAACATTTGGATCACTTTGGTATATCCGCTATAAAATGAGCGTGTAGAAAACATTATGCTATACGTGACAAAGTTCCACCGTAAAGTTCCGTTCACTAATATTTTCATTAGTTAATCGTGATAGCCGGCACTTAAGCCTAACTCGCCATTTTAGTGTACACGTTGTGAACGTTCGTCACGCAATTTCCAACATGCATTATTAATGGGATCCGGTGTTTTACAGCATAAAACCGGAGAAATAATATTTCCATGCATTCATTAGGTCACATTGTTCTAGGCATAAACGGGGACATTTCCGCTGCAATCTTACATAAATGCACCGATATTTTGCATAGTTGGTTCTAAAAGTTGTTTCATTATTATTTAAATGACTGTTGCACTGAACTGAGAATTGTAACATTGTAAGATCCATAACAATGATCATGGTGATGCTGACCATGATAATGCTGGCGACAGGAGATAATAATTATGAAGCACACTGTCGACTATGAAAATAAATCAGAATTATAAGTACTCTTTATCTTCCAGTTTGGTTTAAGGGAGACAAATCTCGCTCACCCCTAAAAAACTCTTTGTACTTGTTATCTTCCTTAGGACGAACATGAAAAGAAATAACTGCAACATTAATATTTTTCATTGGCTTCTCACTTTTGAGTTTGTAATTGCTAAACATATCGGCTCCTGCATATATTGTTATAGTTTTTGTCATCCATCATTGCACATTAAAGTAAAAGAAACACGATCAACATAGCATTTACACTATTGGCCAAAACATTATCATTTTATAGCTTAGAGGACAGCAAACATAAAGAAGGTAGACACAGATGACTATCAGCTGGTAAATGAATACAATAAAGCTCAGATAAAGTAACTAAGTTAGTTTATTACACACTTCATAACTTTCAATAAATGTTCCTTCAATGAGAAACATGGCATTTGGAATGCAGTAAACAAAATGTGTCAAATGAACTAAAGGAAGCAAAAAAAATATGCAGAAAACTGTACTTATCTTAATCAAATAATTTACACTATCAATATATGCTGGACACATCATGTGTTAATGTTGTATCCAACAATGTATCACCTTTAACCCACATGTAACACTATATTTCTGCATTTGTAAATGGTTGATTTCTTATCGTAACTGCATTTCTTTCATGTGTTAAGAAAAAATATCTTAACAGTATTCAACTTGAATGGTTAGACAGTTTCTTATGTTCTGATTCATCACAGAGATCCCCACCTCAATGGCTTAACTGTGAAAAACTCAATAAATACGAGTTCAGCTATTGCCTTTTTTTTCTTAGCTCTTTCAGTCACAATAAGGATACCCAATTTATACAGATGTTGAATATGACACCTCATTTCTTTCAATTTTACATAATGTTGTGAGACCCCTTATTGTGTCATGTCAATGTCCAAATCAGACAGAATGTTGTGAGACCCCTTATTGTGTCATGTCAATGTCCAAATCAGACATAATGTTGTGAGACCCCTTATTGTGTTATGTCAATGTCCAAATCAGACAGAATGTTGTGAGACCCCTTATTGTGTCATGTCAATGTCCAAATCAGACATAATGTTGTGAGACCCCTTATTGTGTTATATCAATGTCCAAATCAGACATAATGTTGTGAGACCCCTTATTGTGTCATGTCAATGTCCAAATCAGACATAATGTTGTGAGACCCCTTATTGTGTCATGTCAATGTCCAAATCAGACATAATGTTGTGAGACCCCTTATTGTGTTATGTCAATGTCCAAATCAGACAGATTGTTGTGAGACCCCTTATTGTGTCATTTCAATGTCCGAATCAGACAGAATGTTGTGTGACCCTTTTTTGTGTCATGTCAATGTCTGAATCAGACAGAATGTTGTGAGACCCCTTATTGTGTCATTTCAATGTTCGAATCAGACCTCACTGAAATGTCACAATTTGACCAATCCATGTATTTTTTACACACCACTGTAAGATGTTGATACATTAATGTTGTAAGGTTGGTCGTGTCTAACTAATCACAGTTGAAGCCTTGTGGAGTCAAAATCTGAACTTGAGCAGAATTTCAAATGAAATATATTTTGGCAACTGGCACCATGTTGCTTTAAGTGCCACTATGTTGCTTTTAGTGGTGCTATATTGCTTTAAGTGGTGCCATGTTGCTTTTAGTGGTGCTTTGTTGCTTTAAGTGGCACCATGTTGCCTATAGTGGTGCTATGTTGCTTTAAGTGGTGCCATGTTACTTTAAGTGGCACCATGTTGCTTTAAGTGGTGCTATGTTGCTTTAAGTGGTGCCATGTTGCTTTAAGTGGCACCATGTTGCTTTTAGTGGTGCTATGTTGTTTTAAGTGGCACCATGTTGCTTTTGCTATGTTGCTTTAAGTGGCACCATGTTGCTTTAAGTGGTGCCATGTTTAATAAGTCAAAAGTGTTTATGTGTGTTTGCATTCTATGTGTTAAAATGTTCATATCTAAGGTAGAGTAAGACATTTAGAAAAATACCACATTATCTTAAGTTCTGCTCAAACAGAGATTTAGATGGGATCAAAAAGACTGTCTTAAACCATAAAGAGGTTTTACTAAGACAAACACACGTAGCTCAGGACTGTTGTATTAATTCTGTATTAGAAGAATAATTCTAAAATCAATCAGAAACAATTGCCAGAAAACTAATAATCCATACATTACATATATTCTGAGACTAAGTTGGATACAGTGACAAGTGTTTGCAAGTATGCACACAGAATCAAACTGGAACAGAAATAATATGCAGTTAATTATTCATCATTTACCTAACTTAAGTACATATATTTATTTAATCTAAATATGAAATGGACTTGCCTAAACATCCCCCTCTCAAAACAAAACAAAACAGTAAGCCACAGACTAATGAATACCTCTCACCATGCTTTTTGCTAATAAACCTCTCATATGTTGACATCAGCAAGTAAAAATGTTAAGATTATTATGAACTCAAACTCCCAGACAGACAGGATTGGGACAAAATGTGTCCTCAGACAGACTGGATTGGGACAAAATGTGTCCGCCGACTGGATTGGCACAAAATGTGTCCCCAGACAGACTAAATTGGGACAAAATGTGTTTCCCAACTGGATTGGCACAAAATGTGTCCCCTAACAGACTGGATTGGGACAAAATGTGTCCCCCAACAGACTGGATTGGGACAAAATGTGTTCCCCGACTGGATTGGGACAAAATGTGTCCCCAGACAGACTAAATTGGGACAAAATGTGTCCCCCGACTGAATTTGGACAAAATGTGTCCCTCGACTGGATTGGGACAAAATGTGTCCCCTGACAGACTGGATTGGGACAAAATGTGTCCCTCGACTGGATTGGGACAAAATGTGTCCCCTGACAGACTGGATTGGGACAAAATTTGTCCCCAGACAAAATGAGTTGGACAAAATGTGTCCACAGACAGACGGATGGACAACCTGATTCTAGAATATATTCCAACTCCTTCAATACTTTTGTGGATTAAAACATAGTTATATTTATTGACAAAATGCACACTTGCTAAAAATCTACATCCTTAAATTGATCTAAACAAAAGCTATCAATTGAATACACATAATGCACCATTGCAATTATAACTAAAATTTGATAATGAAACTACCTTCATTACCTAATCAACATATGCCTAAGACAAACTGTAGGATGGGCTATCTCTTTATTAAATAAACATCTACAAAATGTTGATGTTGTGCCACAATAAATGGTGCCTTAATATAAAGCCAGGATGGATGTATGAAGCTTATGTATACAAGAATATGTGATGTGTTAAAGTGGCCTGGACACAGTCTAGCTCCTGGACACAGTCTAGCACCTGGACACAGTCTAGATTGATTTGTGCTTGAGCAAACACTTTTAAAATCAATACATTTCATGTCACAAGAGAGGTCAAAATTTTGACGAAAACATTACACAATAGCTCTTTGGGTTTTTTTTATTCATGGAAATAAATCACATGTGGTGTCATAAATTTCTTCAAAAAGTACAGATCATTTATCTGTCTCAGTTTGTAGACACAACATGGCTTAGTGGCAACTAGAACTCAAGTGTTATATAAAAAAAACCAAAGCTGTTAGTGTACAATTCGGATTTCGGATAGTGTGATGATAGAATGTAATATTGCATTTGGTTTTATCAATACTGGTCTTGGAAAACAGTAGAAACTGATCTGAAGATCGTAAGAAACTTAAATCTTTTGACTGTACCCCATTCATTCAGTTTAATTAGAGTTTGATTAAACCTTGATGCACCTGAAGTTTTAGTGACCTTGGACGCAAGTTAGTTTAACTATAATCACCTATGATAACTACTTTATGAAGGATAAGTCATTTTACATAAAATTTCAACACAAACCTAGTATTCTCTACATACATGAAATAGTTTTCTTCAGACTAGTTTGTTATTGTTCTGGTGAAATGATTACCAAATGTGTTAAACATACTTTCAACTATTCTAGCTTGTAAAACATCCATCACCAAACTACAAACCTGTGTCATGTCATCCATAAACAGTACAACAATTGGTCAGAATTAAAACAGTATTAGAAATACAGGAGTAGCACGGATAGCATCACTGTGACATATATACCACATTCTATGTCGAGGCCACTTACAGGAGTAGCACGGATAGCATCACTGTGACATATATACCACATTCTATGTCGAGGCCACTTACAGGAGTAGCACGGATAGCATCACTGTGACATATATACCACATTCTATGTCGAGGCCACTTACAGGAGTAGCACGGATAGCATGACTGTGACATATATACCACATTCTGCGTCGAGGCCACTTACAGGAGTAGCATGGATAGCATGACTGTGACATATATACCACATTCTGTGTCAAGGCCACTTACAGGAGTAGCACGGATAGCATGACTGTGACATATATACCACATTCTATGTCGAGGCCACTTACAGGAGTAGCACGGATAGCATGACTGTGACATATATACCACATTCTATGTCGAGGCCACTTACAGGAGTAGCACAGATAGCATGACTGTGACATATATACCACATTCTGTGTCAAGGCCACTTACAGGAGTAGCATGGATAGCATGACTGTGACATATATACCACATTCTATGTCGAGGCCACTTACAGGAGTAGCACGGATAGCATGACTGTGACATATATACCACATTCTATGTCGAGGCCACTTACAGGAGTAGCACGGATAGCATGACTGTGACATATATACCACATTCTGCGTCGAGGCCACTTACAGGAGTAGCACGGATAGCATGACTGTGACATATATACCACATTCTGCGTCGAGGCCACTTACAGGAGTAGCATGGATAGCATGACTGTGACATATATACCACATTCTATGTCGAGGCCACTTACAGGAGTAGCACGGATAGCATGACTGTGACATATATACCACATTCTGCGTCGAGGCCACTTACAGGAGTAGCACGGATAGCATGACTGTGACATATATACCACATTCTATGTCGAGGCCACTTACAGGAGTAGCATGGATAGCATAACTGTGACATATATACCACATTCTGCGTCGAGGCCACTTACAGGAGTAGCACGGATAGCATGACTGTGACATATATACCACATTTTATGTCGAGGCCACTTACAGGAGTAGCACGGATAGCATGACTGTGACATATATACCACATTCTGCGTCGAGGCCACTTACAGGAGTAGCACGGATAGCATGACTGTGACATATATACCACATTCTGCGTCGAGGCCACTTACAGGAGTACCACGGATAGCATGACTGTGACATATATACCACATTCTGCGTCGAGGCCACTTACAGGAGTAGCACGGATAGCATGACTGTGACATATATACCACATTCTATGTCGAGGCCACTTACAGGAGTAGCACGGATAGCATAACTGTGACATATATACCACATTCTGCGTCGAGGCCACTTACAGGAGTAGCACGGATAGCATGACTGTGACATATATACCACATTCTATGTCGAGGCCACTTACAGGAGTAGCACGGATAGCATGACTGTGACATATATACCACATTCTATGTCGAGGCCACTTACAGGAGTAGCATGGATAGCATAACTGTGACATATATACCACATTCTGCGTCGAGGCCACTTACAGGAGTAGCATGGATAGCATGACTGTGACATATATACCACATTCTATGTCGAGGCCACTTACAGGAGTAGCATGGATAGCATGACTGTGACATATATACCACATTCTATGTCGAGGCCACTTACAGGAGTAGCATGGATAGCATGACTGTGACATATATACCACATTCTGTGTCAAGGCCACTTACAGGAGTAGCATGGATAGCATGACTGTGACATATATACCACATTCTATGTCGAGGCCACTTACAGGAGTAGCATGGATAGCATAACTGTGACATATATACCACATTCTGCGTCGAGGCCACTTACAGGAGTAGCATGGATAGCATGACTGTGACATATATACCACATTCTATATCGAGGCCACTTACAGGAGTAGTATGGATAGCATGACTGTGACATATAAACCACATTCTGTGTCTAGGCCACTTACAGGAGTAGCATGGATAGCATGACTGTGACATATATACCACATTCTATGTCGAGGCCACTTACAGGAGTAGCATGGATAGCATGACTGTGACATATATACCACATTCTATGTCGAGGCCACTTACAGGAGTAGCATGGATAGCATGACTGTGACATATATACCACATTCTATGTCGAGGCCACTTACAGGAGTAGCATGGATAGCATGACTGTGACATATATACCACATTCTATGTCGAGGCCACTTACAGGAGTAGCATGGATAGCATGACTGTGACATATATACCACATTCTATGTCAAGGCCACTTACAGGAGTAGCATGGATAGCATCACTGTGACATATATACCACATTCTGTGTCAAGGCCACTTACAGGAGTAGCATGGATAGCATGACTGTGACATATATACCACATTCTGTGTCGAGGCCACTTACAGGAGTAGCACGGATAGCATGACTGTGACATATATACCACATTCTGTGTCTAGGCCACTTGAAAACACCTGCTTACCAACATAATCAAAGTCACATCAAACATGGACTGAATGAATTATGCAAAATTATATTTGTTGTGGACCATTTCCAATTGTAAAAAAATCCAATTACAAGTATGTACATAAATGAGCTTCTACTTAACCAAACAACAATGAGAATTCTTTACGAAATACAAAAAGTTAAATATTAAGCAGTAAACTACAAAAAGGTAACACGATAAGTGCCACAACCACTAAACAATAAACCACTGCAAATGAGAAGGCACATACAGGGACAATATAGAAACACAATCATTTTATGAAATGTAAACTTATTTACAAATATAACAACAGAAACATAAATGCTTGTGCAGAAAAACAAATAATATATTGTGCAAATTGTAAATCCATCAAAATATCAACAAACAGCTCAATAAACATAACAGTGGTCAAAAAGATCATGACGGAAGTATTAACTTGGAAGTTACCAAGCAGGACTACTACAAATATGTGTATATAAACTTAAAACATTTTCACGAAATGTAACTGGACATGTAATTGTGGGCTAATGAATATCCCTGTTACTCAATCTCTCTTTTACATCAAAATGTTAAAACAGTGTTAAAAGGGGCAATTACTCCTGCATGTCTAATCTGATTGTTACAAAAATACAAGGTGCTGAGGTTCCAATTGTAATTAAGCTAAGTGTGAAGTTTTATTTAAATTGATGGAAAACTGTAATCAAAGAAGCCTGAGCAAATTTGTCACATGCGACAGACAATTGGACAAACAACTTGATTTCTGTATAAACTTTTCAACTTTGTTTCAATCAATGGGTGGTATAATTTAACAATTTTGTGTGTGTGTGTGATGTATAAGTTAAACACACATACAAGAACTTTCAAATACTGATAAAAAAAAATAATGCAAGTGAGGTAACAATAAATTAAAAAAATAACTGAGGCAAAAGAGAGTTTTACACACACACACAAGTGTAAATGTTCATGTATTTCTTGTCTTTCTTAAAGTATGAAATTTCCTCTAAGCGAGAAGTTTAGAGATCCTTGTCTATTGTGTACCAAGCTGATCACCTGGGTGCCATCTACAGCTCTGGCTCCATTTTCTATCATGTCAGTAAACACTAAAGGTGGTACCTGACACTTTCAGCCCATTGATTTTTCTCAACCAACCAAATAAATTACTATCACCTAAAAAGATCCCCAAAATGTTGTTAACTGATGCCCTACATCTATGCCAATAGTAAAGCTTAACACCCCACACATCAGTACAAACTGATTATTCCTTTCTGAACTACACAGTAAGTTATTTATAAAAAAAACATTCCCAGTACATTTTTGAGATCACCCTATATATAAGTTAATGTTAAAATAATCCCCCAAATCCAGGAAAAGGGGTAAGATATTGTAACATGTACTAGTATCTGATAACTATCTGTTAGCACCTTTAAGCTAAAGTCAACATGGAACCTTATGTGTAAACATCCAATTCTATCAATCAGGTTTAGATGCTTACGAATAGTTTAAGACTCAAACTTAAGCTTTGGGGATCTCTGGCTGGACTCAGAATGGCTTGAGTATGCCCAGAGTAATGGTAAGAGTCACAAGACCAACCCTGTTTATTCAGCTGTCAAGAAAGCATTTAGCACTAATGAGATTGTGCTAACAACACAAAATATCCAGGCACATTTTTCAACGCATTACATACATACATATATATTTCAGAAACCATAGAAGTATAGTTAGAAGATGTTTGTTTTACAAAAATACATGACAGACAACAATCTTTTTACCAGCAGATTGAACATATCACAAGTATCACAGATTTGCTTTGTTCTGAAAATAAAAACTGTAAAAAAAACATGGAAAAAATATATTCAGAACATATTAAGACCTTGATGAAAAAATTACAAATCCTTGACTTTCTTACCTTTGTAAAAAAATGAGTTTCTGTGAAAAAAGAGAAAGTTTTAAGAACAATTCTTCCAACACAACATCCACTCATATTTGTCATGTATTATTATATATACAAGCAACTATTCCTTTAAGAACTGCAATCAAGTACAAGCTGTAGTATATAAATATACAGTGTAAGGTTACCATAATAACTAGTCCATTATGCAAAAAGGAAAGAAAGGAAATCATGCAGGAATGCAAGCATGTATATACACAGGCATGTATTATAAGAATAGTGAGACAGATTAAGTGCAGGGTGTGTAGCAAGCAACATTTTCTCCAGAAATTTCCTCAGAAGAGAAGATAGATCAGAGTACCATTACAATAACAAGCTACAATAAATGTTAAGAATGTTCTTGCAATTTCTAGATACAGACATTCAACCTACTAAGAGCCTACAACATACAGGAGGAAAGTAAAACCTACGAAATAGTCAACTACCTTATGTCCTGATGTGTAGTGTGCAAATATAACTCAATGAAAAACAAACAAAAAATGTTTGTGAAGACAAATCCTGTTTGGAGCACAAAATGAAGTAAAATGCCCTGCTCAAAATAAATTTAGCAAGTGGAATGTTATGAATAGAAAATCTGAATTTACAATATACATTAATTAAATGATTAAAAGTTCTTTAATCAATACTTTCTTCAATTATATTTTTTTTATTCATTTAAAAGTTTGCCTTAATTCCTTAACTGATATCACATTGAGTTTGTTAGAAATAGTCAATGCTTTATTTCATACAAATATTAAAGGTTTGGCTGTACATTTTGAAGTGACATAACTTCAGGACTGCCAAGATGCCACCCAAGCAATGTTCAGCAATACACCAATGTCATTCACACAACTTGTTAGTGATGTTTCAAGTGTGTTAAAATGGGTAAAGCATCATTTATTTATAAAAAAAAACATAGTTATGATGCAAAACTGACCAATCTCATAATCACAGTACTCTTTCACTACATGTACAGTAAAGTACAATATTTCCCAACATAACTTGAAGGCCTACAGTATCTGACATGATCACTGCATTTCAACAAACAGCAACAGTAAAACATCATTTACAACACCTATAAAAAGAACTACTTACGATCTTCGTAGCTCTTGTACTTACTAAAATAAAACTTAAACTTAAAGTGTAAAGTTCTTCTGTCTGAGTGTGCTTGTGACATTTAATAAAGTTATTACATGCACACTGATTTTCTTCAATCTGAGCATTTTACACAGATTACAACAAGCATTCAAGTTCTTTCTAAATGTAGGGCTGGTTTTTTTTACAAACATTTATCAAGAGCTACATTAATAACTTTCAGCATGTTATCTAAATAAACTCAAGCATATGAAAAGGTGTTGCAACTGCATGTTCACAGGTAGCTTAGAATTATATATTACATGAATTTACCTCTTTCTATAAGTTCTTATAAAATGTGAGGTCAGTATCAAAATGAATGCACAGCATGTCCAGGTGTGGTTTCATATATATATATATATTGCTATCATACAGGTTAACTGTAATCATTTATGGCACAGGATCAGTGCATGGTGATTAGACGAAGGTGTGGGACTTGACCATTTGACTTGACTCGTTCTTGTCGATGTCTGTTGAGACAGAAATCATAGAGACAGTGCCTGGTCCCATCTCTCCTGTGCCACAGAACTCCTTGATAGACTGGACACCGTACTTCACCTGCAAAATATATAACACTTGATAGACTGGATACCGTACTTCACCTGCAAAATATATAACACTTGCTAGACTGGACACCGTACTTCACCTGCAAAATATATAACACTTGCTAGACTGGACACCGTACTTCACCTGCAAAATATATAACACTTGATAGACTGGATACCGTACTTCACCTGCAAAATATATAACACTTGCTAGACTGGACACCGTACTTCACCTGCAAAATATATAACACTTGCTAGACTGGATACCGTACTTCACCTGCAAAATATATAACACTTGCTAGACTGGATACCGTACTTCACCTGCAAAATATATAACACTTGATAGACTGGACACCGTACTTCACCTGCAAAATATATAACACTTGCTAGACTGGACACCGTACTTCACCTGCAAAATATATAACACTTGATAGACTGGATACCGTACTTCACCTGCAAAATATATAACACTTGCTAGACTGGACACCGTACTTCACCTGCAAAATATATAACAATTGATAGACTAGACACAGTACTTCACCTTTTACATACCCAACATTTGACACACGTAATACACAGATGAAATAGCAAAATTACCTACAAACTTTAAAAAAATGCAGCTGTTAACAAACTCATGGTGTTTAAACATTAACAACCACATGTGATTTACAACAATAATTGAAGGATAAGGCCTCTAGACCTATATAAGTGCACAACAACAGCTAATGTACAGTTATTGTTATTTTAAGCTAATGTCAAATTAAACAGCATATGGATTAAAGATCACAAGTACACAAGTAACTCAGATCAGAAGTACTAGAGTTACAAATATCATAAGTACTAGAACTACACAGACCACAAGTACTAGAGTTACACAGACCATAAGTACTAGAGTGTCACAGACCAAAAGTACTAGTACAAGGACCGTAAGTACTAGAATAACAAAGACCATAAGTACTAGAGTTACACAAACCATAGGGATGGGAATGGGATTCGCCAGCATTTTCACCGATACTGTGCAGCGACATTTCTATCAGTATAGCACAGGTGCACTTATGAGGTGCCCAGGGCCTGAACCCTGCCGGTCCATTATACTGACATCGACGAGTCAGGCATAATGCTGTCCCCGTATACACATGCGTTAGGAGGGAGGCCACTACTACCAACTTTAAAGTCTTTGTTTGACCCGGCCGGGGTTTGAAACCGCGACCTCCCGATCCGCAAGCCTACGCTCTACCAACTGAGCAGATCACACAAACCATAAGTACTAGAGCTACACATATCATAAGTATAAGAGTAACAAAGACCATAAGTACTAGAGTAACAAAGACCATAAGTACTAGAGTTACAAAGGCCATAAGTACTAGAGTTACAAAGACCATAAGTACTAGAGTTACAAAGGCCATAAGTACTAGAGTTACAAAGGCCATAAGTACTAGAGCTATAAACATCATAAGTACTAGAGTCACAAAGACCATAAGTACTAGAGTTACACAGACCATAAGTACTAGAGTAACAAAGACCATAAGTACTGAAGCTATAAATATCATAAGTACTAAAGTTACACAGACCAAAGAACAAGAGTTATACAGACCATAAGATTAAGTACTAGAGTTACAAAGACCATAAGTACTTGAGTTACAAAGACCATAAGTACTAGAGTAACACAGATCATAAGTACTAGAGTAACAAAGACCATAAGTACTAGAGTTACAAAGACCATAAGTACTAGAGTTACAAAGACCATAAGTACTAGAGTTACAAAAACCATAAGTACTAAAGCTATAAACATCATAAGTACTAGAGTTACAAAGACCATAAGTACTCGAGTTACACAGACCATAAGTACTAGAGTAACAAAGACCATAAGTACTGAAGCTATAAACATCATAAGTACTCGAGTTACACAGACCATAAGTACTAGAGTAACAAAGACCATAAGTACTAAAGCTATAAACATCATAAGTACTAGAGTTACAAAGACCATAAGTACTCGAGTTACACAGACCATAAGTACTAGAGTAACAAAGACCATAAGTACTGAAGCTATAAATATCATAAGTACTAGAGTTACACAGACCAAATGTACAAGAGTTACACAGACCATAAGTACTTGAGTTACAAAGACCATAAGTACTAGAGCTATAAATATCATAAGTATTAGAGTAACAAAGACCATAAGTACTGAAGCTATAAATATCATAAGTACTAGAGTTACACAGACCATAAGTACTAGAGTTACAAAGACCATAAGTACTAGAGCTATAAATATCATAAGCATTAGAGTAACAAAGACCATAAGTACTGAAGCTATAAATATCATAAGTACTAGAGTTACACAGACCATAAGTACTAGAGTTACAAAGACCATAAGTACTAGAGTCACAAAGACCATAAGTACTAGAGCTATAAATATCATAAGTACTAGACTTACAAAGACCATAAGTACTAGAGCTATAAATATCATAAGTACTAAAGTTACAAAGACCATAAGTACTAGAGTAACAAAGACCATACCTGCATCATGCCTCCAGCCATGTTTTTCTTCACCTTGGATGCCGCCTGGGACCCTGTCTCCTTGATTGACTGAATCTTGATTGTACCAGCATCCTTCATGTTACGGATCTTCAATGAACCTGTGAACCATCAATTTTATGTTAGGTGTAAAATTTGCTGATGTTTTCAATGACTTACACTTATTGCACTTTATAATGTTTAAGAAGCAATTCTTTTTAAAGTGAATTTTGTTAAGACATTTTAAATATTTTATAATTTGACTTACTAGTGTCAGTGATGTTCCTTACATGGGATCGAACCTTCTCAATCTTGCGTTCAGCCCCGTATCTCAGCCTCGACCTCACCTCATCCAACTGCTCCCAGATGTGAGGTGATATGGGCTGGGTTGTCTCCTCATTGGGCGTGGTACACTTATCTGGTGAACTGTGCAGGACCGGTGAATTAACCGGGGGATCTGGCGGGGGCTCATCCGGATCAAAATCAGTTGTGTCACCTCGACTGCTTGCATTACTAACTGCATATACAATCTCAATTACTTTTGGTTCATAGTAGTACGGTTGCATTTTGTCCACATCCTCACAGTGGCAGCAGCAACAGTTACATTGATCTCCATGAAGACACTTGTTTACAAAAAGTCTGATAGAGCCAATTATACAAGAGAAGATTAACATCACAGCAGCACAACTAGCACCGATAATCAAACTGAATAGGTAGAATGATGTTATACCAGTAACTACTGACACGCCCACAGTAGAGTTATCTACACCAAGCATGCTCACTGCAAAGCAGGTCAGGTTGCCAGCGAAATAACCACGGAAATTCTCAATGTGCAGATCACCATTTTTTGTGACAAAGACTTGGGATTTTAACTGCAGGTTGATATCAAACTCCTTCCATTGTGAGATGCTGCCAGCCAGCTCAGCAGGAAATAAATTCATCACAGACTCATGAGCATACTTCTGTCCCCAGGGTGTCTGCCAGTACACCGCTAAAGGACCAGTCCCACTAATGTTACACCTGTGCACAAGATCCTCACGATTCCGTGCTACAATTTCTTCAACATTAGCTCTTACACTTGGTGCTTCACATGGCAAGAGAGATATATCAACATCAGTCAATAAAACGTTTGCATAGTTGTCTGGTCCAGAACAAGTGAGCTCTCCTGTAAATTTTTCTGGATATTCCTTCACAGCTGAAATCAGAGCTTCAAGAACACAGGAGCATTCAAGGTGATTTTGCCCTAACTTCACAGTTTCTATCAACTTCAGTTTGTCAGTAGTTGATTCACTGATAAACCTCAACTGATTATCACTCACATCCAATACTTGCAAGTTGGTCACATTGTCAAGGAGGTATTCAATCTGCATCAGATTATTATTAATCAAGTAAAGCTCAGACAAGCTAGGAAGATTGCTGAATGTGTTGGAATCTATTCTATGGAGTCTATTCCCACCAAGGGAAATTATTTGCAAACTTGCAATATTGGTGAAAACATTTGTTTTCAACTCACCAATTATGTTTCCATCCAAATTTACACTCCAGAGTTTATGCAATGTATTGAATGCACCAGGTGATATGAAAGAGATGTTATTAAACGAAAGGGATAGTTTTTCAAGATTGGGCACTGAGTAAAAATCATCAACAGCAATCTGCTGTATGGGGATATAACTTATGTCCAACTCCGTGAGATATTCAAACATTATAATAGAATCAGCCAGAGAAATGTCTTGAAGCAGCAGATCTTTGGCACTGAAGTATCTTCTGCCTGTTTTTAAGACACCCTTGTCCCCAGTGATTTTTAGATTTCCAATTCTCCATGGCAACATGTAACTTAGTGTCAGGTTGGACTGTTCCAGGATACATGTTATTGGCAGGTCAATATCATTATCAGTACACTGACAGTGTTCTGGGCACACTAGAGAGGTGGGGCTTGTGTGCTGAGCGGTCTCACCATCTTCCAAAATGTAGATGCCAGTTACAACTGCAATGAGGCAGACGTAATAGAAGACACTGCTCGCAGAAATTGTAAGGCCAGCCATTGTTGATTGAATTCTCACTCACAAATAATCTGAAATCAAACAACATTTGCTTCAGAATTTTAGATATCATGATGTAATACAAAGAAATTCATTCAATACTTACCAACTAATGACTGTAAGTAAGATAGGTTACATTGTTTGTCTGGAATCATTGATCTGTAGTGGAAAACACTGGCTATTGTTTCCCTCACAATTTTTGTTGAAATACTGCAATGCTTCATGATCACTCTGCAAATATCCACTTCATAGCAATGCTATGTCAATGATACACGATTATACAAACAATCAAATTAGAAAGACTGCACCTACCTACAGTAAGAACTTGACCATCTGAATTAGTTGGGATAGTGCATTTTTTTCCACACAAATGTACAACACTATGTACAAATGTACAAAGCAAGAAACCCCACAAAATAGAAACAATTATTAACTCAACAGCCAAAGATTGCAACATGAAACATTAGCCAAATAGCAATGGGTCACAATTAACAACCATCTTGACCAGGGAGCATATCACCATCACTTACAAAATGTGATAAAAATCTAGATCTATTTCACCTCCTCAATTAATGACATATTATCAACAAATATCACTCATCAGACCATAATAAGAGATTCTGAATTTTGCAAAGTTTGGGACTGATGTGAAAAATTGTACATTCAAAAGCTTCAAGGAACTGATAGCCAATTTGTGAAGAACAACTCAAGCAATGCTTCATTACATCTTGTCAGTCCAGATGTAGATCAGCTGACTTTAAATAGTGTTAGTGCTGTCACTGATTTAAGTATTATCAATGTTTTGATATTTATTTGATAATCGATTATCGATACAAATTTGAAATATTGATATTTTTCATACAAAAAAAAAAATTATAAAAAAGTGTTTGCCAAATGTTCAAATTAAGGAATGATAATGGTAAGAATAATATGGGTACTGTTCTCTGACCCTTTCATTTGTACAAGAAAATGTTAAACTAATTACATATAGAGTAAAAATAGGGAATCATTTCAGTGAACATGTGCATTTCTGACATCATTCTAATCATTTCAGTGAACATGTGCATTTCTGACATCACTCTAATCATTTCAGTGAACATGTGCATTTCTGACATCACTCTAATCATTTCAGTGAACATGTGCATTTCTGACATCACTCTAATCCTTTTAGTGAACATGTGCATTTCTGACATCACTCTAGTCATTTCAGTGAGCATGTGCATTTCTGACATCACTCTAATCCTTTCAGTGAACATGTGCATTTCTGACATCACTCTAATCATTTCAGTGAACATGTGCATTTCTGACATCACTCTAATCATTTCAGTGAACATGTGCATTTCTGACATCACTCTAATCATTTCAGTGAACATGTGCATTTCTGACATCACTCTAATCATTTCAGTGAACATGTGCATTTCTGACATCACACTAATCATTTCAGTGAACATGTGCATTTCTGACATCACTCTAATCATTTCAGTGAACATGTGCATTTCTGACATCACACTAATCATTTCAGTGAACATGTGCATTTCTGACATCACTCTAATCATTTCAGTGAACATGTGCATTTCTGACATCACTCTAATCATTTCAGTGAACATGTGCATTTCTGACATCACTCTAATCCTTTCAGTGAACATGTGCATTTCTGACATCACTCTAATCATTTCAGTGAACATGTGCATTTCTGACATCACTCTAATCCTTTCAGTGAACATGTGCATTTCTGACATCACTCTAATCATTTCAGTGAACATGTGCATTTCTGACATCACTCTAATCCTTTTAGTGAACATGTGCATTTCTGACATCACTCTAATCCTTTTAGTGAACATGTGCATTTCTGACATCACTCTTGTTTTCAGCTTTTTGTCCTTATGGAGAAGTGTTAAACAAATCAATGACATTAATGATAAGTATCTTTATTAATATGTACGCATTAAAAAATGGATCAAGCATCTACCTTTTTTACAAGTTCATACAACACATTTAACATGCAACATGCTCCTACACATGCATTCGCAATATAACACAAGGCCTCGGGCATACATACCAGTTTTGTGACATTTAGAACTGCAGACTATTAAACAATTTAAACCAAAACTGAAGCTTATTGCCTCATTTTAATAGAGTAATCAAGAAAATTACATATTAGCGATTTAAGCAGATGTCCTATTTTTGTGTAACAACAGAATAGAATAGACTGTTTTATAGCTATCACGATCTGATTATGTGAAGTAATTTAGTAAACAAAGCGAAGTCTCTCATTATCTTACTGAACTAACACTTTGTCATAAACACATAATAACCTTCCAAACGTATGATAGAATCTTTTGTGTACACAACAATGTGACACCTAACACAAAATGATCTACTACTTTAGGGTGTTTATTCTAATTATATATTATTTAAGGCAATATGTCACATTTAACAACCAATCACAATATGTCTAAGCTGCTAACTTTAGGTAATATGTCACATTTAACAACCAATCACAATATGTCTAAGCGGCTGACTTTTCAACTTGCATTGTGTTTGATCATCGTTTGTCAAACTTGTTACAGTAAGGGACAAGCTGAGAGTTGCTACAGCCTATCTGAGCAAGAGTCAACTCAGAGCATCTGTCAAACTCAAAAGTGACTTAAAAATTTAAACTGATTTAGGCATTTAGCAACAAATCGTCAAATGAACACATTTGAAACTTTAATGTTCAAAATGTAGGTTAATTTTCTGTGTTCATTCCATTTGCTCGATCATATTTACAATGATTACAACTTATTTTTCAAAATGTGTCATATTTTTAAAAACCACACATTAACAAGTATGATTTATTCGTATGTAAACAAGAATCACCCGGTTGACATTGCGTGATCATTCAATGAACACAAATTTAAATTACACATGACCTTTTGTATGACTGACCGTTTTATTCATAGACCGGTGTAAATTTCACCCTTGCTTTTTAAAAATACATTATGATGACATTCAGTTCATGTTATACTTACCTAAAGTCATGATTTAAGCATTACGAAATTTACGTAATTTACGTAATTTTGCCTTTTAACATTCTTTCTTTTGTATCTTCACTTCCGCTACAATGACAACTTCCGCTTGGCGATGGGAGACAATTCAAGGTAATTTGAAGGGTAACCTCCCTTGATAAGGAAAAAAAAGAAAAGAACAAAAATAATTTAGGCTCTTAGACTAAGTTTTACATGTAAAGGACATATTTTCTTATGATGCCTAAAAATCAAAGAAAGATTGTTTATGTTGAAATGTTGTTCATGGCCCATGTTGCTTAATTTGCTTGCTTTTTTTAATCACAATGCTTCTAACGTGTTCAGTTCAGTTGAAAACTTTTCTTAGGAAAAGGTCAAATTTAAAAAGTTTATTTTGTGTTAGGTAAACTAAATTTTGTAAGCAGATTATAGATTTTTTTAATTTGGTTTTCTTCATTGAGTTAGTAATTCATATACACACTGATATGTAAGCTGACCATTATACACGCAAATAGTATTTAAAGAAAAATGCGCAGTTGTTTTGTTGTTTATGGATGTTGTTGTTTGAATGCGCTTTGTACACGTTTTAAAGACTGTTTATGGACGCGTTTCTGCACATTTGGCGCAGAAATTACTTATTCTTTTGCAATTAGAAAATGCACTTTATGTGATTGCATTAAATCGCTGTCATACGTTTGGATTATATTATGTTGATTGATTGCTTTTAAAAACGTCTTCTTCAATATAATGAAATGTGATGCATTCTTAATACTGACAAGATTTACGTAATTGTATCCGGATAAATACTCTCCGAGATGAATACCTTCTGTAAAATGTACACAGGCTGGTAAAAGCACCCCTTTCCTTCCTTCAAACGCACATGAAAATGCTGACAAAAAGAACACAGTACATTTTTTCAAGGTGAACAAATGACCCACACCAACGTACAAGTACATGTATTCTGCCCATTAAAACACTTGAGATAATAAATATGTAATACCAGATAAAAAAAGTACAGAAAAAAGACAACCATTATAAATGATGTTATCTTTAATGGGTTTAAACCTGCAAACACAGAACCATAGTGTTTGCATTGTTTGTTAACAATAACTGTAGAACCACTGATATCCTGTAGGTGGTCTGTAGAAATAAAACAAATATGCAGGCTGTAGATGAGTTTTGTCGTGATTTCACAGGACATTTTCTTTCGCCCCAAGTCGACTAGGGCTCAAACTAAAAGCGGGGACAGGTGATTTGTCTTTTGCTCGACATACACTGATTAAATATATGGGTACCAATATTGATATTATTGATATTAATTATTAATTTTAACAAATAAAATAAGTAATACAGTATGTAAGATAGGGGTGAATCCACTATTTGGCACATTGGTCATACCTCTTTAAGTCATGCTTGGGCAACATGACGGGGTCACAATAAAACACGAATGAATGTGCTGACCCTTAAATAAACCAATTATCAGTCAAGGGCGGAGACTGGGTGTGGTGTCACAAATAATTTATTATTTATTTATTTATTCATTATTTTTAAAATCCACTATCCCATTTTTGTTTTCTTTTAAATTCTCTTTCATTTTCTCATGTGATAGGAAAACAAATACAATATGTTTCAACATTTTATGAAAATAATATACCTCGGACAAATTATAATAAAAAGGTTTTGTAATAAGATTCTAAATGTGAATTTACACCATATGAGCATTTTAACTAACAACGGTGAATGTAGCACGTGATCGATAACACAATTCTACATGTGTACTCACTGATAGTTCTTTTCCACGAATTGATCATGGGGTAACGCTGCACCGTATCACAGGT
The DNA here is from genome assembly GCA_007844125.1 of Sinonovacula constricta. Lineage (NCBI taxonomy): Eukaryota > Metazoa > Mollusca > Bivalvia > Cardiida > Solecurtidae > Sinonovacula > Sinonovacula constricta. The sequence goes on along the minus strand of CM017566.1, from coordinate 8,727,025 downwards.
AAATAAAATACATACTTGGCACCTTGCCAAACAGTGTGCATATCAGGAGTGTTTTATTTAATCATTGATATAAATTAAGGACAACATGCGAATGCCTGCTATATTTAGTATAGGATTGACCACGTATGACATGACAGGGCGTGCATGTGATCTGATAATAAAAGAACTCTGCACTAGACGATTAAAGACCGATTTTATTGAAATGTCACATGTATACAAGGAAAGATGTCTCGTCTGTGAGAATTTGTGAAAAAATATTCAGTTATTAATCAGTCAATGTATGTATGTCACCAGTGCTTCGTGCGTTGTTTAAATGTACGTTGTGCTATAGCCAGTTGTGTTATTGTCTGTTTTGTTAGTGTCGGGCAGCTCGTGACTTATAGTCTGTTTGTCTGTCTGTATGGTCCGTGCACGTGGCCGTGGTTGTCTGCGTCTTCTTTGCGTTGTGCGCGGGACTTGTCAAACTTTTGTCATGTCTGTATAGGTATATGTTCTCGCGAGAGTGAGATTTTGTACGGGAGTTGGAAGTTTTCTTTTTTACCACAATCCTTACCATGAAACATTGCACCCGCCACTCACATACCGGCAACAGCTCTTTTGCTCAACTTACGTTCACTTTGAGGTTTAGATAATTCTTGAAAGAGAATTCATTAAAATAATGTAGAACTTGCTTTATAGCATTACTTTAGTTATAACGTATACTATAGCTGTATCTAAACTATTGATAAATGACCAGTTCTGTTTGGTAAGTTCTTGTAGTGTTTATAGCGCAACGGGTGTATTTCTGTATTTTACTTGTTTGAATTGGTTCGTGTCTGTTTTGTAACCGCGACTATTTGTAATTTTTAAATTCTAAATTGTAATAGCTCCGCCAATCGAAAATGTGGCAGTATTTAATTATTGTGTGTATGAAAAAAAAAGAAGTCTCTAAACCTTGCACAGACTGGTTTCTCGAAAAATTTAACTCCCACCACGACCCGTCACATGTATATTGGAGAAAGATGTAGGAAAAGTAGAAAACTGGGAAAATCAATAAAGACAAAAGAAGATGCTTTGTATATTTAACAACAGCTGAAAGACAAACCGTGAATCGAAGAAGAAGCTCAAGCATTTTGATATAACATGTTTATAGTGTATGTGTTCTTTAAAATATATCACAATAACTTCCTTTTCGTGCAACAACGAACAGTGGGGCAACGATTTGCATTTAAAATAATAATCAGTCAAATCTTCAGAATCAAATACATGTGGTGTTTCTAAGTATCAGTCTCAAGTCTCCTACCAAGCTTCTTTAATAGCTGTAATAATTACTTCATGTTTTAAAAGTCGCATTTTTGTTAATTTTTACTTTCCTTTTCTGGTAGGTCGATTATGATATTGTTCACTTGAACGAAACTACACGTAAATTACAGTTCTATAGAAAGAGCCACCTCAGCACGTTGTAAAATAACAATCTCCAACGCAGTGATCTCCCCCTTTCAGTAAGGAGAATCTCTGCTACCACACAGAAATCCTTCCAGATCTGGAAGGATTTGATTTTTTTACTTTTAATTTTTGTTCAGTAAAATGACAATCGGAATGAATGTGTATGTTAGAAAAACGACTAACAATGGATGAAAAAACAAATTCTAACGATAAAGAAAGAAAAAAAGAATGTATTTATCACTACAATCGTAACAACTCGGCCATTTCCGTCCTTTCGCCGAGGGCGAAATTTCAGTGTTACACCGGTTCAATGTAAACAATCAAAGGATACTGTTGAAGAAATTCACAAAGTAATAACGGAGTTTGACACCTCCATAAAAGCGAAACCCAAACATCGAGTGTCTGCAGTCTCTGTTGGCAGGCAAAGACGTCATAGCTAATCTGCCTGTTGGTTACTATCGTCACGTGATTTTGTATGATGGCAGTGGTTTTAAGCCAGCGTAGCGATGTCGTAAACCCTGTGCGGAGTTTGGAAAAATAAACAGTACAAAATAATCGTTTTGGTTGTAACAGAGCTCCAACAGCCAAAGCGGAAGTTGTTCTTACCAAGGCTATCGGAAAAACCCGGTAGACATTTTACGCAGCGCATAGGTTCTCCGGGATCCCATTGCAAGCTATCAAAAAGTTTCATTTTATGTGTTATCTTCCTACAGTTAAGATCTTATCGGCGGACATAAATTACGAAGGTATGTGTAAAATGTCACGAACAATTTTGCAATTGTTCATGAAGACATTTGTAAAGCATTGTTCCTCTTTTGATTTAAATATTCTTCGTTGGTTTATTAAGGTCCACCAAGAAAAAACATAAAAACACAACATACTTGAATGAAAATCTGTAAATAATAAACAGAAATTATCGCTCTGTATTTGAAAATGAATTTAATAGACAAAAATAACATACCTTGTAACAAGGACAAAATAGATCAGCGAAAGGCTGTAGTACCTTAATATATTTTTCTGTTGCATTCGTTGTAGTTGTTGTTGTTTTTAATGTTTAATTCAGTTAAATACATGGGGATGATCCAACCAAGAAATTTAAGCTTAAGATGGCACAAACGGCAGATACCATTTTCATTCGATAGGCTCAAGAGTCTGAAAAATAAAACTATGCGTACACTACTAGGCATCTTAAACTACAGTCGGCATGCAGGCGAATTCCTTTCAAACATAAAAGAGGCTCAACTGCAAATTGTTCCATAAAGCAAGGTTAAGTGGAATCCCGGCAGCTTCAGACCAATAAACCACCCAGGTGTACCAATACCTAGATGATTGCTATAACATAAATCGTTTAATTATCTGCTTGTACCAATATAATCCGGATACAAGCAATTTAGAGACATAACGACATTTAACCATAGACATTGAAGATGCTCACCAAGAAAAGACAACAAAAACAAAACAACAACACCTTTATCGATCTTTCAAAAACTTTCGACAGAGTAAGGAAAGAATGTCTAATTCCAACCCCTAATTCTAAGAAAAAACATACTGTACTGGAAATCGAATACATGTATATATATTTTAATATACAGTATATGATATCTAATCATTTTTTATTGTTAAATCGATTTTACGCAGCACATTAAAAAGATTTTTTTTAGAAAATATTGTTAGCCATACCTTTATTTTGTATTTAAATACTTTGTAAACATGGAAAATTGATCGCAAAACAAACACAAAAATTCTGTGACATAATGGCCAGGATAATAGTCACAACAAAGAAACGAGCTCCTAAAACTCTTTTTTTTCTTAACATATTTGAATTCCGCATACTTTTTTACAAAATATGTAATACTGAAAAAAAATATATTAAAGTAAATAAAATGTAGGAATCGTCTTTAACAGCTTTTGTTGCGCGGTTACCATTTATACGAATCCGTCTGTAAAGAGTTTTAAACACTGAAGCCAGGACATTATACAGCTTCCCTTTCATACCAATATTGCGGAGTGCTGTAAACAAACGTTAAAACATTTAATACAATCTTACAACTTGATTGGACAAGGGAGAAAACGCATGGTCGGTTATTTAAACTTGCGCGGTGGTGTATGAGATGTATACCAGAGCGTAGCCACCATGGTAGCCACACTCATTATAAAACCCATACATGTATCATTACGCACGTTTTGCCCAAAATTCAACGTCCCACTATGGTTCCTTTTTACGTCTGCACGCATGATGGAAATTAACGCCGCAACACAAAGAGGAAGTAATCTACAACAGATGGTTGGGAAAAACCCATTATTTTGCGTTTATAGAAACGAAACATTTATTTCGTATTTGCAGCATAAAATAATCGATTTCGTGGATCAGTCTCACGATGGTAAGTTCTTTCAGCTCTACCTAACATGTCAGGAGCATGACACATGTTATTTGTAACATATAATCTTGTTCAACTGTTTTATCGCCCATTTACTAAAAATGAAAGTAAAATATCAACATTGATCAGCTTTCACATCCAACATGACCAAACAGGACAAAGAATCCACTATTGTCACTGTTCGCTGCAAGGTCCTGGGGTGACAAAACATCTTAATAATTAGTTACAGCTGCTGGACAGTTGATGTCGGCTGGTATCAGCTCAATGAACTCCCTTCACAACAATAAACATGTATACATGTAGCGTTATATTTGGTGTAATCGAGTCAAATAAAAATACATGTATTACCTACAAACTGCAGCTTATGTAGCTAGTTTAAAGTGTCAGTTGCACAGAGCAACAAATTTAACAAACACTCTTACCAATGGCAAAAGGTGAAAGTAAGATACTTTTGCAATATAATCACCCAACGCATAAAGAAATAGAGCTCTGAAAAACAACATTTAACGGGTTTCGTTCCAGAGGTGACTTTAAAAAAGAAACGCTCCAATTCACTCCATTTAAATTTTCTATATTGCTGACATTGTAAATAAAATCAATTTATTCCACTGGTTAATAAATAAGTAACGAAGAAATGGTGTAACAGAAAGAACAAGCCAGCAACAAACTAGTACAATAAAGGTTTATTTTAATAAACAATTAAATCTATGGCGCAACAAAATAACAAATATATCAGATAAAATTTAAGAAAGCAAAATAAATGTTAGCTTACAGTTTGTCCCTTTAGGTGGTGTCCCTTTAATAGCCGAATTAATAATCCAACGTCAATGAATCCTGAACCTTATATTGTATCTGTAGTCAGACATGCATTTACAGTACAAAGGTAGACGAATAAATGTATTTAAAGAAAATTCCATCTCAAATAACGTCGGTGCAACTTTAACAGAAGAATATTAAAAGGTTTAAAATGTGATTTTCTGTCTCATGGTCGTGTATAGTTTTCTTTTAAAATTTATTAGAGAAACCCGCTTATCTGCTGTATATAATAAGGACAATGTCATTTATCATTATATCTTATCAATTTTTTAAGTCTTTAAGCCCTAATGTTAAAAATGATACTTTGCAATTACGAACGAAGCGGTCATTTCAGTTAGATTGAGGGTAGTATTGAGGGTAGTATTGAGGGTAGTATTGAGGGTAGTATTGAGGTAATTCGACTGGACTTATTCACATGCACATTGTGTTGTTTTTTAAGTCTAAGTTTAAATCTACTTGTGGATCGTTGACTTTGCATTATAGTAACCTCCCTTGCCTAGCCACTATCCTGTGTAGAGACAGTACTCATGTAGCAACTGCCTTGATCAGTGTGCAGTAGATAGGGTTAATCGAAGTTTAATATCTCATGGATGGGTTCGGTCTGGGGAACCTTGCGATCCGGATACTAACGTCTTTACAAATAAAACCAGGGACACCCACAGTTTGATGGCTACGTTCATCTATTGTGTTGTCATTCTGTTTGAAAATACAATGCTGTTGCATTGTTTCCTATTTGTCATTTGCACATTTTCGACTTTGATGAAATAATATTTTCTTTTTCGAAGATGTCACTCATTGAAGGACTGCGAGTTGTCCGGGGTCCGAACTGGAGTGGGAATGATGATGGCGGCGAAGGTTACGTAGGGACGGTAACCCAGGACAACGAAGATGATACAGTGGAGGTCCAGTGGGATATGGGCAAGAGCACTACTTGTAACACCGGCAAGGGCGGAAAATATGACCTTCTGGTGCTGGATAGCGCGCCAAACGGTACGCCCAATGTATTGTGTATGTTTTGCCACAACCACTGTTGAAAATTAGGCCTAAATGTTGAATTTTAGCCCGAGATGAATCTTAGCAATTTGCATCGTGAACCATTGAAATCATACTAAACTAGACCAAAGTATCATTTTCAAGCAATTCCCGATTTAAATTCAATGATTTATGTTACAGGACTAAGATCTTGTTATGAATACCGCGTTTTAAACCAATCAGAACCCACTTTTATGTGCATGTATAAACACTCTGTTATGTACGTGACATTGTAACCAGAACCAATAAAACAAACCGATACAGAACTGTCTTCATTTGATCTGTTGTCAATATTCACACACTTACAAATCATTTTCCTTTGTGAAACAACATCATCGATGTCAATGAAGAAATCACCATCTCAACAAACACAATTAAACTTTAAAGAATTTCAACACACAAGCTGTAAGCCAGCGACCTCTTGTATAAAGGTTAAATACCGGAACCACTCGGTCATCGTTGCAAATCTATGTTAATTAATGCCATTTATCAAATGTTTAGTTTAGTTTAGAATCATGACCTTTTCGCTTAAAATAAAATGTCCAAGACTTACTTTTTTAAGTTTTATCGGATGCAGACTGGGTAGGTGTCAAACGAGGTAATATATTTTTTGTAATATTATGATCATATAAAATTTAATAATTAAATGTTGAAATATTAGGTAACTATCGATATGTCAGTCTGAATTAAATTTCATCGTTCATTCATAGTTTATTATTATTTCTCATATCTGTTCTATTGATTATTCTTTAATTAACTTTATACAATTATAAACATACCAGTATTATGCAAGTGTAACGCCATTTTGATATAAAAAAAGTGCATTATGTTCTCTGAACTATGCTGATTTCACTCGGAAAGGGTTATATCCGATGCCATTCTCTTCACTAACAGTGGGGATTTCCATCTGTAACATAGTGGCTCTGAAAGTACAAAGTAGTATTGCTCTCGGACAATATAAATAGGGAGGTTACTCACACATATAACCTCACATAAAACGTGAACACAAGTTTAATGTTGAAAACATCTTTATATTTTTAATCTGAAGTTTGAGTCCTGCTCAATAAATTAATTACATAATTAGTAACGTTTTCTTGAATCTTATGCGACAATTACGTGCTAAAGACTTCTTTTTAATATCATTATGACAAACAATAAAAATATAAAATTAATTATTAAAACTCAGTGCAATCCTAAAGTTAAACCCCCTAAAAGTACCAACACTCAGGTTATTGTTTCAGAAGGAGAGTAACATAAAGTTTTGTCCCAAAGCATTTTAAGGACTGTTACAATTTGCTACAGGTTTAAAACATGAAAATATAGTATGTGACAAGTGTCTGTCGAAGAATTTTACCGGCACGAGATGGAAGTGTTGCACGTGCGATGACTTTGACCTTTGCTCCCAGTGTTACCATGGTGATGCGCATGACCTTTCGCATCCCTTCCGAAGAATTGACGCGCCGTCATTGCCAGGGTGAGTATAAACAATCATTAAATTGCTTCAAAGCGACATAGAAACAAGTGATTGCAAAGTGTATATGGCATGCTTTACACAGAGAAAACTTCACTATATCTGCTTCAAGCTGACACCGTCTCCAGATAACTAAAATTCTCTTGGTAGGACAATAAATCCAATAAACGTAAACTTACCAGTGGGTGTTACTAAATGAATACAGCCAAGTTATGGGATAAAGCATATTATCTTGCTTAACTTGCCATAATGCATGCATGTAATATGTCAGTCAAAAACTGTAATGTGATTGGCTTGATGGTAGCACGTCCCAGCATTTACTTTAAGACATAATTCTAGTTAAAATGCAATCTGTGGAATGCGTTTTATGTTAAATAAAATAGTTTCTAAAATCAGATCTTAGTGACTGTGTTGTAAGTTTTGTTCCAATGTATAATCTGTATTTAGAAAAGGTGGTTGTTTTGCAGCTGAAAACCTTCCTGCTTTACAATGCATTGTGCATTACGGAATCATTAAAAGTGACCATTACACAACTTTAACCGTTTATATGGTAAAACTTACATCGCCAAAAATGGTGCTTTTCAGCGCTTTGATTAGTCAGTTTTTCTCGAAATCGTCGACAGCTATTTATATAATTAAATTGTATTTAAAACTGTAGTAGTCATTCGCATCATCTTTGGCACTTGCGTACACAAGGAAAGGAAATGAACTCCCGAAGATAACAGTATGAATACACCCGAATTCTCTGTACGTTCTTCGGTCTTCATACACCGTTATGTGGCTCCTACACATTTGTAGTGATGTAGGATGTCAATTATAAATTAAAATATATAAACTTAAATGTCTTATTTTGGACACTACTTTGAAAATATACAAAGACAACGCGCGTTTCTGCTCCACTTAGAGCTCAAATACTAGTACACGAAACAGTGCTGTTAGATTGGTACTGTTTCTGAAAATAGCATTTACGTAACTGTATGAATGATCTATACACATGTATTTGTCTTAGTTTGTATCATATAAGCCTTGTTTATCATGTCAGTTTTAATGTGACTACAATAACATAAAGCTTCAGTATCTCACAAAGTTTTTTTTATTGATGTACACAGTTCTTGACAAGAAAATAAACTAGCTTAATATGAATATGTCCCTTTCTCTTCGCTCCAATTTTTCTTTCCGTTTCCTTTTACTTTAATGCTATATAAGCGCCATTTAACTACATCCTGAGTCACAAGATTGTATTTCAAGGCTTTATCCCCAATACAACCTCTGGGGTCTATGGGCAACTATCCCCATACTACCTCTGGGGTCTATGGGATACTATCCCCCATACTACCTCTGAGGTCTATGGGCTACTATACCCATACTACCTCTGGGGTCTATGGGATACTATTCCCCATACTACCTCTGGGGTCTATGGGATAGTATCCCCCAAACTACCTCTGGGGTCTATGGGCTACTATACCCATACTACCTCTGGGTATATGAGATACTATCCCCATACTACCTCTGGGGTCTATGGGCTACTATCCCCATACTACCTCTGGGGTCTATGGGCTACTATCCCCATACTACCTTTGGGTCTATGGGATACTATCCCCCATACTACCTCTGAGGTCTATGGGCTACTATCCCCATAATACCTCTGGGGTCTATGGGATACTATCCCCCATACTACCTCTGGGGTCTATGGGATACTATCCCCCATACTACCTCTGAGGTCTATGGGATACTATCCCCATACTACCTCTAGGGTCTATGAGATACTATCCCCATACTACCTCTGTGGTCTATGGGCTTCTATCCCCATACTACCTCTGGGGTCTATGGGCTACTATACCCATACTACCTCTGGGTATATGAGATACTATCCCCCTACTACCTCTGAGGTCTATGGGCTACTATCCCCATACTACCTCTGGGGTCTATGGGCTACTATCCCCCATACTACCTCTGGGTCTATGGGCTACTATCCCCATACTACCTCTGAGGTCTATGGGCTACTATCCCTATACTACCTCTGGGGTCTATGGGCTACTATACCCATACTACCTCTGGGGTCTATGGGATACTATCCCCATACTACCTCTGGGGTCTATGGGCTACTATACCCATACTACCTCTGGGGTCTATGGGATACTATACCCATACTACCTCTGGGGTCTATGGGCTACTATCCCCATACTACCTCTGGGGTCTATGGGATACTATACCCATACTACCTCTGGGGTCTATGGGATACTATCCCTCATACTACCTCTGGGTATATGAGATACTATCCCCATACTACCTCTGGGGTCTATGGGATACTATCCCCATACTTCCTCTGAGGTCTATGGGCTACTATCCCCATACTACCTCTGGGGTCTATGGGATACTATCCCCATACTACCTCTAGGGTCTATGGGCTACTATACCCATACTACCTCTGGGGTCTATGGGCTACTATCCCCCATACTACCTCTGGGGTCTATGGGATACTATCCCCCATACTACCTCTGGGGTCTATGGGCTACTATCCCCAATACTACCTCTGGGTCTATGGGCTACTATCCCCATACTACCTCTGGGGTCTATGGGATACTATCCCCATAATACCTCTGGGGTCTATGGGCTACTATCCCCATACTACCTCTGGGGTCTATGGGTTACTATCCCCATACTACCTCTAAGGTCTATGGGATACTACCCCCCATACTACCTCTGCGTCTATGGGATACTATCCCCATACTACCTCTGGGGTCTATGGGATACTATCCCCATACTACCTCTAAGGTCTATGGGATACTATCCCCCATACTACCCCTGCGTCTATGGGATACTATCCCCATACTGCCTCTGGGGTCTATGGGATACTATCCCCATACTACCTCTAGGGTCTATGGGATACTATCCCCATACTGCCTCTGGGGTCTATGGGCTACTATCCCCATACTACCTCTGGGGTCTATGGGATACTATCCCCATACTACCTCTGGGGTCTATGGGCTACTATACCCATACTGCCTCTGGGGTCTATGGGATACTATCCCCCATACTACTTCTCGGGTCTATGGGATACTATCCCCCATACTACCTCTGCGTAAATGGGATACTATCCCCATACTACCTCTGAGGTCTATGGGCTACTATCCTCATACTACCTCTAAGGTCTATGGGCTACTATACCCATACTACCTCTGGGGTCTATGGGCTACTATACCCATACTGCCTCTGGGGTCTATGGGATACTATCCCCATACTACCTCTAAGGTCTATGGGATACTATCCCCATACTACCTCTGGGGTCTATGGGCTACTATACCCATACTACCTCTGGGGTCTATGGGCTACTATACCCATACTACCTCTGAGGTCTATGGGCTACTATCCCCATACTACCTCTAAGGTCTATGGGATACTATCCCCCATACTACCTCTGGGGTCTATGGGCTACTATACCCATACTGCCTCTGGGGTCTATGGGATACTATCCCCCATACTACCTCTGGGGTCTATGGGATACTATCCCCATACTACCTCTGCGTCTATGGGATACTATCCCCCATACTACCTCTGGGGTCTATGGGCTACTATACCCATACTACCTCTGGGGCCTATGGGCTACTATCCCCATACTACCTCTGGGGTCTATGGGCTACTATCCCCCATACTACCTCTGCGTCTATGGGCTACTATACCCATACTACCTCTGGGGTCTATGGGCTACTATCCCCATACTACCTCTGGGGTCTATGGGATACTATCCCCATACTACCTCTAAGGTCTATGGGCTACTATACCCATACTACCTCTGGGTCTATGGGATACTATCCCCAATACTACCTCTGGGTCTATGGGATACTATCCCCCATACTACCTCTGGGTCTATGGGATACTATCCCCATACTACCTCTAAGGTCTATGGGCTACTATCCCCAATACTACCTCTGGGTCTATGGGATACTATCCCCATACTACCTCTGGGGTCTACGGGCTACTATCCCCAATACTACCTCTGCGTCTATGGGATACTATCCCCATACTACCTCTAAGGTCTATGGGATACTGTCCCCCATACTACCTCTGCGTCTATGGGATACTATCCCCATACTACCTCTGGGGTCTATGGGCTACTATCCCCATACTACCTCTGGGGTCTATGGGATACTATCCCCCATACTACCTCTGAGGTCTATAGGCTACTATCCCCATACTACCTCTGGGGTCTATGGGCTACTATACCCATACTACCTCTGGGGTCTATGGGATACTATCCTCATACTACCTCTGGGGTCTATGGGCTACTATACCCATACTACTCTGGGGTCTATGTGATACTATACCCATACTACCTCTGGGGTCTATGGGATACTATACCCATACTACCTCTGGGGTCTATGGGATACTATCCCTCATACTACCTCTGGGTATATGAGATACTATCCCCATACTACCTCTGGGGTCTATGGGATACTATCCCCATACTTCCTCTGAGGTCTATTGGCTATTATCCCCAAACTACCTCTGGGGTCTATGGGATACTATCCCCATACTACCTCTGGGGTCTATGGGCTACTATACCCATACTACTTCTGAGGTCTATGGGCTACTATCCCCCATACTACCTCTTGGGTCTATGGGATACTATCCCCCATACTACCTCTGGGGTCTATGTGCTACTATCCCCAATACTACCTCTGGGTCTATGGGCTACTATCCCCATACTACCTCTGGGGTCTATGGGATACTATCCCCATACTACCTCTGGGGTCTATGGGCTACTATCCCCATACTACCTCTGGGGTCTATGGGTTACTATCCCCTTACTACCTCTAAGGTCTATGGGATACTACCCCCAAACTACCTCTGCGTCTATGGGATACTATCCCCATACTACCTCTGGGGTCTATGGGATACTATCCCCATACTACCTCTAAGGTCTATGGAATACTATCCCCCATACTACCTCTGCGTCTATGGGATACTATCCCCATACTGCCTCTGGGGTCTATGGGCTACTATCCCCATACTACCTCTAAGGTCTATGGGATACTATCCCCATACTACCTCTGGGGTCTATGGGCTACTATACCCATACTGCCTCTGGGGTCTATGGGATACTATCCCCATACTACCTCTGGGGTCTATGGGCTACTATACCCATACTGCCTCTGGGGTCTATGGGCTACTATCCCCATACTACCTCTGGGGTCTATGGGATACTATCCCCATACTACCTCTGGGGTCTATGGGCTTCTATACCCATACTGCCTCTGGGGTCTATGGGATACTATCCCCCATACTACCTCTCGGATCTATGGGATACTATCCCCCATACTACCTCTGCGTCTATGGGATACTATCCCCATACTACCTCTGAGGTCTATGTGCTACTATACCCATACTACCTCTAAGGTCTATGGGCTACTATACCCATACTACCTCTGGGGTCTATGGGCTACTATACCCATACTGCCTCTGGGATCTATGGGATACTATCCCCATACTACCTCTAAGGTCTATGGGATACTATCCCCATACTACCTCTGGGGTCTATGGGCTACTATACCCATACTACCTCTGGGGTCTTTGGGCTACTATACCCATACCACTCTGAGGTTTATGGGATACTATCCCCATACTACCTCTAAGGTCTATGGGATACTATCCCCATACTACCTCTGGGGTCTATGGGCTACTATACCCATACTGCCTCTGGGGTCTATGGGATACTATCCCCCATACTACCTCTGGGGTCTATGGGATACTATCCCCCATACTACCTCTGCGTCTATGGGATACTATCCCCATACTACCTCTGGGGTCTATGGGCTACTATACCCATACTACCTCTGGGGTCTATGGGCTACTATCCCCATACTACCTCTGGGGTCTATGGGCTTCTATCCCCCATACTACCTCTGCGTCTATGGGCTACTATACCCATACTACCTCTGGGGTCTATGGGCTACTATCCCCATACTACCTCTGGGGTCTATGGGATACTATCCCCATACTACCTCTAAGGTCTATGGGCTACTATCCCCAATACTACCTCTGCGTCTATGGGATACTATCCCCATACTACCTCTAAGGTCTATGGGATACTATCCCCAATACTACCTCTGCGTCTATGGGATACTATCCCCATACTACCTCTGGGGTCTATGGGCTACTATCCCCATACTACCTCTGGGGTCTATGGGATACTATCCCCCATACTACCTCTGCGTCTTTGGGATATTATCCCCATACTACCTCTGGGGTCTATGGGCTACTATCCCCATACTACCTCTGGGGTCTATGGGATACTATCCCTCATACTACCTCTGGGTCTATGGGCTACTATCCCCATACTACCTCTGGGGTCTATGGGATACTATCCCCATACTACCTCTGGGGTCTATGGGCTACTATCCCCATACTACCTCTGGGGTCTATGGGATACTATCCCCCATACTACCTCTGGGGTCTATGGGATACTATCACCCATACTACCTCTGGGTCTATGGGATACTATCCCCATACTACCTCTGAGGTCTATGGGCTACTATCCCCATACTACCTCTGGGGTCTATGGGCTACTATACCCATACTACCTCTGGGGTCTATGGGCTACTATCCCCCTACTACCTCTGAGGTCTATGGGCTACTATCCCCCATACTACCTCTGGGTCTATGGGCTACTATCCCCCTACTACCTCTGGGGTCTATGGGCTACTATCCACCTACTACCTCTGAGGTCTATGGGCTACTATCCCCCATACTACCTCTGGGTCTATGGGCTACTATCCCCCTACTACCTCTGAGGTCTATGGGCTACTATCCCCATACTACCTCTGGGGTCTATGGGCTACTATACCCATACTACCTCTGGGGTATATGGGCTACTATCCCCCTACTACCTCTGAGGTCTATGGGATACTATCCCCCATACTACCTCTGGGGTCTATGGGATACTATCCCCCATACTACCTCTGGGTCTATGGGCTACTATCCCCCTACTACCTCTGGGTTCTATGGGCTACTATCCCCCTACTACCTCTGAGGTATATGGGCTACTCTACCCATACTACCTCTGGGGTCTATGTGCTACTATACCCATACTACCTCTGAGGTCTATGGGCTACTATCCCCATACTACCTCTGGAGTCTATGGGATACTATCCGCATACTACCTCTGGGGCCTATGGGCTACTATACCCATACTACCTCTGGGGTCTATGGGCTACTATCCCCCATACAACCTTTGGGGTTTATGGGTAACTATCCCCCATACTACCTCTGGAGTCTATGGGATACGATCCCCCATACTACCTCTGGGTCTATGGGATACTATACCCATACTACCTCTAAGGTCTATGGGCTACTTTCCCCTATTCTTCCTCACAGGTCTATGGGCTACTATCCCCTATTTTACCTCTGAGGTCTATGAGCTACTTTCCCCTATTCTACCTCACAGGTCTATGGGCTACTATCCCCTATTTTAACTCTGAGGTCTATGGGCTACTATCCCCTATTCTACCTCTGAGGTCTATGGGTTACTATCCTCTATTTTACCTCTGAGGTCTATGGGCTGCTATCCTCTATTTTACCTCTGAGGTCTAAGGGCTAATATCCCCTATTCTACCTCTGAGATTATGGGCTACTATCCCTATACTAACTATGAGGTCTGTTTATTTAAGTAACATCGCCAATGTGTTCTGAATGAGGTATTGGTATTCGGAGAGTCTGTTAAGAAAATGGAGGGGTTGGAATCCACAAGAATAATGAAACAGCTGATCGAGAAACCGTTACATACAAGACGTAAGATCATGGAAATCGAAAATTGATTTTCATTTACTCTAGCATTTTGGGGTTACATCATGGGGGGGGGGGATGACAAACTAATACAAACCACAAAAAATCCAGACTGTCAAATCGGTTTATGTAAGCAAAAATACAAAACAAATTAATTCATTTTGCTTGCGACACTGCCCATACTGGCCATAGTGTTGAGTCTGCCATTCATGCTTGGGACGAAGTAGTGCGTATACAGAACAAATATGTATGTCTAAAGGGATTATTTGCGCCGATTGTGTCCATGCATGCTTGAACTGTTAACATTAATTTTGCTATCTGTTTAAACTGTACCTTCCTTACGTTGTGCGATTCAGATATGCATGAAATGCAGATTTATGAATGAACAATGCCGCGTAGGAATATCAATCATTGACTACAGCAAAGGGTCGAAATGTCTAGCGATCTGCTATTAGAACGAGTATTCCACTGACTATGCTTTATCTACTTGCCGAGATATTTGCGATATCCCGGGCGGGGCATCGCTGCCTTCTGAAGCTCTGAACCAGTTATAGAATGGCTAAGTCATTCGTATCATCTCAGCAACTCAGTCTTTAATTAAGCTATCGCACGCGTTCGGAGAGAAATGACGCACTGATTTTTAGATTCAGATCATATTGGTGTATGAGATAGTAATCAATTTCCAAATAAGTTTATTTTGGTCGAAACCTGTAGCATGTATGAGCATTTATTTTAGACCAAGCTTAAGATAAAATGCAAAGTCGTGTAGGAAGTATTAAATAAATTAACTTACACCGCCCAAACAGCGCTTCTGTACACTTTGATTATTAAAGGATCTGGTGTCGATTTGAACGTATTCTAGAAGCATAACATAGTTTTTAGCATTTAATTTGCAGTCATGTTTAATTTGTTAAAATATGCTTCTTGAATGTGTTTGATTAACTATATTGCAATTAGTTTAGGCGCTGGCCTTATTACTTTGACTGGACTATCTTAATACCATTGACAGTATTCGAAACTGTGGTATCTGGAAACGTTCGGAGTCTATTTTGTAGAAAGGGCAAAGATGTTCAGAATAAATTGAATGTACGATTTACAGTAATGATGTTCCCAAAAGAGCCGGAGGTCGCCGGATCCAGTCGTACGGAATCTTCAAGGACGCGACTGTTGAACGAGGAATTGATTGGGCGGCCGGGGATCAAGACGGTAATAGGATAATGATGATAATGCTGATCATTTAAAAGAGGATGAAGTGGACTGGATAATGTTTTTTGCTGTTGTTATTGTTGATGATGTTGATGGTGATGATGATGATTGTTTTGGTTGATAGCTTTATAACCGGGAGTGCTTTGAATTTCATTAAATTGGCGTTATCCTCATTTACAGTGCAGAGTGGATTTTGTAGTCAGGTCCAAGCAGGATTTGTCAAACAATTTATTTTGCTAGGCGGTGATGGGACGCGGGGCATGGTGAAGGAGAGCATCAACTACGGGACGGGCGGTCGTGAGCGTGATGCAGTGCGGGTGTCCTGGCCCAAGACTGATACAAACAGTTACAGGCTGGGCTACCGGGGAAAGGTGGACCTATTATGCGTGAAGCCTGCCAAGGGCTGCAAGTACTACGTGGACCACCTTCTGCCGCTATGTGGGTACACATTATAAATATAGAGATATTAGGCGCCGTATGACCTGTTTAGTGTCGGTGTGCCTTAAAACCCTCAAATGCAAATATAGAGATAATATTCTGTTTCCGACATATTCCTTCAGAGTATTGTTGATATTCCAAATAATAGCAAAGACAGTATTTTAAGGGGGCTTATTTCTGCCGGATTCGTTACGTCGTGATAAATAAGAACGCAGAAACGTCAATTAAATGCGATAGCATTGTAGTATCTATTTTTCGCGTCCCACGTTCAGATGCCAGCTAAGAAGGTACGACACCAAGATGACACAGAAATCAGCCATAAGGATTTTCACCGACGTCGTATGGTAGTGAGAATCTGGGATATTTTATTTCTTAAATACTGGTATTTAAGATAACAGGAAGACGCTGCTTAATGTTAGATCACTTTGCATTATTTAATTTAGTTAATAAATAATTAAAAATAATGGGCCTGTTGACATTTATAAATACTCAACACAAAATGACCAGGCAAGTGCAACGGCTAAATAAGCTTACCCCCAACCCGAAGCTGTCTGATCAGGGTCGATAGTGTTTCTATGACAACTTCGTAAGTCTTGTTACATAATCGGATTACAGTCACAACGACGCTGCCTAAGATACGATCTATCCGCCTCAACTCAGTTAGGACGCAGGGCAATCGGTACAGCCCACTGGCTACAAGGACCACCTTCGGCCAAGGAGACCGAGTGATGTTGGTGATGAAAGAAGATGAATTAAAGCGGGCACAGACGGGACATGGCGGCTGGAACCTGCGAATGAGAGATGTATATAGTTTGACGATCATGCAACAATACAATATTAAAGTATTCAAACAAAACATGATAAGATTTTACTTTGAAACCAGAAGTCCGACAAAAAAAAGTTTGAAATGCAAGTTGTTGTTTTTTTTGTATTTGTATTACCGATTGAGGGTTCGTTCAACGTGACCGTCCTCTTCAAAGTTCATAGATGAACGTAAGTAAGAACCCATCTTTGCGACGATAGATTTAGACACGGGCTGAACCATATGTCCGGATTTGTTCTAACCATGGACCCTTCAGCTTTAAGTACTTTATCATGATCGCTTCATTCTGCTTAATTAAACTTTGCTGTCTTGAGTATATTGTTGTTTGTTCTAGTATATTGGCAAAGTAGGGACGGTAAGCATGATGGCCGCCACGGGGGACTGTTCAGTAACGTTTGATGACGGTAAACAGTGGACTTTCAACCCTGTAGCTTTAACAAAGGTAACAGTTGATGTTCCTAGAAAATATACCTACAATCCTTTGTAGTATTTAAACACGACTGATAAGTTGATTTTGTTTGCGAATTTTCGGTCATTGTTAAACATTATAACAAACTTGTAGACAAGAACCTTTAAATAGATGATGTCTTGTTTATTTATAATTGTAATGATAGAGCGTTTGAATGGATATTAAAAAATTAATTAAAAGGGAAAAATGAAAAAGTCCCATAAGAGACCTTACATTTATAGTAGAATTGCCGACCTGGAACGGTCAGTCGGCAAATTGGCAGACTGTGGTTTTTTAAATGGTTAACAGGCTCTCGCTTACTGAGGAATTGTCCTCACAAACAGTGTCAATAAACTGTAAAACCAAAGTGAGACAACTCAAAGTGAGCACCTGTATGGAGAGTAAAAAAAGAACTAAAAAGGCGAAATAATAAACAATATCAACGTAAATGCAACTATCTAAAATATATACAAACATGGACAAAGGACCCAATGGACACCCTATTTTAGTGTGATATGTGAACAACCCCACAAGTGAAGCATATCAACAACCAAGTCAACCGAATCTGTTTATATTATTTTCTGACATAAATTGTATGCTACTACTGTGGTGACATGTTCTAGGTGAACACGGGGAAGCTGAAGGTGGGAGACATCGTGCGAGTGTTGTCTGATGAGGATAGAGTTGTATCTCTACAACAGAGACAGGGCTGGCAACCCGAGATGAAAGCAGTACGTTGTGGTGTTGTATTAGTTCATATGTTTATATTGATTTGTTAATTTTATTGCTGTTATATTTGCCTTTGATAAAGCGACTTGGTCACGATGATCATTTTTAAAACTTTTTCTTAATTGAGGCCAAACTTAGTTGAAACCCAAAGGAAAATGTAATAAATAATTTCTGACCACTACATAACATATGACGACACTGTTCTTCGAACAACAGCTGAGAGCCAGATGTTTGTGAAGATTTTATTGATTCATATTAATATAGATACGAACAACAATCATCGTTCCTCTTTGTTAAATAAGTAAATGCCAAAGGACATATGAAACCAAAGGTGCTACGAAATAAGTTAATCAAAATATGATTTCATTCCATTTCCATGGTGCCTCTCGACAAAAATGGTTAGAATTAAACAAATCATGATCATTACATTAAGTTATATTCTTTGACATTTCTGGACAGGCGTTAGGCAAGGCGGGCAAGGTAGTGAAAATAGATTCGGACGGAGACGTGGCTGTAACGTTCGGCAGCAAGTCCTGGGTGTTCAATCCCCTTTGCCTGGAACCAGCCCCCGGCGCACAGCCGTTCATAATAGAGGCTGGGGCAGGAGCCAGAATGGAAAGGACAGAGAGTAATGCGCTTTATTGCTAAAATGTCTATGCCGTACATATGTTTATTTCCCGATAGCTTAATAATACTCTGTGATGGCATGTTTTCGTAACCTGATATTTAACAGTTTGAGTAAATGTCCATGAAGAAATTTGATGTATAAATGATATACATGTATCTGGTATCACTAAAATGCAGATGCGCAGCTACCTGTATACACAAATGAATACACATTGTCACCAGAGAATGAAAATATAAAAAGATAAAATCTGCAATGAAAAATCTTACCATAGTAGGGTTAAGATGTACATTTCTTGCGATCAACTAGTTCCCCTTTGCGCCATGAAAAAAAAGATGTTAATTGCTATATTAATTAACTTTCTATAGCTCCTTGTATGGGATAGGTTTTTGTACTTTTATACTTCAAATCAGAACTTCTCAGATAATTCCGTCCTCGGGACGACCTTGGTAGTATCTGGCGGAGGAATACGTACACATAACAACAATGTTTTGTTCGTCGCTTAAAACCTTACTTTTCATGTTTCGTTAGATATACAATAGTTACTGCACTTGACAGACAAAACAGTTATCTTTGCTGTGTTAGGGCGACGTACTTGTTGCTAAGTCATAGGCATTTACATTTGTTTAGCCAAGGGACTTACTGACATTTATTCGAGATACAATTCATGACTAAATCATCATTGGTTTTCGTACCAATTCGCCTTATTCCACTTGAACCATTTATCTGTTGAGATCTCTCTTCAATGCAATTTTCGTTTTATTCGTGTCGTAACACTTTGCTGGAAGACACGGTAATTGTATAAAATTGTATAAATTATGAGCGTAGATTAAATTTTACATCAATGGTCATCTCGTTTGGAAATAACAAAGTATGTCATGACTAATTACAATGTCTGTAACATAACATCTTATCTGGTTATATCTTGATACCGAAACCTAACCAGAAGTCACAAGCCGCCCCGTAAGATCTAGAAACACGGAATTTTCCGGTGGTGAACACCCGCGGACCGCTACCACCCCCAGCCCCCCCCCCCCCCCCTCCCACATTGGTAGTTATGCGCATATATCAAGTCATGCCTAGCTACATCCCTGAAATGTATTATTTATCAAGATTGAAAATAAATATCATTAAAAAATACTTTGCACGTGACTGACATTTATTTGTCGTGAATTGAATAAAATAAAATAAGTTACGACACCGTGCCCCTCGATGTGTAGTTCGTTCACTTCATGCTGACTCACGTCGTATTAAGCTTAATTAAACATACTTTTTGCCAATAGATTATACTTTAGACAATAAATGAAATTACCGTCAAAACGGCATAGAACCCCCAAAAGAACGTAATGTAAAATGTTGAAATTTATCGAATACTCGATCCGATAACTAAGCATGTTGTTGTTTTGTTGTTTTTCTTTCTTTGGAACATGTGTACATTGTGTATTGTATACATTTATATGTATACTCATTGGTATCTGACCTTCAGGATTCGAAATAAAAAACTTAAAACTTGAAACATTTGCTATACGCTTGACTCACCAAAGAGTACGTTTATGTCGATACTTCGTGAGTTGGTACATGTTCCGTTCAATTGCCAGGCGCTTCAAGCACCCGGAGTAAAGGCAGTAGTGACAGTGACGACGGCACCGACACCAAGATCGGTCTCGATGATTTGCTCGCCCACATGATCCTGCTCGGCGCCCTTGGGGCTCAAGCCCAGGTCAATGTTGCCCAGAGGTTCATTAGAGCAGCAGCCAATAATGATGTCAGCGAAGTGGAAGCCATACTAAAAAGGAATCAACAACTGGTGAGTGCATCGCGCATAGCCAGCCTTGGTGGCGGAAAGACAAACTCTTTGGCTCAGGAGCTGTTTGAAAATTCCTTAAACGAAATATGAAAACAATCAACCATTTGCACATCAAAATTAACTTACATTAACACGGGCACCATTAAAGTGCTGGTGTGATTTATGCTCAGCATATAATGGTAGTTTCGTTCGTTTTGGTCTGTTGTCTGAATGATTTTACTGCTGTGATACCAAGTCATACAATTACACCAAAAGCAACGCTTTATCGGATAATCTTGAGCTCCGTAAGTTTGTTTTGAGTCTGCGAAAGCCGTGGCCGTAGTTGGCACCGCCCTTGAGAATTGCATTCAAGAGCAGAGCATTTTATGGAATAACTTTATGGGTGAAGACAATAATGCAGCAAGCTATAACAAGAACTCACAGCTGTGATCTGTTCGAAGAAACGAATCGAGTGTACCATTGTTAACAGTGTTGCTTGCAATTATAAAAAAATGTAGCAGACAATAAAAGATTTTTTTTTGGTCATGTTTTAAAAAATCGGTTATGCTGTTGTCGCCGCAGCTTGCATTTTAAAAAAAGATGTAAGAGACAACAGGGAAGAAAGCAAAGAGGCAGAAAGTGTAGTTGCAGCATTTCCGTCTCCTTGCTTAAAGTGCATGCTCTCTGCTGCGCCTTGTTTGCTGCACATCCCTGATCGGTATTTATAACTGGTTTCAGAAATAGCAATGAGGTGAAGTAACATATTTTGTGAATGAGTATTTTTTTTATTTCTGTGCTAAAAAAGCGCGTGTTTTTGTTGTGGGTTTTTTGTGGGTTTTTTTGTGTGTGTGTGTTGTTTTTTTTGTGGTTTTTTTTTTACATTTCTTTGATACTTTACAAATATGCTGTAAATCGCTAGCAAATCACCTGACCTCGGTGAAATGAAGCCAATGTAAAATGTGCCAAGTTAAATTTACTTGTAGAGGACTAATCCAATGTTTTAAGAATAAAATAAAGGTGCTTAATCAAATGTATTTTGTTCCGAATGACATAATTCAATCCACGTATAACTGTAATTTAGCACAATTGTATATGTGAAACAATCCCAGAACTAATTTATAAACATTGAACAGATCGACAAAGGGAAACAATAACCGGTACAGACTGATGCTCAATTAAAATTCTGTGTCTTCAGTATTTGAGTATATTTAAAACAGCTTATTCCAAATGGTTATGTATTTATTACTTATTTGTAACAGGTGGACGAGAAGTTCAAAAACCTGACAGCCCTGATCATCTCGAGTCACGAAGGTCACATTGGCGTGGTCCGGGTGTTACTGAAGGCAGGGGCAGATAAGGACATCACAGATGAGAAGGGAAACACCGCTCTCATGGCCGCCCTCATGAAGTAAGCTGCTGCATTGTGTTTTGTTGTGCTGGTGTATTTTTGTATTTTGTTTTGGGTTTTATTTTCGTTATTTTTTAAATCTCATACCTAATAGGGTTTATGGTATTAATGGTGGTTGCGGATTTCGATACTATGTTGCCTTTTGTTTTTGGAGTTGTTGATGGGGATTGTCGTGATAACTGTGTTGGTTGTTATGAATATTGATTGCGCTGTTGTAGTTGCTATTATGTGTTGTTGTTGTTGTTGTTAACAATGGTGGGAATGTTGACCACTGTGGTGATGATTGAGGTGATAGCAATAATGTCCAAGTGTTCAGATTATCGGATTTCTCCACTCATTTCCTGATTAAGAAACTTGTTCACTTACTAATGACGACTGATTGACATACTGTCGCACGTTTTGCCTTAATTGCTTACTATCCTGTCTATACAATCCATCTGATTGATTCATTGACTGACCCCATTTTTACATGCGGAATGTTGCATTGAATTTCTCGTTATTGTCTACCTTTTGGTGAAATATAGAGCAGAAATGCAAGTTGTAGAATTATGTTAATGTTTATTTATTTGAAAATCAATTATTAAAATTCAACATTTGTTTTCTAGGAACAGAGAGTCTGTGGCGCTGTTGCTGGTTGAAGAAGGGGCTAATATCCACCTGGTCAATAGGAACGCACAATCTGCACTGCATTTTGCCGCCTCTACAAGCAGTAATTTAACACTCAGGGAGCTACTGAGACGGAAGGCCGACCCCACCAAACAGGTGCACTTTGACTGTTGTTGCTGGTGCTCTTGATGATGTTGCCTTTGCAATTGTTATAGATGTTTTTGTTGGTCGTTTGCCTATAAGTCCTGACATAAATGGTTCACATTAATTAAAAATAACACAAACGCGTGGACTATTCAATAAACCAATGCAAATTTACCGTAATCGCGCGGATTCGAGTTTCATGTGGCGAGACCTTCTAGCTGATCTCAGGCGAACTCCTGATTTACCCGAGTCGCTTGGCCATGACCTTCCTTCATCAATAATAGCTGAACGTCGCAATTTTGAACAAATCTGTATCGCCACAGTGTATTTATAACAACATTAACTGAACCTGTCTGCAGGATGTGGTGGGCGACACCCCTCTTCATGACGCCATCGCGAACAAGAACCACACGGCCGTGGACCTACTGCTGGAAGACCCCCGGACCAATCAGAAACTCCTCAACAAGAAAGGATTTTGTGCCCTACACATGGCGGCCATGAAAGATGATGCACGGTAGTTATCCATATAAACACATCCAAGACGAGTACCATGATCAGCTGATACAAGTATTTACAAATCAACTTCTAATAAATCACCAAAACATTATCCCTATTCACATTTCACACTCTTTTCCATGCTTTACTCCATTATGAATATATTGACTTATATGATGTGTAAGAGCCACATCACAATTAAACTGATACATCGGGTCGTTACATACACTAACACGGCGCACTAAGTCTATAGTGTGACTTTGATACTACGGCGCTCTAAGTCTAGATTTTGACTTTGATACCACGGCACCGTGGGTCTATACTGGTACTTTGATACTACGGCGCTGTGGGTTCATACTGGTACTTAGATAACACGGCGCTCTGAGTCTATGCTGGGACTTTGATACCACGGCGCTGTGGGTCTATAATGGTGCTTTAATACAACGGCGCTCTGAGTTGATACTCGGACTCTGATATCACGGCGCTGTGAGTCTATACTAGGACTTTAATACCACGGCGCCGTGAGTCTATAGTGGAACTTCAATGACACGGCGCTCTGAGTTTATACTGGGACTTAGATACCACGGCGCTATGGGTTGATACTAGGACTGTGATACCACGGCGCTGTGAGTCTATATTTTGACATTGATACCACGGCGCTGTGAGTCTATAGTTTGAAATTGATACCACGGCGCTGTGAGTCTTTAGTTTGACATTGATACCACGGCGCTGTGAGTCTATAATGGGACTTTGAAACCATGGCGCTCTGAGTCTATAGTGGGACTTTGATACCACGGCGCTCTGAGATTATACTGGGACTGTGATACCATGGCGCTCTGAGTTTATACTGGGACTGTGATACCATGGCGCTCTGAGTTTATACTGGCACTTTGATACCACGGCGCTGTGAGTCTTTAGTTTGACATTGATACCACGGCGCTGTGAGTCTTTAGTTTGACATTGATACCACGGCGCTGTGAGTCTATAATGGGACTTTGAAACCATGGCGCTCTGAGTCTATAGTGGGACTTTGATACCACGGCGCTCTGAGATTATACTGGGACTTTGATACCACGGCGCTCTGAGATTATACTGGGACTGTGATACCATGGTAAAGATGAGTTTATACTGGCACTTTGATACCACGGCGCTCTGGGTTTATACTGGGACTGTGATACCACGGCGCTGTGAGTCTATAGTTTGACATTGATACCACGGCGCTGTGAGTATAGTTTGACATTGATACCACGGCGCTGTGAGTATAGTTTGACATTGATACCACGGCGCTGTGAGCCTATAGTGGGACTTTGATACCATGGCGCTCTGAGTCTATAGTGGAACTTCGATGACACGGCGCTCTGGGTTTTTACTTGGACTTTGATACCACGGCGCTGTGAGTCTATAGTGGGACTTTGATGTCACGGCGCTCTGAGTTTATACTGGGACCGCGGCGCTGTGGGTCAGTATGGTTAATTTGATACCACGGCGCTGTGAGTCTGTAGTGTAACTTTGATACCACGGCGCTGTGAGTCAATAGTGTTAATTTGATTCTACGTTGTAAGTCAGTAGTGTTAATTTCATACCCCGGTGCTGTGAGTCAATAGTTATAGTTTGATACCAATACGCCGTGAGTCTAAAGTGTGACTTTGATACGACGACACTGTGAGTCTTTACTGGGACTTTGATACAACGGCACTGTAGTTCTATACTTGGACTTTGATGTTACGGCGCTCTGAATTTATACTGGGACTTTGATACCTCGGCGCTCTAAGTTTATAATTTGACTTTGATACAACGGCACTGTGGTTCTATACTGGGACTGTGATACCACAGAGCTGTGTGTCTATAGTTTGACTTTGATACCACTGCTCTGTGAGTCTATCGTTTGACTTTTGAAACAACGGCACTGTGGGTCTATACTGGTACTTTGATACCGCGGTACTGTGGGTCTTTACTGGGACTTTGATACCACGGCGCTCTGAGTCTATAGTATGAATTTGATACAAAGGCGCTCTGAGTCTATAGTTTGACTTTTAATACAACGGCGCTGTGGGTCTATACTGGTACTTTGATACCACGGCGCTATGGGTCTTTACTGGGACTTTAATACCACGGCTCTGCGAGTCTATAGTGTGATTTTGATACCAAGGCGCCGCGAGTCAGTAGTGTTAATTTGATACCACGGCTCTGTGAGTCAATAGTGTGACTTTGATACCACGGCGCTGTGAGTCAGTAGTGTTAATTTGATACCACGGCTCTGTGAGTCAGTACTGTTAATTTGATACCACGGCTCTGTGAGTCTATAGTGTGATTTTGTTACCACGGCGTCGTTAGTCAGTACTGTTAATTTGATACCACGGCTCTCTGAGATTATACTGGGACTTTGATACCACGGCTCTGTAAGTCTATAGTGTGGCTTTGACACCACGGCGCCGTGAGCCAGTAGTGTTTATTTGATACCACGGCTCTGGGAGTCTGTAGTGTGACTTTGACACCACGACGCCGTGAGCCAGTAGTGTTAATTTGATACCACGGCTCTGTGAGTCTATAGTGGGACTTTGACACCATGGCGCCGTGAGTCAGTAGTGTTTATTTGATACCACGGCTCTGTGAGTCTTTAGTGGGACTTTGATACCAAGGCGCCGTGAGTGAGTACTGTTAATTCGATACCACTGCTCTGTGAGTCTATAGTGGGACTTTGATACAAAGACGCTCTGAGTCTATAGTTTGACTTTTAATACAACGGCGCGGTGGGTCTATACTGGTACTTTGATACCACGGTGCTGTGGGTCTTTATTGGGATCTTGATACCACGGCACTCTTAGTCTATGCTGGGACCTTAATATATATACCATTATATTTTTATATGAGAACAATCTGAATAAAGAAAAACTGTTTTATGATACACTTAATCAGTGTAGCTCGTGACTTGATGTGTAATCCCTGTCCCACACCCCACGTTTTAGGTCTGTACGGAGCCTGCTTGCCAAGACCCCAGGTCTCCTGAACGCGCCCAAGGACGACGGCTTCTCTGCCATCCACCTGGCCGCCTTTAACAACAACTGTGACGTGCTGCGCGTCCTGCTAGAGGTGTGTTGCTAGTCGTGTTTCATGCGCCTTAAACTAAGGGTAGTGAAAGTCGCATTTCCACGAACTATCACGTAGACAGAACGTCCATAAACGGAGGTATTCCAGCTGATGAACGCTTAAACAGTTCCACAAGCAATTTTATTTTGTTTTCGTCATGTTATAACATTTCATGGGGCGTTATCACCCAATATATTTCCAATTACCATTCGTGTCGTGGGTCGTTATTACCCGGGGTGTTTTTTATTGACAATCATGTCATGAGTCGTTATTAACAGAGAGGTTTCCAAATACCATTCGTATATCGGGTCGTTATGAATCAAGGTCTATCTAATTGCCATTTACATCGTGAGTTGTTACTACCAGAGAGTTTTCCGACTGATATTTTTGTTGTGAATCTTTATGTTTACAATTGACATTCATGACACGGTTGTTGTTATCTGAGTTGTTTCCAGTTGATATTCATGTCATGGGTCGTTATTAGTCAAGGTGTTTGCATTTATCATTTGTTTCATTGGTCGTTATTACCCGTGGTGTTTCCAGTTGAAACTAATGTCATGGGTTGCTATAGCCCAAGATGTTTTCAATTGCCATTCATGTCGTGGGTCGTTATTATCGCGGGTTTTAATTTGCCATTCATGTCGTGGGTCGTTATTATCGCGGGTTTTCAATTGCCATTCATGTCGTGGGTCGTTATTATCGCGGGTTTTCAATTGCCAATCATGTCGTGGGTCGTTATTGTTGATGTGTTTTCAATTTCCATTCGTGTCGAGGTTCGTTATTACCGGGGTGTTTTCCAATTGCCATTTACGTCGTCTGTCGTTTTTAATGATGTGCTTTCAATTGCTATTCATGTTTTATGTCGTTATTGTCGGAGTTGTTTCCAATTGCCATTCATGTCATGGTCTGTTATTACCCGAGATTTTTTTCAGTTTCAATCAAATTGCAATTAGATTCATTGGCTGGTGTTATCCGAATAGTTCCTATTGCTTTTCGACGTGTCCTTGATTGCTATTCGACATGTTCTACGAGTTCTGACTGCTGCTTGTGGTGTCAACCATTTATCATTATAGTAATGTTTCTCACGATCAAACACAGTTTACATGTATCTATCATTCTGTTGGTGCAGCTGAAGGCCGACACAGAACGAAAAAATAAAAATTGTGCGACAGCGCTTCATCTTGCTTGTCATAAGGGCTATAAGCAAGCAGTGGAGTTACTTATCAAAGCATGTAAGTAACAATTTACTTAGCTCATAATTGAAATTTTTAGTAAACATTAACATTGACATATTGACATGGTGCATGAATTGATAGAATGTAGTTTCCAAGACATAGTGGTTAATGTGTTGGAGCCTGGATCAGAATGTTCATGTTTCGAACCCCTTACCAACCACGAGGTACTTGTAATTGTCAGTTTTGGGCTATGTCGATTGTGCCAGCGTCTAGAGTTATAATAAAGCTGAATTCGGAGGCGTCTGCCTGACCTTTACTACTCGCGGCCAATGCTTCTGTCTGGGAAAAGTAGTGCGAGTACAGAAACAATGCTTCCAAATTTTAACATAACTAATATATTATGTACATTTTACGTCAGTCTGGAGGTCACCGTCGTTGAAGTACATAAACCGTATTCTTATCTTTTTGCAGCTGCTAATCTTAACTCAGTGGATGAAGATGGCGATACCCCATTACATAATGTGGTGATGGGTAGCAGGAACGTGGACATGGTAAGTCCGACATTGTATCGTGTTAACTCCTTACTTACTCTGTTTAATTAAAAAGCATAAGGATGCTTTAGATAGCTCGATACTCGGCAGCACATAGTGCAGATTCTGATCATAAAGGTCCAAGCAGTAGTATCAGCCAGATAAGATTTAAATATGGCATGTGATAACGACAACTGTGGTGAACATTAAATTGAGTCTAGAGAATTTCTTTAATTTTGTTACATGTTTCAGTTATGTCTTGCGTTTAGTAGTTTTAAGTTATTTAATTGACGGAACTTGACTGTGTTTTTATTTTTATATGTTACTAGTTATTGTTAGTTATGTCGTTTGCTGGTCTGGTAGTAGTCTATTAATAGATAATTTATAAATTTTCGTATGTTCAATTCAGAACGTCAGATTTATAAGGCAAAGAAATGCATGACCTCTCAAAATAATTCACTCCTTTCCTTTCGTCTCCTTACCATGGCTTGGTTTGGGATACAGGCAGTCCATGTATGCATAAAGGCTTCATATCGGGTTTGTAGAAAACGCACATAGGACGCTATGTGCTACGAACAATAAAGTCTACGCCCGTTAATATGTGTAAGGTCTCGGTGGGTGCTCTGTGAGGCTGCTAAAAAGCGTCGAACAAGTTCGGGTTATAATAGGACCGTCCACCGAAATGGGGCTTTAGCAGGTTCGCCGCGAAAGAGACGTTTTACAATTCCGAAAGGCACGCAGGCGTCAGTGGAGTCAGTGGAGGCTTGCAAGAAGGGCGTCCGAGCAGAAACTGAGAGCAATTTGGAGTGTTTTAAGAGGTAGAAGAGAGCTCGTGTATGACTTGCACGGACTACCACACGCCAATGGCCGCCACTATGGAGTTACATGTCGGCGTTTCTACCATCCGGTAACAGGCGCCCACGTGGAGTTAAAAGTCAGCGACTCTACCAGCCGATTACTGGCACCCCTGTGGACTTGCAAGTCGTAGACTCTACGGCTATGTAACGAGCACCACCACGGAGTTACAAGACGACGACTCTACCACCCGGTAACGGGCGCCCCCGTGGACTTACAAGTCAGTGACTCTACGACCCAGTAACAGGCGCCCCAGTGGAGTAACAAGTCGCTGATGTAGCAAATAATATTTTGTAGACGTCAGATGTTTTACAAAAACTGTTGAGTTGTGCAAACCATACCTTTATATATTTTCCAGTTTGCTGCACTGATGGGGTTAAGAATAACAAGCAAAGATGAGATTCAGGAACGAATCGAGATCGCCTGCATGCTGATCGAGCGCGGAGCTAATACACAGTCCCGCAACAAGCGAGGGAAGACAGCTGTCGAGTGTTGCTCGAACGACGCCATGAAGCAGGCCATCCAGCGATGTATCAGCAGACGGTATTTGCTTCTGTGTTTTGTTGTATGTTTGTTGGGAGTTTAAATGTCCAATTAGAACAGCTTTCGGTCATCTAGAGATGCTTTTCGCTTGAAGCAGAAATAGTGCTAAAGCCAGTGTAATCTGACGCCACTGCCAAGCATGAAACTATATCTCGTCATGACACTGGGTCAACGACTTCAGCGTGTGCATGGGAGCTTCTTTGAAGATTCAAGCCTTACATATCGTGACTTCAGGGTGACCCCGTACTATGGGTAAACTACTTGCCAACCAACTAGCGGCAAGGTTTCACCCGCCTTCATGCAGCTGTGTATTTGATAACACATTCGTAGTCTCAATGTTTTCTTTTCAACTCCTTACAAGGTACTAAGATATATTACACATAGCAGCAAGTAGTGCATACAATTGTCTCTTCCCAACAGAAGCTTTGCTGTTTATATATACATGTATATATTACTTGCTTACGGCTGATTAATCATCTAGTGTATTGTTTATTGTATGGTTCCACATTGGGATTCCAGGGGAGGGTCTGACGAGGCGAACAGAGCACTTGGTGGTGTCATGGCCGACCTTCTCGCTGCTCTGCCCCTACCGTGTCCTGCTTGTAGTGAGAGGATTGCAGACGCCGTCTTCCAGCCGTGCGGTCATAAGGTTTGTTGTACGAGGTGCGCCTTTAGGGTCCGGGAATGTCCGCTGTGTGACATGCCGATTCTGGCCCGCACTGACCTTAGTAAGTATAAATGTGAAAATCTGAACGAGTTCCATTGGCAGAGAGTGTATATACTTGCGAAAAAGACGCACACTCATTGTATACATAGACGGCAACACCACTAGATTTTAGTCTCTGTAAGTTGACTCTTCACTAGCCGAGTTGAGGGATTATGCATTTTTAAACTATTGTGTATCAACTATGAATAAAAAAATATATAATTGTATTTTACTTTTACAAATAAACGCTAACAACTAGCAGGTTAAGTGTCTAATGTACACGGGCATCACTGTCTTCCTGTTGACCGTTTATTTTTAGCAATATTTGAAACTACATGTAGTCCTTTGCCCATAATCCTATGAGCGCTTTTAAACAGACTGATCGTTCAGAATGTTGTTTTTAGAACTGTCATTGTGCTACTGTAGCCGGCTGGTATAATCAGAAAGTTTAAGGTTCTGGACCTGTAACTAACTTCGGTAAACATCGGCACTCGGTATGATCCGGTTTTATTTGAATAGCATTCGTCGTAAAGTTTCGTATTTGCTTTTTTTAGTAGTTTTTCACCACGTGATATGGATTTTCCATGACGTCATTGGGTTACCCATTTCTCAAAAATGAGGGAACCGGGAGCTCGACAGCGTGATCGTCGAGGGCGATATTATAAAAATAGTGGTTTACCGACAACAAAGTCATGTAAAGTTGAAGTGGATCATAACTTTTGTGTGGGTTTCCTGTGTACAGGTGAAAAATGCACTGTTTCATCTTGTGTTTGCGATTTAAATTTTCCTTCGCATGCTAACTGCGAGAGTTAGCGACATGGTTTGACGCTCGCTCACCTTCGTCTGATATTTTCTCCGGATGGCCAGGATGGACTTTTAAATGTGTTCAGGGGTCAAACTTGTGAGGGACAACCAAGTGTCACTAATACTAAAAGATTTCTTGACTCAGTTATTCCTAAACTGTCGGATTTTTTACGAAAACCGTGTAAAGTGGTTAATTTCAAATATTTCCGTCAAGCCAGCCAAAATCAGTAAAGAGAATGTTTTCATGTAATAATGCAGAGTTTTACATACATATTTCCATCTCTTATACCAACTGTAGGTGATTTTTTGTATAAAGGAGTATAATCTGTAATTGACCATTTTGACGTTATTTTTCGCTATAAATTCTATTGCAGTTTCATTAAAGTAACCTTTACAAATTCTTATAATTTTTATAAGGAAAGGTTAAATGCCTTTAAAATCTCATATTATGGGCAGTTTATATTGCAGAAAATTTTAAAGCTAGTTGTATGTGTCTAACTAGCTTCAAACTTGAGATATTTGCTTTTATAGAAAGAGTAAATTTTGAAACACACCCAAAAATTTCGGATTTTTGCTCGGGGGTACATGTATGCAAAGTTCTGTAAATTTTATTAGGAACGGTAAAATGCCTTTAAAATCTCATATTATGGGCAGTTCATATTGCAGAAAATCTTACAACTAGTTGTATGTGTCTAACTAGCTTCATACTTGAGATATTTGCTTTTAAAGAAAGAGTAAATTTTGAAACACACCCAAAAATTTCGGATTTTTGCTCGGGGGTACATGTATGCAAAGTTCTGTAAATTTTATTAGGAACGGTAAAATGCCTTTAAAATCTCATATTATGGGCAGTTCATATTGCAGAAAATCTTACAACTAGTTGTATGTGTCTAACTAGCTTCATACTTGAGATATTTGCTTTTAAAGATAGAGTAAATTTTGAAACACACCCAAAAATGTCGGATTTTTGCTCGGCGGTACATGTATGCAAAGTTCTGTAAATTTTATTAGGAACGGTAAAATGCCTTTAAAATCTCATATTATGGGCAGTTCATATTGCAGAAAATCTTACAACTAGTTGTATGTGTCTAACTAGCTTCAAACTTGAGATATTTGCTTTTATAGATAGAGTAAATTTTGAAACACACCCAAAAATGTCGGATTTTTGCTCGGCGGTACATGTATGCAAAGTTCTGTAAATTTTATTAGGAACGGTAAAATGCCTTTAAAATCTCATATTATGGGCAGTTCATATTGCAGAAAATCTTACAACTAGTTGTATGTGTCTAACTAGCTTCAAACTTGAGATATTTGCTTTTATAGATAGAGTAAATTTTGAAACACACCCAAAAATGTCGGATTTTTGCTCGGCGGTACATGTATGCAAAGTTCTGTAAATTTTATTAGGAACGGTAAAATGCCTTTAAAATCTCATATTATGGGCAGTTCATATTGCAGAAAATTTTAAAGCTAGTTGTATGTGTCTTACTAGCTTCAAACTTGAGATATTTGCTTTTATAGATAGAGTAAATTTTGAAACACACCCAAAAAACTCGGATTTTTGCTCGGGGGTACATGTATGCAAAGTTCTGTATTTTTATAAGTATTTGTCCAAAGTGTGATCTTATTGTTCTGATTTATCATGACATGATTGTGTAACAGGAAAATTGGTTAAAATTTGAATATAGAACAGTAGAATTTGAAAAAATGGTACTTTTTCATTTTTTGTTCCAGCTCAATTTACGGTGTTTTTGAAAATCAAGGGTCACTTTATAAAAATGTACATAACTTGAGTTACAAACGGTAAACTTCCTTAAAAATTCACCGTAAGATGTGTTTTATAGTACAGATTCAAGAAACAGTATCATTATAAGGATTGTGGAAGGTCACCATTACAGGTCCAGAACCTTAAGCTGTCCGATTAGCTCAGTCGGTGGAGCATTCGCCCTGTTAGATCAGTCGGTGGAGCATTCGCCCTGTTAAATCAGTCAGTGGAGCATTCGCCCTGTTAGCTCAGTCGGTGCAGCATTCGCCCTGTTAGCTCAGTCGGTGGAACATTAGCCCTGTTAGATCAGTCGGTGGAGCATTCGGCCTGTTAGCTAAATCGGTGGAGCGTTCGCCCTGTTAGCTCAGTCGGTGCAGCATTCACCCTGTTAGATCAGTCGGTGGAGCATTCGCCCTGTTAAATCAGTCAGTGGAGCATTCGCCCTGTTAGCTCAGTCGGTGCAGCATTCGCCCTGTTAGCTCAGTCGGTGGAACATTAGCCCTGTTAGATCAGTCGGTGCAGCATTCGCTCTGTTAGATCAGTCAATGGAGCATTCGCCCTGTTAGATCAGTCGGTGGAGCGTTCGCCCTGTTAGCTCAGTCGGTGCAGCATTCGCCCTGTTAGCTCAGTCGGTGGAACATTAGCCCTGTTAGATCAGTCGGTGGAGCATTCGCTCTGTTAGATCAGTCGGTGGAGCATTCGCCCTGTTAGATCAGTCGGTGAAGCGTTCGCCCTGTTAGCTCAGGCGGTGCAGCATTCGCCCTGTTAGCTCAGTCGGTGGAACATTAGCCCTGTTAAATCAGTCGGTGGAGCATTCGCTCTGTTAGATCAGTCGGTGCAGCATTCGCCCTGTTAGCTCAGTCGGTGGAACATTAGCCCTGTAAGATCAGTCGGTGGAGCATTCGGCCTGTTAGCTCAGTCGGTGAAGCATTCGCCCTGTTAGATCAGTCGGTGGAGCATTAGCCCTGTTAGATCAGTCGGAGGAGCATTCGCCCTGTTAGATCAGTCGGTGGAGCATTAGCCCTGTTAGATCAGTCGGTGGAATAGTAGCCCTGTTAGATCAGTCATTGGAGCATTAGTCCTGTTAGATCAGTCGGAGGAGCATTCGCCCTGTTAGATCAGTCAAAGGAGCATTCGCCCTGTTAGATCAGTCGGAGGAGCATTAGCCCTGTTAGATCAGTCGGTGAAGCAGTAGCCCTGTTAGATCTGTCGGTGGAGCATTCGCCCTGTTAGATCAGTCGGTGGAGCATTAGCCCTGTTAGAACAGTCGGTGAAGCATTCGCCCTGTTAGATCAGTCGGAGGAGCATTCGCCCTGTTAGATCAGTCAATGGAGCATTAGCCCTGTTAGATCAGTCAATGGAGCATTCGCCCTGTTAGATCAGTCGGAGGAGCATTAGCCCTGTTAGATCAGTCGGTGAAGCAGTAGCCCTGTTAGATCTGTCGGTGGAGCATTAGCCCTGTTAGATCAGTCAGAGGAGCATTAGCCCTGTTAGATCAGTCAGTGGAGCATTATCCCTGTTAGATCAGTCAGAGGAGCATTAGCACTATTAGATCAAGCGGTGAAGCGTTCGCCCTGTTAGCTCAGTCGGTGCAGCATTAGCCCTGTTAGATCAGTCGGTGGAGCATTAGCCCTGTTAGATCAGTCAATGGAGCATTAGCCCTGTTAGATCAGTCGGTGGAGCATTAGCCCTGTTAGATCAGTCAATGGAGCATTAGCCCTGTTAGATCAGTCAATGGAGCATTAGCCCTGTTAGATCAGTCGGTGGAGCATTAGCCCTGTTAGATCAGTCAATGGAGCATTAGCCCTGTTAGATCAGTCGGTGGAGCATTCGCCCTGTTAGATCAGTCAGTGGAGTAGTAGCCCTGTTAGATCAGTCAGTGGAGCATTCGCCCTGTTAGATCAGTCAGTGGAGTAGTAGCCCTGTTAGATCAGTCAGTGGAGTAGTAGCCCTGTTAGATCAGTCGGTGGAGCATTAGCCCTGTTAGATCAGTCGGTGGAGCATTAGCCCTGTTAGATCAGTCGTAGGAGCATTCGCCCTGTTAGATCAGTCGGTGGAGCATTCGCCCTGTTAGATCAGTCGGAGGAGCATTCGCCCTGTTAGATCAGTCGGAGGAGCATTAGCCCTGTTAGATCAGTCGGTGGAGCATTAGCCCTGTTAGATCAGTCGGTGGAGCATTAGCCCTGTTAGATCAGTCGGAGGAGCATTCGCCCTGTTAGATCAGTCGGAGGAGCATTCGCCCTGTTAGATCAGTCGGAGGAGCATTAGCCCTGTTAGATCAGTCGGTGAAGCATTAGCCCTGTTAGATCAGTCAATGGAGCATTAGCCCTGTTAGATCAGTCGGTGAAGCATTAGCCCTGTTAGATCAGTCGGTGGAGCATTAGCCCTGTTAGATCAGTCGGTGGAGCATTAGCCCTGTTAGATCAGTCGGTGGAGCATTAGCCCTGTTAGATCAGTCAATGGAGCATTAGCCCTGTTAGATCAGTCCATGGAGCATTAGCCCTGTTAGATCAGTCAATGGAGCATTCACCCTGTTAGATCAGTCAATGGAGCATTAGCCCTGTTAGATCAGTCGGAGGAGCATTCGCCCTGTTAGATCAGTCAATGGAGCATTAGCCCTGTTAGATCAGTCGGTGGAGCATTCGCCCTGTTAGATCAGTCGGTGGAGCATTAGCCCTGTTAGATCAGTCGGAGGAGCATTCGCCCTGTTAGATCGGTGGAGCATTAGCCCTGTTAGATCAGTCAATGGAGCATTCGCCCTGTTAGATCAGTCAATGGAGCATTAGCCCTGTTAGATCAGTCGGAGGAGCATTCGCCCTGTTAGATCAGTCGGAGGAGCATTCGCCCTGTTAGATCAGTCGGAGGAGCATTAGCCCTGTTAGATCAGTCAATGGAGCATTAGCCCTGTTAGATCAGTCGGTGGAGCATTAGCCCTGTTAGATCAGTCAATGAAGCATTCGCCCTGTTAGATCAGTCAATGGAGCATTAGCCCTGTTAGATCAGTCGGAGGAGCATTCGCCCTGTTAGATCAGTCAATGGAGCATTAGCCCTGTTAGATCAGTCGGAGGAGCAGTAGCCCTGTTAGAACAGTCGGTGCAGCATTCGCCCTGTTAGATCAGTCGGTGGAGCATTAGCCCTGTTAGATCAGTCGGTGAAGCAGTAGCCCTGTTAGAACAGTCGGTGCAGCATTCGCCCTGTTAGATCAGTCGGTGGAGCATTCGCCCTGTTAGATCAGTCAATGGAGCATTAGCCCTGTTAGATCAGTCGATGGAGCATTCGCCCTGTTAGATCAGTCGGTGGAGCATTCGCCCTGTTAGATCAGTCGGTGGAGCATTCGCCCTGTTAGATCAGTCGGTGGAGCAGTAGCCCTGTTAGATCAGTCGGTGGAGCATTCGCCCTGTTAGATCAGTCGGTGGAGCATTCGCCCTGTTAGATCAGTTAGTGGAGTAGTAGCCCTGTTAGATCAGTCGGTGGAGCATTAGCCCTGTTAGATCAGTCAGTGGAGTAGTAGCCCTGTTAGAACAGTCGTTGCAGCATTAGCCCTGTTAGATCAGTCATTGGAGCATTCGCCCTGTTAGATCAGTCGGTGAAGCAGTAGCCCTGTTAGATCAGTCGGTGGAGCAGTAGCCCTGTTAGATCAGTCATTGGAGTAGTAGCCCTGTTAGAACAGTCGTTGGAGCATTAGCCCTGTTAGATCAGTCATTGGAGCATTCGCCCTGTTAGATCAGTCGGTGAAGCAGTAGCCCTGTTAGAACAGTCGGTGCAGCATTCGCCCTGTTAGATCAGTCGGTGGAGCATTCGCCCTGTTAGATCAGTCGGAGGAGCATTCGCCCTGTTAGATCAGTCAATGGAGCATTCGCCCTGTTAGATCAGTCGGTGGAGCATTAGCCCTGTTAGATCAGTCATTGGAGCATTAGCCCTGTTAGAACAGTCGTTGGAGCATTCGCCCTGTTAGATCAGTCATTGGAGCATTAGTCCTGTTAGATCAGTCGGTGGAGCATTCGCCCTGTTAGATCTGTCGGTGGTGCATTAGCCCTGTTAGATCAGTCAATGGAGCATTCGCCCTGTTAGATCAGTCGGTGGAGCATTAGCCCTGTTAGATCAGTCAATGGAGCATTAGCCCTGTTAGAACAGTCGTTGGAGCATTCGCCCTGTTAGATCAGTCGGTGGAGCATTAGCCCTGTTAGATCAGTCAATGGAGCATTCGCCCTGTTAGATCAGTCGGTGGAGCATTAGCCCTGTTAGATCAGTCAATGGAGCATTAGCCCTGTTAGAACAGTCGTTGGAGCATTCGCCCTGTTAGATCAGTCGGTGGAGCATTAGCCCTGTTAGATCAGTCAATGGAGCATTCGCCCTGTTAGATCAGTCGGTGGAGCATTAGCCCTGTTAGATCAGTCAATGGAGCATTCGCCCTGTTAGATCAGTCAATGGAGCATTCGCCCTGTTAGCTCAGTCAATAGAGCATTAGCCCTGTTAGATCAGTCGGTGGAGTATTCGCCCTGTTAGATCAGTCGGTGAAGCAGTAGCCCTGTTAGATCAGTCGGTTGAACATTCGCTCTCTTAGATCAGTCGGTGAAGCATTAGCCCTGTTAGATCAGTCGGTGGAGCATTCGCCCTGTTAGATCAGTCGGTGGAGCATTCGCCCTGTTAGCTCAGTCAATGGAGCATTAGCCCTGTTAGATCAGTCGGTGGAACATTCGCTCTCTTAGATCAGTCGGTGAAGCATTAGCCCTGTTAGATCAGTCGGTGAAGCATTAACCCTGTTAGATCAGTTGGTGGAGCATTCGCCCTGTTAGATCAGTCGGTGAAGCATTAGCCCTGTTAGCTCAGTCAATGGAGCATTAGCCCTGTTAGATCAGTCGGTGAAGCATTAGCCCTGTTAGCTCAGTCAATGGAGCATTAGCCCTGTTAGATCAGTCGGAGGAGCATTAGCCCTGTTAGATCAGTCAATGGAGCATTAGCCCTGTTAGCTCAGTCAATGGAGCATTAGCCCTGTTAGATCAGTCGGTGAAGCATTAGCCCTGTTAGATCAGTCAATGGAGCATTAGCCCTGTTAGATCAGTCGGTGAAGCATTAGCCCTGTTAGATCAGTCGGTGAAGCAATAGCCCTCTCAGATCAATCGGTGGAGCATAAGCCCTGATAGATCAGATGGTGAAGCATTTGCCCTGTTGGATCAGTCGGTGAAGCATTAGCCCTGATAGATCAGTCGGTGAAGCAATAGCCCTCTCAGATCAATCGGTGGAGCATAAGCCCTGATAGATCAGATGGTGAAGCATTTGCCCTGTTGGATCAGTCGGTGAAGCGTTCACCCTCTTAGATCAGTCGTTGGAGCATTCGCATGGTGAACTCAGTCGGTGGAGCATTCGCCTGGTTAACTCAATCGGTGGAGCTTTCGCCCTGTAAGCTCAGTCGGTGGAGCATTCGCTAAATTAACTCAGTGGGTGGAGCATTAGCCCGGTTAACTCAGTCGGTGGAGCATTCGCCAGGTTAACTCAGTCGTTGGAGCATTCGCATGGTGAACTCAGCCGGTGCAGCATTCGTCCTGTTAGCTCAGTCGGTGGAGCATCCGCCCAATTAACTCAGTTGGTGGAGTATTCGCCCAATTAACTCAGTCGGTGGAGCATTCGCCCGGTTAACTCAGTCGGTGAAGGATTCGCCCTGTTAGCTCAGTCGGTGAAGCATTCGCCCTGTTAGCTCGGTCAGTGGAGCATTAGTCCTATTAGCTCAGTCTATGGAGCATTCGCCCAATTAACTCAGTTTGTGGAGCATTCGCCCAATTAACTCAGTCGGTGGATCATTGGCCCGTTTAACTCAGTCGGTGGAGCATTCGTCCCCGTTTCGAGTCACGGACTGAATGCACATTTTTCACCCTATGTTAGACACTCGTCATTTTAATACGTGTTCACCCTTTCTTTATATTTTACACTGATTACGTAAACGTAAATGTCAGGTGGTATTAAGTTTTACAGTATAAGTTGCCTCTTATGGTTAAAAATACATTAATATATCCTCGTGTTCTGTCAATTTTATGTAAGTTTCAAAAATCAACTCCATAATATTTGTCCCCCAAGTAGGAAAGTTACCTTTTCAATACCGCTTACAGAAAAATGTGAAGAGGGCATGTTAAAAACAAAACACCTTTTGCAGCCCTCTGGCACAATTACTGTGATGTTTTCTCATACTTGCCTCACCGGTTACCATTCACAGTTCTACAATAACACTAAAGTCTTGAATCACACGAACATAAGGGCGATTATGTTTGTGTATCGGTGTCAATGTAAAAGTGTTCCATACGGTTTAAATCCATTATTAAAACATTTAAATCTAAACATTCCCTAGACTCCATCATTGAAATAAAACTTAAATGGTGTACTATTTAAAATATATCAAAATAAATTATAATGTTGTTCAAATTAAGCTCATTCCTGATGTTCCTCTTTGGTGGCAGAGGTTACTATAATTGAAAAGCAAATTCTGACGTGGAGATTGAGGTTTCCTAATAAAGCATTAACAAAGATGTCTGCTATGTTTCCGAACTAAATTTTAAACGTGACCACCTTAAAACCAAGCTAGACATAGTTTCCATTCTTGTTACAGGAGGGAGAAGGATAGTCGCCAACGACGAGTGTCGGGTACAGTGAGGTTCAACAAACCTTACCACCCCTCTAGTGCGGAATGGTCTTGACCCCAGCCAGATCACATTGACACATTCCGTCACTTCCTGCAAAGTTATGAAACATGGAAGCCAACTCCTTGGAATTTCATAGGAATTATCGAGATGTTTCAAATGTTACTTGTGATTTACTAAGTAAAACTGTTAAGGTCGCAGTGACAGAAAGACCAGATTGAAAAAAAAACTTTGAAAATATTAATGTTGATTTTATTGAATGATATCCATGCTACACGCGGCAGTAAGGCTGTGATAAACTGCGATATATATTTCATTATGTCTTTAGGCCACCACGTTTGTCATTGAGCTATCTCCCTCTCTAAATCATTTACAATATTGGTACATGGCCGCTAAAACAAAAAGGAGTTTTAGAATATTGTTTACAGATGCCACAAATAACTGTTTTTATTTTACTTTGTATATTTATCTTTCCTTCGTTTTTTGTTGCATACATATATTATTTATTGCAAATTGATTTACAATTTTGTCCCTAACAAAGAGTATATTGATTTACATATTTATCCATGAGACAGAACATATATAGTGCTCAGTGTGTAATGTATGACATCTTGATCAATGAGACAGACCATACAAAAATGTATATAGTAGTGTATAATGGTTTAGAACTTAGTAAGGGCATATATAATAGTGTGTACTGATTATAATTCATAAATTATTCTCATAGAAACAGTACTATTGTATTCACAACATGGTCTTTAAGACAGACCATAGTGTATACTGAAAAACAATGGTGTCCTTGGGAAATAGAAAATATAACTGTACATTTTGTACATCCACAGTTTACATCTTTGTCCTTGAGAAAAATCCTATGCAATGTAGACTATATGTTATCCAATAAATACCTATCAGATGCTCAATTATTGTGTGTCAAACTTCAAAATCATGAACGTGCATGTTCTAGTTTGATTTGGACACAAGAGCCTTTAAAGGGCAGGCCATGCATGAAAGAACCTGATGTATTGTAAATAGCTTTCTGTTTTATTTTACTTAATGCTTCTTCGGTGTGGTGAAGTTATTGTCCTAGTTTAGTTTGAAGTGTGTAATGTTTTCAGTAGTAAAGTTCCTTGAATCCCAGTATGTATTGAATATCACCAGTGGTGTAATTGGACCAGTGACCTTGCTTTTGTAATTAAAAAATAACATACATGTCTTGATCTGCCATAACAATTTCAAGACAAAAATAAATAAATCAAAATACCCCCATACATGTAACTGGCAATGATGGTATATTATGGTGGCGATGATTGAAAAACGCAACGTGCAGAAGAGCAGGAAATTCTGGTTTGTTTGGATTTATTGTTCATTGCCTTGGATTTATTTCCGTTATATGCATTGTGGCTAAATACATATTGTGTTATTATTATAATGTATTCTTGGTTTTTATTTACTAGTACTATTTTCCTGCACCCAAAAAGAAATTCTATTCATGTTTAGTTGATCTATTAGTTGTTTAATCAGCTCTACTGTATCTTTCTATTTAATTTACAAGTATTTATTGTTTGAATTCTATTGCTTTAGTTATATATAAGTAAATATTCCAACATTTCTGTCACCTTTCTTCTTCTTCACCAATTCCCAGAATACAGATTTGGATTACAAGTTTACTCCTTCAAGTTTTTTCCATATCACGGAATTTCTGATATGAGCAAAACTCATTTAAAAACGAATTTTGCCATTGAAGTATTTTTATTTGAATAATATCTTGTAAAATAGGCAAAACAAACATTGAACAATTAAAACCATTACCGATAATTGTAGGGTTTAACTATAAATGGGTGATGTGGCATATAAAAGTGCAAAGTTTAAACGCTAGTAATAAGCTCAATACTAGACACCCGTAACTGACCACGGCCTGACACTGTGATAGTCCACTATACTCACTGGTTCACCAATATAGCCGTGACTGCATGGTTGCAACATTTGACAGGTTGACAATAATGATTTTTATCAACTGGCCAGCCCGTATTTGCAACATTTTAATAGTGTTGATGCAAGTTTTTTAAGCTCAAAACAGTGAATGAACATTCAAATTGTACCTTGCAAGGGATTTGTATATTAATTATCTTCTTTTTTCTGATATATATATATAACGTTTTATCAAACCCTCTGTTCTATAATAGTGTTTAACAAGATTCAATCCAGATGCCTGCTGTAGCTAAATTTCAATGTTAAATCGGCTTGAAGACATAAGTCTTCCTTTGACAACTCATGCACCAGTTTGGGACCACCACCCTTAAACATCACCCTTATGTGCAAAATTACAGAATTACATTAACTTTTAGCCTGTACTCAAGAATTAGTTAAATACATACTTCAAAGGCCTTCTGCTGTATAAGTTCATAAGTTTTTTTAACCTAATTGTTTCTTAATGATTAAAAAAAATGACGAGCACACATATTGTTATATTACTACATGTTCTGACCTTGTATTGGAACTAACCCTTTCCTTTTTAAGTAGTTGTTTAAGTACTTACATGCAGAAGCATTTTAAACTAAACAACGACAATATGACATAAAAATATACAAGTTTAGCACTTTTATTGTTCAAATGATGAAAACACATGGCAGCTCTATGGAGCGGAGAGATAACCAAATGTACACAAGATGAGACCTGTTCTACACAAGGGTACAGGATCTTCCTCAAACAACCAGACTATAAATATATACTTTGTCTAATTACAGAGACAGCAAATCAATTTTTGCTCATGTTTAAGCAATTTTTATTTATCAGAATACATTCCTTCCTCCCTCTCTCTGTATATATATATATCTGTCCTAGACCTCACACAGACACATATAAAGATGTATAAAAGAAACTGAAGGCATCCATAAAATACTCATTTTTCTTTTTTTCAAGCTTAACAAATATTAAGTAACTTTTTAATTGCAAAAGAATTATTTTACCATATAACAATATTTACCATATAACAACATAGATCTTAGTTTAAAATATAAACACATCTTTTAACAATTACAGCATATGCCTGTAAATGACATTTCTACAAGTTGAGTTTAAACATTAATTTTAAATATTCTCCTTCTAATCCCAGTGCTATCAGCTGCAAGTCTCTTCAATTACCTTGAATACCATCTGACTATTAGTAAACTGTTTTGATTGAAAAATAAAGGTCGACCAAGCAAGACTCTGTACACACAGTGCATTGGCATGAAGTCACAGGATGTTCAATTTGTTGACATCTAAGAGTCCTCATAGAACTTGGGAATATCATCACCTGTGAGTACATGCCTCTCAACTCCATCTTTGGTTATACAGGCAAGACGGATAACACCACCAGAACTACCATCACGGTTGATGGCCAGGGAGATGGCTGAAACAAAATAATCAACCCTTAAATATCCCGGCCCTTATCAAGCTACCTTGTGCTCATAACACTGCTAGTACTTGATCAGTGACCATCTATCATGGACATGGATAGTTGCCTCAACATTCACATATGGCTGAACACTCTGCAGCAAGTACTACAGACCATGAACAGATGTCTTCCAGCAGAGCAGCAGATCTGAAACTTCACCATTACAAAAGCCTGATCAGCTTATGGAAGCTGACTGATCTGGATCAATACTATTGTAGCATACTTACCAAAAAGCTGACATATAAACTTTATTGTTGACCCATAAACACAAGTGGTTAGTCAAAACAACCTATAGCTGAGGTGGTTCAGCTGAAGTAGTTTAAAACAGCGTACTGAGTGGTTGGTACATGTATAAAACTTATCAACCCATCACAATAACAGTGATCATTATGACAGGAATGACAGTACTGTCATATGTGAACTCCATAACCACTTGTTCCCAACAATATGTTATATATTTGTATAAACATGTAATCAGTTGGGACAAGTCCCTTAATAAACCAGTTATCAGTCAGTCATATATGTAATCAGTTGAGACAAGTCCCTTAATAAACCATCGCCCTCTGATGTCATATATTGTTGGTAGACTCAGTTGAGACAAGTCCCTTCATAAACCATCAGTGTTCATCGTCCCACCAACAGTATGTCGGTTATCTGGAGACGGTGTTCACTTGAACCATACATACTGCTGCCTTCATTTTGTATAACATGCTGTGAACACCTGGCATGATACCACTCTCAG
Organism: Sinonovacula constricta; assembly: GCA_007844125.1. NCBI lineage: Eukaryota > Metazoa > Mollusca > Bivalvia > Cardiida > Solecurtidae > Sinonovacula > Sinonovacula constricta. The sequence goes on along the minus strand of CM017566.1, from coordinate 8,683,141 downwards.
TCACATTATCCTGGCACCAGGCCAACAAGTCGTGGAACTACCCGTATATTTGCTTGAGCTTTGCAAGGGAGCTATACCACTACCATTTTAATGACTTTGGTATGTCGCAGCCCTTGATCGAACCCGGGACCTCCCAAACCTGGAGTCGATGCTCTACCTATTGCACTACCAGGTCCGGTATCCCTGATGTCATATATAGTTGATAGACCTGAGTTGTACACTCAGGTGGGACAAGTCCCTTTGTAAACCATCGGCCCCTGATGTCATATATAGTTGATAGACCTGAGTTGTACACTCAGGTGGGACAAGTCCCTTTATAAACCATTGGCCCTAAATGTCATATATAGTTGGTAGACTAGAGTTTCTATAGTAGAGTTGGGACAAGTCCCTTTATAAACCACTGGCCCCTAATGTCATATATATATAACAAACATATAGAACAAACACGGACTGCAGGTTATCTTGTAGACCTTGGTTCTCCATACATTATGTTACAGTGCCTATTAACATGTCATGTATGCCACTGTGTTTTCACATTTCAGATTGCATGTACTTTTCAAGTCAAACATTTTCCTTTAAAATACAGTCTTCTGCATATAACAAGCAGGATATAAGAAATAACAGTTTTCAATAAAAAATCTTCATCAAGCTTATTTTTACCATCATATTTCAACTTTTAAATTGTCTACCATAAGAAATGACATTTAAATAACAGTAAATGCTGTAATGGAACTACAATTAAAGCAAACGTTACCATTGGCAATAAACTTGAGGCACTCATCCTTGGACATGCCTGGTTTGTAGTTAGCATCCACGTAACCATAGAGATAGGTGCTGCCTGAGCCTCCAATAGCCACAGGCATTCTGGTCCACATACCTCCCAGGGGGATTGTGTACACCTGATACAGTCAAACAGATATTCAAAGTAAATTTTTACAAGTGATTCAATGTAATATTGTATTTTATTTTTAAGCCCTACTCACACCGAGCTAGCTTTAATTTTCCATGAGCGTTTTGCATATTTTATGAACATTTTTGCAAAAAACAACAACCTTTTCCCTAAACACAGGCATCATTCAAACATTCATCCAGCAGCAAATTTCTATTGGACAAATGGATAAACAAGAAACATGCCATGCCACGATATGAGGTTTTCAATGATTCAACACAAACTATTATTAAGCGGAAACTGTTTATCTATTTTTAGTCACATTGACCTTGATCCGACTGGCTCCAAACCTAATCCCAAGCTAGGTCTTCATGCAAGCTTGCTTTATCCTAAAGTTTCCACAAGATTGGTTTATCCAAACTAAAGTTATTGACCAGAAACTGTTTTCTATTTTTAGATTAGACCTAAAGTTTCCACAAGATTGGTTTATCCAAACTGAAGCTATTGACAGGCAACCTTCTGTTTGACACTGCCCGCCACTGGACAACTGCCCTGCTGCCATACCTCAATCTTATAACCTTGATTTTCGTTGAACACCTTCTCTACTTTGTAAGCATAAATACGATGAACTGTAATCGCTAACATTATAAACAAAATAAACCAAATATTTCTGTTAAAGTTATGTTTCTTTTAGAAATCCAAATGTATATGGAACTTCTGACTGTTTTTTCCCAAATTATTCTAATAAGCTAAGTGACTTGCAGAGCATCATCTTGTTGTTTTGTTAACTTGTCTGTAAACAGAAAAATGGACAGACAACAGACACTGTACATTGCTCCTAAAAAAGGTTGGTAGAAGAATAATGAAAACAACAAGCAAGCTTTTGCCACTTGCATTGATTCAATGTTGCCCGCTGTTGTCCCCCATGTACTATGTCAGGCAGTCAGACAGATGGAGAGAGTTTTGTCTCATTTTGTTTATAAGAAAGCTGAAATCAATCAAGTTTTAGCCATACAGATTCCTAACACTGGAGCACTATTCTAGTATTGTTTCCCCCTTTACTTAAAATAACTGGATGTATTGAAACACATCATAAGAACATAATGTTCCTTAAGGAGGAATACTAAAAATACATTGCATTAAGATGAAATGGTGTGAGTTGAAGTAACATTGCTTTCACATGTAATACCTGCACTTGCATAATCTCTGCATGAATAATCTTACTCCTGCTTCTAACAGTGACAATTATGTAATGTGCATTTACAACAATATAGTTCATGTGGACTACAATTTGACCCATCGATTCAATAAAAAAAGCATTGTTTCCAAACATGGTAAAATTCCATTATTCTGAATTGTTAAACAAACACTGCTTGTGTATGAACATTTCTAAAGAGGTAATATATGATAACCTGACATACACACAGAACATCAGAAAGTACAAATGGAAAGGGCAGTTCTTCCAAATGTGTGTGCTTACATTTAAGAAACAAGACTTGTCAACTGGAAGAGTCAGTAAAAGTGATAAAATTATCAATATTTATTATCTTTGTTCCACTATCTTTGCCATAGGCCTTCGTGATTAAATCAATATGTATCTGAACTCGAAACTGTGACATATTGGGTGCTAGATCACAGAAACGCAAAATCTCTAATTTCCTAATTAAAGCATATAAAATATATATAAATGTGCAGGCTACTCCTTACACAATACTGTCATTTTTTTATATTATTGCTGCCAAGTTTTAAGAAATAATAAAATTATTTTTTTACTGAAAAAGTGTTTTTCCCTACTGGATACTAGCGTTACACACCTGCCCTCCTAAACGTTTATCCCAGCCTGCCACCAGAATACCGGCTGAAAGGTTGTCACGGTTGTTGTAACATAGGTTCCTGAACACTGCAGCTGCTGTCTTTACCAATGGCTCCTCTCCCATCTCCATCCTGCAACACAACATGTGACAAACAATGACTGATCACATACAAAAAGGTAGATTATAAAAGTCTTTTATCATGGTAATGGTAAACAAAAATGTGTTTCTTTGTTTGATATATCGCACCACCAACAAGCTTTCAGTTATAAGGAGGTTGTGTTCACTTGAAAGAGAAATACTGCTGGCTGCCTTTACTGATTAAAGCAAGCAATGAACACCTGTAATTGAGTAACTGATACAGTGAGTCTTTGCATTTTCTTTCCAATTAGAAAAAAGATAATCAAATGGGAAGTCTATTCATAAAAAAGAGAACATTTTGTATTTTGGGTTTTAGGCACACCTACACTTGGTAGGTCAGAGAGCACTGGATACAATAAGGTTTTATGTCTGATTAGTTTCAAATTAAAACAGGTGAGTAGAAATAAAATCTATAAGGTTATAATGATAATGATAATTAGTGATAATGGAAGACAAGTTAGGATAATTATAATCAGCTGAAAGATTTTTTAACTTATTAAGAATACCAATATCGCTTAGAAAACAGACAATGCATGGGGTACCTACTTGTAAAAGTTGAGATGATAGTTGACAATATCAGCGACAGCTTGTGTGTCTGCGGCAGATCCTGATCTACAGCAGTATATGTAGTCGGTCACCTTGGTCAGCTTGTCTGTCACTCGATTAGCAATGTAGGCTCTTCAAAGAAAAATTTGGACATAACGTTAAAGAAAAAAGAAACCAGCTTAATATAAAACAATAAGAAAGCAACCTAATCTTGGAAGACGTATCATTAACAACTTCTGAAATAAACATTGCTGCAAATCTGAGTTAAGGATACTATTACAATGTGTGCAAAAATAATCATTTTTCTGGTTTGTTAATTTCAATGTGCAAATATTTGTAATCCTTAGCTGTTTCAGGATCTTTATTCTATAAAATCAATAAACATGGTGGTCGAACATTAAAGCATTATATTAAGAATAGTTTACATCTATACAATTTGTTCACCTACCCTGATGTTGTCCTGGAGTCTGCTCCTATGATCACACCACCATCGAACTCTATTGCAGCAATTGTTGTCTAGAAATAAAGTCAAATACTGTATACAACATGACTTAACAAGCAAAGGCCTTGTTGGGTTGTGAATAGATCTAGTTAGGGATTGAGAGTGGATGGGGTCGGGTGGAGGTGGAGTGGCAGGTTATTGGCAGTTTTCTCCTGAGCTAGTTCTCAGCATTGGTAAGTTGTGGCAATATTCTCTTCAAAGTCTTTAGTCCAGGCAGGTCAGTTGGTAATTAGTAGTTGCTTTCTTTCGTTTGTTTGTTTGTAAATATTCTCCATGTCTATGTTAATGCCTGTTATCTGTTCACACACTTGTTCTCACTCAGATATAATAATCTATGGACAAATGCCCCAAGTTTCAAATGCACCTCATGCTCCTTACAGGTTCAGGCAACATTAGATGAAGCAATATGCATGCAACTAGCTGTCCTAAATGAAGACAACTGTTGCAACACTGCATATTGGTCAGAAGTTAGTCTAGAGGATTCTTATGCCTGTTTGTGCAGTGTGATTGTTTTAGAAATAAATAAAGCTATTTTATGGCAAACAGTAAATAAACAAGCAGTGAAATGTCAGTGGTCAGCCACCATTTGATCATGTGACCTCTTATGAACGATATGTCCTGGAGATTTTTCTAAATAAATGTTTAATGTTTATGGAGAGCCATTAGACCTAATATATATAGAAAATGTATTTTATGGGGGCTTTTTGTGTTAAGTTTTGTTGATATTTCCTGAAATTACAGACAGTTAATACATTTATTTTTAGAAAAAAAAACTAAAGCAAGGTAAAAAAGATAACTAAGTGTGTCCATGTCTCAACACTGTTAATATTTGCATTTTTCATATTAATAAACGATTAATAGTAGTGTTTTTTTTTAAACATGACTGGCTTACCTTAAAGGTAAGTCCTTTTTCGTAAATGTCTATAAGTCCATTTTAAATGAAAAAATGTACAAAACAAACTGAAAAAGGTCCAAATTTTGCACAAATAGTGACCTGCCATCTTGAAAACCTTAGTGTCATCACATATGCTTTTGTTAAAATTACACACTACTAAGGCCAATAAATCTAAATGTTTGGTTAATAGTTAACTCTGTTATATTTAAAAGCCTTAATCTTCCTCCATTAATCTTGCAACAATCACTTTAGCTTATTTTGACAACACAACATCCCTGTAATCTAAATTTAAATCCTGCTTGTAAACCTGGAACAAAGTGGAACAAGGCAGTGAGGCACCATGCAGGGTTTTGCAAATATCTTGGTCTAGAATACAATGCATAGCCAGTGGAACATTCATTCTAATAACATTTTTCTTCATCCTTTTGTTCCTTCAGTCACAGTGATATTCCTGCATAGATTTGTTCATTAATAAATCTGCATTTCATGTATATCTAATTACACAATATAATGACTTGAACATCTAGTTGAAGTAGATTACAACATCAATGTTACTATCTTGAGCATGCCAAGACACAACATCATACATGTCTGGTCACTTTCTTAACATACATTTGTTTCTGTCAGGGGTTTTTTTCCTTAACAAACTGACGCCGATAGTCGGCGTCTTCTCCTAGGAAAACTTTCCCCATCGAAAATCATTTTTCCCCTTGTAGAGTGTAAAAAATTTATCAAAAAGTAAATAGAAGGATTATTTTTAGTTTAGTTGAATCTGTTTCATCCAAAATCTGCACATTTTAATGAGCTTCTGTCTAAAAACTACGTACTAAGTACGCACTATACCGAGTATAACATTTGAAAAGTTTTACTAAATATAGACTCGCTACATCACGGACATTGCATCTTAGCAATCGGATCTCCTCGGGTAAATTCCGTCCTCGGGACAAACATCATGATTCGTGAATTTTCGATTATTATTGTCCCCAAATCGACCTCCGATACATCACAAATCATCGTCCCGAGGACGGAATTACCCGAGGAGTTTAGAGTGTACTTACACTCGGAACTCCTCGGGTAATTCCGTCCTCTACGTAGCTTGCCGGAGATCGCCGAGTAGGTACGATTGAGTGTACTTATAATAATGGGAACCAATTTTGATAGCGGAAACCAGATGAGTGTTTGTTTATTTCCGGCAATCGTCACATTTCACGATGTCTCACAATTTGAGAAAATTACAACAACAACAAAATAAAACAATGCAAAAAATTCAAAACGAATTGATACGTTTTTTTAAGACACCGTCTTCTAGTGAGCAGGGTAAGAAAGATCTCGACAATCAATCGGATGTGATCGAAATTGCTGATAAAAATGAAACCGAAACTAGCGGAAGTAGACAATCTTTATTGTGCGAAGAATCTCGTCCTGCATCAACATGTACTTGTAGTACAGTTGTCAACTTTTCTTTACAGCAACAGTTGGCTTGCAATACTGCATCAGTTGCTGACTTCCCAATGGTAATTGAAAGTTCCAAATCAAAAGAAACGAAAACAGACACTTGTAATTTCAACCAACACATTTACGAATCACTGTATACTTGACTATATTATAGTTCGTCCAAAAAAAGGCTACATGTGCAAATAGTGTGAACTGTTGGCATCAAGAAATGACATAAATGTGCCCTACGTTTAATGTGGTACTGTGTTTAGAGTGATAATCCTTCAAGGAGACTTGAAACTCACAATAACAGTGAAAGGCATTAGGCATCTGCTGAAAAAATACACCAATGTTAGGTGTCATGTCTATGTTATCCAAAGGCTGGAAACAGCTGCAGGAATCAAAGAGACATGCCTCTAGTCTTTAGGCTTACTGTAACCCTAAAAGACTTTTTAGACTTGTTAATGAAAGTTAAGTAATATAAAGAAATATATAATACACTGAATTTTCCCCAATTTTGTATATTTCGCGCGATTTTTCCCCTTTTGACCAGCGTCCAGCATCTTCCCCTGTTCCTAAAAAAAACCCCTGTCTGTATACACAATACTTTTTCTAAGGTATGACGAATGACCATGGGTAGTCAAGGTAATGTAGGGTCAATTCTTTGCGCTTTAGAAATTCTGCTTTCTCATAACTCTGGACACTGTCGCAAGTGACACTGCCCAAAAATTAACATACAACTAATTCCAGCTATTTCCTTTGTTGCTCAAACTGTTCAGCATCCCCTTAAATGACATGCAGAGCAATGTTCCAAATACATAACTTTTGATTGAGTATGCATTTATAAATGCAAGTTATTCATAGGTCTATATTTTGTTTTAAAAAGAAGAGCAGCATTTATGTTTATTAATAGTTATAAAATATAACATTGCTATATAGTTTGAACATTAACACTGATGTTAATTGGAAGAAGAATCTTGGGCAAGACTAGATAGTTTGTTTGTAATCAATTTCTTTTGCAATACAGCATTAACTTTTTTGGCAAGTAAGTGTCCAAAGCAGCCATCAAGTCCAGTAGAACAAGCACAACGACCCGATTAGTATCTAAGGACTGCATAATGTCATTCTGGTCTTTAACTAGTGCAGTTTCTGTAGAATGGAAATTTTAATAGGCAGATTTGATTTGGTTCTTGGGATGGGATGGGATTTGCCGGCATTTTTGCCAATACTATACAGCGACATTTCTATCATTATAGCGCAGATGCACTTATGAGGTGCCCAGGAACTGAACCCGGCCAGTCCATCATACTGACACTGACGAGTCAGATGTAATGCTGTCCCCGTAGCCCTGAGCGTTAGGAGGGGAGCCACTACTACCAACATTAAAGACTTTGGTTTGAGCTACCTTGGACCTCTCAATCCGCAAGCTGACGCTCTACCGCTTGAGCTATTGCAGCTGGTCGATTTGGTTCATGTAGATAGTTCAAGGATAGATGATGTTCAATCTGTTCGTCAACTGCTTCCTCAAGAACTTTGGATATAAATGGCAAGTTTGATATTGGTTTTTAGTTTTGCAATCATTTTGATCCAAGCCTGGATATTTTAATAAAGGTCTAACATGAAAATATTTAAATAACTCAGGAACATATGCTGTTTCCAATGAAGTATTGATAATTTTTGTCAATATTGGTAGCAGTTCATCGATGAAAGTTTTTAGCAAACACATAGGTATTGGATGAAGTTCGCATTATTTGTTGGGAGATTTCATTATGATATGTTTGATATCTTCTCTGTGAACTGGAGTGAAATCTGGCATGTTGTTGACCAAAGCTGACGTAGATCGTTCTTGAGGTTTAGAGATGATAATTGTAGATGTTTGTGTCACTATATCACTTCCAATGTGCTCAATTTTGCACACAAAAAAAATCACTGAAGTCCTGAGCAAGTTTATGTGACGATGCAGCAGTGGGTAAGATCAATTCACTTGCCAGTTACGTTCCAGCTTTTGTCTATTGTGCTGGGCATCATGAAGCTCATCTCTATACCAGGCACGTCCGGGTCTCAATACTAAAGTTTAAGTTCGTAATTCGTAATGCTTTTCTAGTACAGCTGGTAACTCACTGGTGTATGTATCTTCTATTTCATCAACATTTGAAGACCATGTTTAATGGTTAAACAGATCAGGGACCACAATATCTGCCTTAAAGGATTCTATGGTGATACCTTTTAGTTTCCGAAATGAAAGAGATTTTCTAACAGGTGGTGGTTTAGAGATCTTTGCTTTAATTGTTACAGTGAAATGATCACGTAAAACCTGCGAATCTGCGAGTCTGAGGTCAGTAACGTTTATCTAGGATATGGTATCATCTGTGTCGCTAGTTATAATCACAACAAGTGTGATTATTACTAGGTGATTATTAAATTAAATCTGGGAGAAGAAAAATCCTGTACCTAACTGGAACCAGGGACCTTCAGTTCAGTAGGCAGAAACTCAACCAGGTTGCTAAGGGTGCTGGTCTTAATGTACCATTACCGTAATGTACCAGGACTTAATGTACCATTTTTGGATCTAATGTACCATCTATAGTTTATATAGGGATTATGGTAGGCCTATTGTTTAGTGTGGAGGACCCCATTGAGGGGTGATAATTAGGTGTGAAAATCTCCCTGGGGCATTCTGTTGTGTATTTGTCAATTGATAAACCTGTTTGTTAATGACAGATTAAGAAATTATAAGATTGTTTTACTTAAGTAAAGAATTAATCAATAAACTTTAATAGTAAAGAATAATTAAAAACTCATTAAAATTTCAAAACATACACATTTAAATATCATATACACAAATTTACAACATGTTTTAACTTTATTTGAACTAAATATATAAACGATAACAATAATTTCCTATATATTCTATATATGGTACATTCGATCCAAAAATGGTACATTAAGTCCTGGTACATTACGGTAATGGTACATTACGTCCTACAACCGTTGCTAAGGGCTAAACCCAACAGCAGGGGTGTTGGAAGTGCCTATATTGACTACACTTTTGCCCCTTTACTTTACAGAGCTAGTTAGCTCTGCAGAATGACCATGCAGATAACAAAAAGTAAATCTAGGATAAGAAAAATTCTGCAACTCACTATGATCGAACCAGGACCTTCCTTTCTGTATGCAGAAACTCAACCATGTTGCTACACAACTGTCCATTTCAAACACTGCAATACTTGTTGGACATGGAAATACTGTTTAAGTTGGTGCCCGACTGTTTGCCTATATCTAGCACATGTTAAATTTTTTTACGCCTGACCCCTTTTCTACTGCTGTGCTACTGCTGCATAAAGGTATACCTTTGACTTTGTTTTAGGCCGTTTGCTTTAGCTTAATTATAAGACAGTACAAATCGTGAAATCTATCGCTTAAACGGGCCATTATTTCCAAATCTATAAATCTATATATCTGTTTCACCTAGCCGATGGTTCATCTTATTAATATACCGATGATAACCCGACAAACAACAAAACAAAAACGGTTTAAAATTATAAAAAAAAGAAAAGGTTACGTTGAAATTTTGGTCTACATAGTTTAAAGTTAAAACATAAACTTACTCCTGTAGATAGTTCCGCTGACAACCAGTCAGGTCTGGACATACAGCCGCTATTTTCCGACGAAATCGCCGGCAAAAATTCGCTGGTCATCATGTTCGCCATGTTGGATTCTTGCAATTTTGATTAAATTGAAAGCCATACTAAAGCCATATTTATTCTTAATATTCCATCAACTATTTACGTTACGTTTTGCATGTAGAAGGTAATCTTAAGACAAAAAAAATGAACGTGTTCAATTGTGTGAAAATGGAACACATCGAAAGACAGAAAATTAAGCATGTAAATCGCATAAATTGACAAATCGAGTCGAATTTTGTTACGCTGGCTCAATCTCCAACGCAGTGATCTCCCCCTTTCAGTAAGTCGAAGTTTGTTACGCCAGGAGTAGAAGCTTGACATAAATTAGTGCGGTCTGATATATAAAAACGCGTAAGGTCCAATATGGATGCAGCGATGACCACGCCTACTTATGAATATGAACGATTTAATGCCAACACGTAAGGTCTGATAATTCCGATAACCACACTTCCTTACATTTATTAATCATTACGTATCTATGACGATTTCGCATTAAATAAGCTTTAAATGTAAATTAGTGTGGTCTGATAAAATGTAATGCGTAAGGTCCGATAGTCTTAATACCACGCCTCCTTATAAATATAAATACTTTCACGCGCTCAGGTCTGATACAAAAGCTAATATGACAATAGGTGCTGTTATCTACGTCTCTGCTAATACTAAGGACTGAGCTATAGCTGTATCTGTGAAACTGCAAGGGGTGTGCCTAGGCGACCTTTGAGTATACGCACTATTCTGGGGAGGGGGTTCAGGGGCATTAACCCCGCCCCCGGATTTTTTTTCCTAAGAACGCCGTAGATACATTCTGGGGAGAAACTCTGTCACAGTACAACGAGCAGGAAGGGACAGAAATACGTCGGGTAGGATTGCAGAAGTATTTGTAGAATTTGGAAAAGGGTTAAAGAACTCTTATTTAAAAAATGAAACAGCTAACAACAAGTGCCAAACACAGGTTATGTACGATTTTTATTTGCTTTTTAAAAGGTTTTTTTTCAATTTTTGGAAGCAACTATACGCACGTGCGTAAGTCCTGGCACGCCCCTGACTGCTACACTCCTCCCTTCTTACACAATGAGGTTCTCCCTGAATGTCATTTATTGTTCTACTCTGTAGCAGCGTTGCATATCACAACACAAATAGAATACTGCAGTGGGCAATGTCATCAAATGTAAAAGAGAGGGAAAAGTGAGCCTACCCAGGTTTCAAAACACAGGCACGATGTGAATTAACTATCAGTAAAATTGCTTCTTTTATATCGAGATTTTTAGGGCTATATCTCCTGGTGGATAATAATTATTTTGTCTCATTAAAAAGCATTAAAATAAACAATAGAACAGAAATTATATATGTTATCATAAGTTCCACTCTTTAAAAAACTTTAATTTATGCTTTTTTAATGTTATAGTTATCTTTTATTTACGTGTTAATATACCAGAAAGTCACAAATCACACATCTATTTGGCAACATCACGCATTTCAACACTGATGAATGTTGACGAGTCATTTTTGCTCAAGTATTGAGTTGAAACTATTTGAAGGTATATTTTTTCATAATTTTGTAATGTTTTTTCTTTTGTTATAAATATTTTTGTTTGTGGATTCAATACTTCTTTGCATAACAGATTTGTTAAGAGAAATTGATACCATAATTTGTCCTTTTTAGTATGCACTTTGATTTCAGCAGGCTTTAAACAAAAGTTTAGGTCCTGCGAAAAGCTGTAATGATCAATTTGTTATTAAATACAAATTATTATATAAATAATTTTGTAACCCTTATTCAGTCTCAAAATGATCAGAAATAAATAATATCTCCTTTAATATAAGGTATTCACCAAAATTTGTAGGGTGGTGTCCATTCTTTGAATAGAAACATGATACCCCATGGCATTTTGGGTCTTTGGGGGATGTTTAGGCAAAATTGAGTTCTGGCTGTTTCAAAGATATGAAACTAGTTTGCTTTCAGCAAAACACGATTCTTTTAAAAACATAGTACTTCATTTAGATAGCAGATTTTTTAAAACATTTAAATGCACTTTATTAGCTTTCATATAAACAACTACTACATTATATTGATTAGGAAATTTACATATTTATGCTGTATTTCAGTAGATGGATAATGTAAACATATTTTTGATTTTTAGAATTTCTCAATAAATAGCTACTGTTGGTATGCAGAAAAGAAAAAAAATAACAATAAAGATTTTTAAGTCTTTATATTAACTCTATTTTAAACAAAAAAATTATTGAAAAAAAAAGAAAATACAGGAATCACTTCTTCTATATGTTTTACCAGATTGAAACTTTTTCTTAATGAAAACAAACATTATCTTTCCAAAAAGTGGAAAGATGCCAAATGTCACTGAAAGCGATTTAAATAAAGATAATTATGCTTCAGTGGTTTAAGCTAATATGCAATGTCAAAACATAGTTAATAACAACACACACATTAACAATATTCTATGCATTTTACACTAAAGCAACATCAAATACAATTAATTAATATCATGGCACTTTAAGACAAATAAGTTATGGCATTTAGTTATAGAACACAGACTACAACATTACATCTTGATGGAAAATGAGATTGAATATGTGAATGTCCAGTTCTAATATAAATGGTATGTACATTTTATTTAATAAAGGTGCTGTAACCGAATTTTAACTAATTTTGTTTTAATTAAAGCAAAATGGTCACAATAAAATGTTAACTATATCTTTAATCCATAGAAGAGCTGATGTCAATCTGTTAAATAACACCACCTGCACACAATCTTATATTATTGTTCTGAAACATATATTTATTTCATAACTATTTATTTTATATTCAGAGAAATGTGCAAAAACAACAACAATTTCATTAACTGTTTGTTACAAAAGGGTGTGGTCTTGTGAGCACATTGTGTTAAATAAACTTTTTCATTATTGTTCAGTCTGATTCAATATTTAGATTTAGTAACATGTGACACATTTCAGGATGGCAAACTTCAGCCACTTTCTCAAGAAAATATCAGGTCATCCTAGAATGAAGTCACTTCATCTTTGATCTAGATGGGCATGCCTCAAATCTGTTATTCCATCTCTGGACAACCTTGCCTGAAACCTCTGTAAACTGGGTGCACTCAGTACTAATGAAGACAATTCCTGGATTTTTACAATCTGTATAACAGAAGAATAATAATCTAATAATAAATATTTTTGCAGTTGTGACACAAGAAAATGCAGTTGAATATATTCAATTGGAAGAATAACACATTAACAGTAATAAGTTAATATCTGGGGAGATATACTTATAAAACTTAGGCAATGACCATCTACAATTAAATATTATCAACTACATGGCTAGAACTTTCCAGAAGACTTGATATTGCCCTAATGTCTATAGTTGAAAAAAATAATTTCTATACCAAAATGTGTAAAAAGTTTGATTACAATATTCTAAGGCATTTTTTCTTTTTCAAAACACTTAAAATACCCATTGATGCAACCTAGGTATTAAGTAAGGTTGTGTTGTAATATTAATGATTTTATTTATCTCAAGCTATACATTGAGTCCATTTCAACTTGATTTAAAACAAATTACCATCCACAGCCTTTCTTTCTGTTCTTTGGTTAATTGGCACTGTCACCTGGTTAACATAGCAAATGTCAACTACAGTACTCATAGAAACCTCCCTTCACAGACTGCTTAGCTGTGAAAATATAACACAAAATGATAAAAATACATTATACCATGTTTAAATTATGCCAATAAACTCAGGTGAATGTTATCAAATCTTTCTTGAAAAGCTTAAGTAGTATGCTTGTGTATATGTTTTGGTCAAAATGATACTTAATGCCAGTGATTTTGTTCCACATAAAAATGTCAATGTACAACAATTGTTTACCTTTCTTTTTATTAAAATCATTGTGGTGGAATTTATGGCTATTGGCAAAATTGGATTGTTTACAGACAGTTTTTGTTGGAAATAATACTATTAGAAAATTGTAATGCAAATCTTTATAAATAAATAAATATGCATGGAATTTTTTAGCATTTTAAAACTAGTTTTATTTCAGGTATAATGGGAAGTGTCAGTCTTATAAACTGATATTTTAATTTAAATTAATTTATTGAAAGTGCACTTTAAACAACTCTTCTATGAAGGAAGAAAACACTGTCTAATTTGAATAGTAATGAAATGTCAAAGTAGATCTACACTTTTACAATATGTGTGTCAATTAAATCAGTCTTATATCAGAAGTAAGAACACTGCAATTTCTTCTATTTGTTGAGAAATATATCCATCATCCCTTTTTAAAAAAGAAACTGAAAAACTTTGTCATCCGAAATGTCTTCTCATTTTCAACATAAGCTATGTCTTAAGCCATCTTTTTTTTTAAAGAAACCGTGCTCTGATGCGTGATTCATTTTTAAGGTAGTAAATCCAAATTGGATTATCTCTTTACGCTAGCTGCAGACGACGCAGTGTACGGAAATGGTCAATGAACTTGCCTGGTTTCCCAGTGTAAGACAAAATGCATCCACTCGTACAAAAAAGTGGGGAACCAGTTGAAATTTCACTACTAAATTCGTACTCAAATTGATTCGTATTCAACGTAACTTAAACTGAAGTTTTATTTATTTTTATATGACGACCTTTATTTATATCATTAAGTTAAATCAATATTTCATCACTGTTTGGTCTACTTTTATTGATTTGGTCTTCAAATAGAGAAAAAATATGGAACCGTAATAGTTGTATTACTTCATGCAGGGCCCGCTCAGAACCGCTCTTTACACTTTCATCAGTCAGGAAAATAGCTGCAAACTTCAATTCTGATTTTTGTATTTCTGCATTAACAATCATCGCATGTGATTCCTTTCCCATTAATTTTAAAAAAAGACTTACCACACAGTGTTGTTTTAACTCGTTGAATTTTCTATGAAGAAATTATGCTCCAAAACACTTCTTGCATCAAGACTATTGTTACTATAATCCTCACTCGCTGGTAATTTGTATGGTTACACCGAAATTCAAGATGGCGCCATACAGGGGGAACTTTCAATTTGGTCGGACGGGTATATATTTTCATTTTTGAAATTGAACATATCCCATTATCCACACGCTCCATACGCATTACCTATAGGCGGTCAAAGCCCGCAAAGCGCCCTTCGGGCTCTTTGCTTGGCTTTCCCCGTATTATAATCACTCTTTAATATTTGGTGATTTAGCATAAAATTTGCTTCAAATTAAATTTTATGATTCTTGAGTAAATACAAAAACAATTTACTCCATTTTTTTTTTAATTAACACAAAATAAGACACAAAACGTAAGTATGAGGTACGATACTTTCGATGACCGGTTCTCTACTAGTTAAAGGCATCTCAAAAGCCTTATATAAGTGACCCCCCCCCCCCATTTATTGCCCCACCCAGCATGTGAGGGCATCTGTTTTCTGATAAGCCAGGCTGCCACAGTCTGTAACGATGTGTCTGTCACACAGGTATTGTTCAAGATCCAAGTGTATGTATGCTATATCTGGGGATTAAACATAGTCATTCACAGTTTGTAAAGGAAACAGTTGTGAATATACCAATTACACAATCCAATATATATATACTAACAAAAGCAATTTAAAAAGTCATTCATTGTCAGAATAATGTCTTTCAGAGTCATTTTGAATACTAAAACTTGTATCTCTCATGTATTTTCAAAATTGAATATTTAGCTATGAAATAAATACATAATCTTGCAGTTACAAAATTGACACCTAGTAATTAATGCAATAAAGAATTTGTAAGGGATCATATAGTAAACAACCCACATTATCACTAACAATAATGTTTGTGGCTTTGTGCAAAACTAGCCTACTGTCTCACATCCATACTAGCAGGTAATTTAGTTTTGCATTAACCCATCAGAGGTATTACTGTGACAGATTAGTACTATGTTGGCTAAAGACTCCCTACAGTGATGACCAGCAATTAGCAGGTCTGGTCATAGCATGTGGGGGCCTGGCTCAGTGGGATACCACATTCCTTTCGAGATGCCTTTAAACACTAAACCCATCAACACGTAAAATTTGATGTTTAATAACATCAACACATGCAGTCTGTTAAGCCTGATAAGGGAGTGAAGCATTACACCCTACTCGTCTTTACAATAAGGTATTTCCTATCTATGTTAAGCTTATAGATAGATTGGAAAATAATAAAGACTTGGAGGTTTTTTTTCACAATGTGTACTGTCTCACATATATGTAGATCAAAATCGTCTTTCATTAAAATGGGGAATAGCAACATAATAAATTGATGAAAAAGGTAAAGTGTTATAGGAACATGTAAAATCTTATCATGATTCGAACGTTTCCGTCTGCTCAGAAAGGCATTTGAAGTTTTAGCCTTATAACCGAGGTGCTCCGTAATGTTCTCGACAGTCGAAGATAACCGAATATCCACGAGAATCGAACTAATGTGTTCCATTTAGGGAAAAGGCCGAGGTGATCCGACTACCTACATACATCCGAGCAATCGGAACTCCTCGGGTAATTCCGTCCTCGGGACAATCATCCCTCGGATGTATCTGGTGCAATAATACTTAATGAAATCACGATCGTTTTGTTCGCCGGAAGTCGGAAGAATATGCTTAAAATGTAGTTCGCACAAAACATAAACAATGGCGTCGTTTGACAGCTGTGTCTTTGCTGCGCTGGATAAATTAAACTTGGATGATTTAAACTTGAAGCAGCCACAAAGTAAAATTTTACAGACATATTACTATAGTGAGCTGTCATCCGAGCTGCCATCTTTGTTTTGACGTCTGTCACAAAAGAAGTCCCATTTAGGGAATGGCCGAGGTAATCGACTACCTACATACATCCGAGAAATGATTCGAGAATTATCCGAGGTGTTCTGATTGACATCCGAGAGATGATTCGTGAATTATTCGAGGTGTTCCGATTGGATGCTTACGTTTAGTCGACTCAATTTAAATATTTCGTTACACTGTTACTGTGTAGCCCTCAAGAAACGGTGCAGAGAAGTTTAGCCGTAACTTCATATATAAAAAGAAATACAATGACTCAAAAACATCAAAGGGCGTCTAATTAAAGTTTAACTAATATGTCAATAGGTGCTACCTAATTCGGGGAAAGCGCAATTATTGTTTGAATACACTAAACTTTACAGTCATTGATACATGAAATATCAATGAGCCTATTTGGAGGCTCTTTACGGATTACCTTTTTAACGTGGTGATTTTCAAAAGTAATAGTGCATAAGTATTTTAAACATAAGAATGTAGTTTAAAAATAACATTCCTTTAATGTAATAATGTATCAGAAGCGGAAAAAGTGAGCGTCTACCAGATTTCGAATATCAGACCTACCCAATACTACTGATTCAGCTATTGCTGTATCTGTAAAACTGCTACACTCCTCCCTTCTTACACAATGAGATTCATACTGAATGTTGTTTATTGTTCTACTCTATAGCACCGATGCATATCACAACAAAATTAACATACGGCAATAGGCAATGTCACCAAATGTAAAAGAGAGGTAAAAGTGAGCCACCCAGGTTTCAAAACACAGGCACGATGTGAATTAACTACCATGAAATTGCTTCTTTTATACTGAGATTTTTAGGGCTTTATCTCCTTTTGGATAAAAATGATTTCGTCTCACTAACAAGCATTAAAATAAACAATAGAACAGAAATTATATATGTTATCATAAGTACCATGCTTTAAAAAAGCAGGTAAGACAGTGTGTATGTAAGAATATAAACATGTTCTCTAAAATAACAATGGCTGGCTTTGCGACCAAAGATTAGTTCTAAAATAATATATACATGTTATAACTTTAATTCACGCGTTATTTAATGCTATAGTTATCTTTTATTTACATGTTAATATACCAGTAAGTCACCATTACACATCAATTTTGCAACATCACGCATTTCAACACTGATGAATGTTGATAAGTCATTTTTGCTATTGAGTTGAAACTATTTGAAGGTATATTTTTTTCATCATTTTTTAATGTTTTTCTTTTGATAGAAATGTTTCTTTTTCTGGATTCAGTACTTAACAGATTTGTTTGGAGAGATTGATACTTAATTTGTCCTTTTCAGTATGCTCTTTGATTTCAGCAAGCTTTTAACAAAAGTTTAGGTCCAGCGAAAAGCTGTAATGATCCATTTGTTTGTAAATACAAATTAGTATATAAATAATTCTGTAACCTTTATTCACTCTCAAAATGATCAAAAATAAATAATATCTCATTTAATATAAGCTATTCACCAAAATGTGTAGGGTTACGTCCATTCTTTGTATAGAAATATGACACCCCATGGGATTTGGGGTCTTCCGGGGATATTTGGGCAAAAATGAGTTCTGGTTGTTTCAAAGATATGAAACTATCATGTTTTTAGCAAAATACGATTTTTTTAGAAACATAGTTCTTCATCTAGACATCAGATTTTCAAAAACATTTAAACATTTAAATACACTTTATTAGCTTTCGTATAAACAACTTCTAGTTTATATAGATTAGGAAATTCACACATTTATGCTGTATTTCAGTAGATGGATAATGTAAACAAATTTCGATTTTTAAAATTTCTCAATAAAAAGCTACTGTTGGTATGGCAAAAAAAATATACAAAAATGATTTTTATGTCAGTACATTAACACTATTTTTCAAAAAAGAATAGAGAAAAAATAATGAAAATACAGGAAACACTTCTTCCTATACGTTTTACCAGATTGAACCTTTTTCTTGTCAAAAAATGGAAAGATGCAAAATGTCACTGAAAGCGATTTTAATAAAGATAATAATGCATCATTGGTTAAAGCTAATATGCAATGTCAAAAATTAGTTAAAAACAACACACACATTAACAATATTCTATGCATTTTAAACTAAAGCAATATCAAATACAATTGATAACATGGCACTTTAAGACAAATAAGTTCAGGCATTTAGTTATAGAACACAGACTACAACATTTCATCTTGATCGAACATGAGATTGTATATGTAAATGTTCAGTTCTAATATAAATGGTATGTACATTTTATTTAATAAAGGTGATGTAACCTAATTTGAACACATATTTTAATTAAAGCAAAATGGTCACAATATAATGTTAACTATATCTTTAATCCATAGAAGAGCTGATGTCCATCGGTTAAATAAACACTACTTGCACACAATCTTATATTATTGTTCTGAAATATATATTTATTTCATTACTTTTTATTTTATTTTCAGAGAAATGTGCTAAAAACAACAACAATTTCCATAACTGTTTAATTGTTACAAAAGGGTGTGGTCCTGTGAACACATTGTGTTATATAAACTTTTTCGTTCTTGTTCTATCTGTTTCGATATTCAGATTGAGTAACACGTGACACACTGCAGGGTGATTTGTTATGGCAAACTTCAACCACTTTCTCAAGAAAATATCAGCTCATGCTAGAATCAAGTCACTTCATCTTTGGTCTAGATGGGCATGCCTCTAATCTGTTATTCTGTCTCTGGAAACCTTGCCTGAAACCTCTGAAAACTGGGTGCACTCAGTACTTATGAATACAATTCCTGGATTTTTACAATCTGTATAACAGAAGAATAACAATCTAATATTTTTGCAGTTGTGACACAAGAAAATGACGAAAACATATTCAATTGGAAGAATAATGCATTAATAATAATAAGTTAATATCTGGGAAGATATACTCATAAAACTTAGGCAATGACCATGGAAATTTAAATACCGATACTATCAACTACATGGCTAGAACTTTCTACAAGATTTGATATTACCCTTATGTCTACAGTTGGAAAAAAAAATCTATACCAATAAGAATAAATGACAAAGTCCTATGAGCATTGCAACATATACCAAACTCCGAAAAGGCACCGAACAAAGGTATTTCACATGCAAGCCAAGCAAAAAGTAAGAACACATTTGTGATGAGTCATTTAACGAAAACAGCAAACCCGAAAGTTACCGCCTTGGAACGGTCAGTCGGCAATATGGACCGACTGGGGTGCTTAAACCGGTTTTACAGAGCTCTAACCTCGCACTTCCTGACGAGTTTCTCAAATGCAAGCAATGAAAAGAAAAACGATCTATTTGAATACAAAATGTCCAAGTGCTGATATTTTCTACAAGTTATAACGAAGGTAGTGACGTCATTGAAAAATAATGTCCACATAGTTAGAAAAGAATATGGTATTATTTCGAATTGAAAAACTACACAAAATGGTTGACTATAAATAAAATTAACTTTCTGAATCCTAAACAAACATGACCAGAGACGAATAAATGGTTGTAGCATCCTGTTCATATGAAGATGGAATTGAAGAATCAAAGTCCAATATCCATCAAAGGAAATACACGTAACAATCCTTATAGGATGAATTAAATGACAACTTAGATTACATGTACGGGGAGATTTTTTACGACCGCCACACTGCACAAGTAACATTGTTGTAAAAATGTGTAAGAAGTTTAATAACAATATTCTTAGGCGTTTTCTTTTTGAAAACAACACTTAAAATACCCATTTATGCAACATAGGTATAAAGTAGGGTTGTGTTGTAATATTAATGATTTTATTTATCTCAAGTTATACATTGAGTCCATTTCAACTTGTATTAAAACAAATTACCACCCACAGCCTTTATTTCTTTATATGTTTTGGTTAAAATGATACCTAATTACAGTGATTTTAATCCACATAAAAATGTCAATGTATAACAAGTGTTTACCTTTTTATTAAACTCATTGTGGTGGAATTTATGGCGATTCGCAAAATTGGATTATTTACAGGCAGTTTTTGTTGCAAATAATACCAATAGAAAATTGTAATGCAAATCTAAATAAATGAATAAATATGCATGGAATTCTTCAACATTCTAAAATTAGTTTTATTTTAGATATACTAGGGAGTGTCCATCTTATAAACTGATATTTTAGTATAATTTATTGAATGTGCACTTTAAACAACTCTTCTATGAAGGAAGAAAACACTGTGTCTTATTAGTTTAATTTTTCTTCATTTTCGATATGTTATAATGGTTAATCTCGATGTTCCATTCAAATTCACCATGAATGGTGATAAACAAGGGACTGTCAAATTTGAATATTAATGAAATGTCAAAGTAGATCTACATTTTTACAACATGCGTGTCAATTAAATCAGCCTTATATCAGAAGTAAGAACACTGCAATTTCTTTCATTTGTTGAGAAATGTATCCATCTCCCTTTAAAAAGAAACTATGAACAGAAACTAGGAAAAACTTTATAATCCGAAATATCTTCACATCCGAAATATATTCTCATTTTAAAAAAATAGCTATGTCTTGAGCCATCATTTTTTTAAGAAACCGTGCTCGCATGTGTGATTCATTGCTTACCCATTATCAATATATCAAATGCTTACAAAAGCAGTAATGCAACAAACTGACTGCGATATCAATACATTTTGATAAAATACATAACCAGAGTAAGGTCCCACTTACCGCTCACAGTCCATCTTCATGTAAAACCCATCTTGGTTGCTGACATCGCGCAGGCTGCAGCAACATTTGTGATTTAAAGGGAAGTAATCGTAATCGTGGCTTTTGACTTATTAAATTATATCGTCAAGTAGTTACATAAATGATTACTAAATGAAAAAGTGTGTTTACGGCAGTAAATCCAAACTGGAGCATCGCTTTACGCTAGCTGCAGACGATGCAGTATACGGAAAATACCGAATGATCAATGAACTTGCCTTGTTTTTCCAGTGTGAAGCAAAATGCGTCCACTCGTACAAAAAAAGTGGGGAACCGGTTGGGATTTCACTATTTTACTCAAATTGATTCGTAATCAACGTAACTTAAACTGAAGTTTTTGTTTGTTTTTGTATGACCTTTATTGATATCATTTAATAAAATCAACAGTTCATCACTGTTCGGTCTACTTTTATAGATTTTGTCTTCAAATAGAGGAAAAATAAAGAACCGAAATAGTTGTATTACTTCATACAGTTGTATTACACTTTCATAAGTCAGAAGAAATAGCTGCTAAACTTCAATTCTGATTTTTGTATTTCTGCTTTTGAAATCATCGTATGTGGTTCCTTTCCAATTAATTTAAAAAAAAAAGAAAGATTTATTACACATTGTTGCTTTAACTCGTTGAATTTGTTTATGAAGAAATTATGCTCCAAAACACGTCTTGCATCAAGACTATTGTTGTTGTGATCCTCACTCGCTGGTAATGTGTATGGTTACACCGAAATTCAAGCTGGCGCCATACTGGGGAACCGAAATTTTTGGTCGGACGGGTATATATTTTCATTTTAAAATTAAACATATCCCATTAACCACACCCTCCATACGCATTACCTATAGGCGGTCAAGGGTGCTTTGCTTGGCTTTCCACGTAATAAATATAGGATCTGACACAGTTGCCGTTTAATACATTTATTAAACGAGTTCAGGAAAAGTGATAGTAAGTGAACCTATGGCGAGCTAGGCTCGCTTACTATCATTTTTCTGGACGAGTTTTATAAATGTTTGTTTAAAATGACAACGAGTGTCCGATTCTTTTTATCACGTGATTTTAATCGTCAATATGCGATTTTACGAAACGTTGACAAAATTACTTTTTGGTGAAAGAGTAGTATCAGACGATATGCATTATGACGACGTCATCAATCAAAAAGCTGTATTACACTAGTGTAATATAACATAATATGAAATGGGTGTATTGAATGAAAAACAAGGGGAGTCATGTGATGCAACAAGTTTTCTAACGAACGATAACGACGGACATTCGAGTACTTCGAGAGTGTTAAAAATGGACTTTTACATGTACTTGTCAAATGCTGCACCATTTGTATTGCATGCTGTTTAAATGCCATTTATGTAATCAAATTGTATGGAACTAATTTGAGGACTTTTGCACGAAGAACAATCATTAAAACATAGAAACTTCGGCCATAACTACACCTATATGTCATATTTCTTACGCATTTCATAATGTGCGTAGCCCTTAAGCACGGACGCAAATAATACTAAACTTAGCTAAGATTAATTCGAACTTGTTTTGGAAAGAAATAAAGGCAAAAGGCAAATAAAGGCAAAGTAATATGTAGCAAAATAACCGACCATAAATGATGTGTAATTACACTTTATTAAATAACTTGACGTTATTAGTCCTATTATAAAGCACCTGCCACATTCAATAACATGACGGCCTGCTTTAAAACAACGCCAATATCAATATAACTTTTTCGGCCCGTCCGAAAAAGTGATATTGATATAAAGCCCGCTTATTTGAAGTAATTTGATTAGCTAATAAGGCAGCGCCAAAAATGATACAGATTTCAGATTGGGGGAGGGAGATTGATACGCACATGTAGACAATACAAATCGCGAGACAATTCGCTTTAAATGTTCATTTGTTTCAAGTCGCAAGTGATCTTTGCTGAAAAAGTGATCGACGTCAGAGATGATAACCCGGATGACGATATAACATGATCTCAAAAGTAACTTGTCACGTGATTGTCTTAGTTTAAACATAGCTAACTCAGAAGCGTGGTTCAGACAGGAACTGCATGTTTGTAATGACAACAACGAGCAACATGTTCAGGACTTTTTCATTATTTATTAATTCCATCTTTTATTGGTGGAAAATATCTGTGTAGAACCACCATTTCATTCAATTATCATGTTTAATTTCAATATATATGTCAAATCATAAACCCCTTACCTTTTTCTTCATTCCTTTCACTTACACCCACTAGTTTCTCTGTGTGTCTAGTTAATGTTGCGTATATATTTTGTATCAATTTAAACTATTGATCTCCCTGGGCTATTTGCGCCCTCGTGCCAGGCATAAAGATCAATAATGGATGTTTTAAAATGTATTTAAGATGTACATGCATGTTATTTTGTAAAGTAGTAAAATTATATTATACTGTATTGTAATCTTCAAAGGTAACCAAGTAAGATTGTATGCATACTATTCATCTTTTACTAGGACAAAAACGTTAAATTCCTCCATTCTTTGTCAGATTTTAATAAGATTAATGGATTTTATTAAGGACTTGTACATTCATTGTACCTCGTCGTAACATAAACACAGAACTATAGTACAATAAACTATAATATAGGTAGATATCAAAATCACAAAACATTTTCTTCTACTGTACTATGCAATATAAAAATGTGGTTCCAGGTTTCTTTCTAGACATTATTGTAGTAAATATTTTAACACTTTACAAAATCTTGAAATAGGCAAGTCAAGAAATTTAAACGTAGATCAAAAGACAAGAGCCGACAGAAACTACACCGTCAACAAATATTTCACAAACATTGTTAATAGATAACTGGATATTTTTAAATGTCACGTATGTAAAACTCTAATTGATAAAAATAATTACAACGGCGCATTTTCTGACTTTATACAAGGTAGGCCTACCTGGTAAGATCCCTTTTTTGACACTTTGGTTAAATATCTGTAAGTCATGTTTGGGCAATATGGCGGGTCATGATAAAATCCGGATGTATGTGCTGACCCTTAAAAAGCACTTATCACTATCAAAGAAAGATAGATGATGTGTAGCCATTTAACAAATAGGTTGCGTCATAAGTTGCAAAACTTTGTTCCAGCTCTCCCCAAATTTCAACGCCTGGGGTGATAATTGTTTTCGATAAATATATTTCCGATCTGTAATTTTAGGGTTTAAACACCATGCCATACAAGCTATTCAATGGACATGCCTATATACTGAACATTGTCCCGGACATGTTACGCCCTGAGTAGTGGTTCTACCCAGGATGTTAGCAGTCGAGATGGAAAAATACAATGTGATACAACAAGTTTCCCAATAAATTATAAACAAACTATCACCTCGTCCCCTTTTTGTGTCCGTGCCCGTACTTTTATTCCGACAGATCATGGACGCTTACATAAACTTTTACATTTTACTTTAAAGACTTGGTAATTGTTGGTCATATTTTCATTTTTAAAATTGGATTTAAACATAGCTTGGACCTTTCGTTAATTACACTGTGGCCTCATTGATGCCGAAATAAATGTTCACGTCACTGATATATAGCAATATATAATAAAAAATCAATAATTTCAGTTTAAAACTTATATCAAAATTTCTCTTGCTTCCATAATTTGCGTCGCATTGGATGGTTTGAAACGGTTTGTGTGTCGTACACAATAAGATCACAACACAGTTTATTTTTTATAGTTGAATCATCATCATCATAAGCAGCAGCAGAAGAAGCAGCAGCGGCATCATCATCACTTAATCATCATCGTCATCATCATCAGCAGCGGCATCATCATCACAAAATCATCATCATCATCATCATATATGAACACATAAATTGAAAACCGTTGAATACTTTCACCGATAGTGACACTTTGAAGTAGCAGCAAATTCACTTATAAATTAATTATTAGAAGAAATATTTTAATCCATACTTGAATATTGTTAACATTTTGTTTAAGCTCAGCAAATGAAAACTAGAAAAAAACACGCTCAGTGAAATATTTCTTTCAAAATCCGGCGTAAGTGGTCGACTAAAAGTTTCAATACGAACATAAATGTTTCAAACAATTCTGTGGTAAACTATCAATTGAATGCAGTTATTTTATAATCTTATTAAAATGTGTCATTTGCGTCAGAGCTGCAAGGTGTCTAAAGGAGTGATCAACGGTGCCGCAATACATTACTACTCTGTCGATAAAACAATTATGAAGACATCAAGATAGGCAGTGCAAATATTTAATAAGACTAAAACTGTTAACAATTTATTAATCTCAATTCTTAACACATATCTTCAATCAACAAAAATCACACACTAAAACCTTCAGTCTGTCATTGTTACAGTTCCTCAAAATGAAAAGTTATCTGTTATTTTTCAAAAATGTAA
Source organism: Sinonovacula constricta (assembly GCA_007844125.1). Lineage (NCBI taxonomy): Eukaryota > Metazoa > Mollusca > Bivalvia > Cardiida > Solecurtidae > Sinonovacula > Sinonovacula constricta. The sequence goes on along the minus strand of CM017566.1, from coordinate 8,657,303 downwards.
ATAAAATAAAATCAAGCACGGTTATATCAATCAGCATCATTATTTTCACTTCAAAAAAAAATAAAACAGCCAGCAATTCACTGATACATGGCCTTCCAATTTTCTTTGTTATTGGAACAAGTTTGTAGACACAACCTTTAAAGTAAAACAAGGCAAACAATACAACAGATAGACTTGCATAACAATCACGATCACACCAAAATTGTAACTGCTATGTAAAATATACATACTTATATATACTTTCACAAATGAGAAAATGTGTTACCCGTACATGTACATGCATAAAAATTAATAAACTTGTCTGAAAATATGTTACTATTGCTTAAGAGCACGTTACATTTGACTGTTTTTACAAACTGATAAGTTACAGCCCCGTATAAATGGCATATAAATACCTGTTACAGAAAGACTACTGACATTAGGTTGACATATAATTTATATGATAGCAGAACATATCTACTTACTTTACCAAACTACTGTAATGTCTTGTTTCTTCTCAAGCATATTAAATTTACACTAGAGAATGTTTGCATACCTTAAAAAAACAGTTAAAGTTCTTAGAAAAGTCCGAGTTAAGCGCTCTATTATGTAAAACTGAACTCATTTGTAGAAACTAAATATTACCTCAGGCATATCTGACAAAAGTACCAGTAATTACACATCAAGCCTGTTTCTTGTTGTTGTTTTGATTGTTTGATATCAGCTAGAAATTTAAACCATACTAACACCGATATTTGCACATAGCGCGATCGTTTAAAGCTTCGTCTACGAACACCGATATCCCTACCGCTTTAATAAATTAATGTTTCTGTTCTCATTCATGACATATATTCATCAAGAAATGTGTGCGATGGTTATGTTCTAAATCAGACGACAGGAGTTCACATTTTCGGCGACCACACGAAAGGGTCAGTATGACCATTGGTTGTTTTTGGTTTCTGTTGGCCACCGCCAACCAACAGGAAGTCCCCCTGTGGGTCATCACTGAACAGTCCGTGACCATGGATGATGTTTCCCCGCAATATCGTCATGTGAACCACGCCCTTTAGCTGCTTACCCATATAGGGGGTCACCTGTAGTGAGATCAGTGTATACCCATATAGGGGGTCACCTATAGTGAGATCAATGTATACCCATATAGGGGGTCACCTGTAGTGAGATCAATGTATACCCATATAGGGGGTCACCTGTAGTGAGATCAATGTATACCCATATAGGGGGTCACCTATAGTGAGATCAATGTATACCCATATAGGAGGTCACCTATAGTGAGATCAATGTATACCCATATAGGGGGTCACCTGTAGTGAGATCAATGTATACCCATATAGGGGGTCACCTATAGTGAGATCAATGTATACCCATATAGGGGGTCACCTGTAGTGAGATCAATGTATACCTATATAGGGGGTCACCTGTAGTGAGATCAATGTATACCTATATAGGGGGTCACCTGTAGTGAGATCAATGTATACCCATATAGGGGGTCACCTGTAGTGAGATCAATGTATACCTATATAGGGGGTCACCTGTAGTGAGATCAATGTATACCTATATAGGGGGTCACCTGTAGTGAGATCAATGTATACCCATATAGGGGGTCACCTGTAGTGAGATCAATGTATACCCATATAGGGGGTCACCTGTAGTGAGATCAATGTATACCCATATAGGGGGTCACCTGTAGTGAGATCAATGTATACCTATATAGGGGTCACCTAATGTACCAAGGGAGTCACCTGTAGTGAGATCAATGTATACCCATATAGGGGTCACCTGTAGTGAGATCAATGTATACCCATATAGGGTGGTCACCTGTAGTGATCAATGTATACCCATATAGGGGGTCACCTGTAGTGAGATCAATACCCATATAGGGGGTCACCTATAGTGAGATCAATGTATATCAGGAGTGATCGTCACCTGTAGTGAGATCAATGTATACCCATATAGGGGGTCACCTGTAGTGAGATCAATGTATACCCATATAGGGGTCACCTATAGTGAGATCAATGTATACCCATATAGGGGGTCACCTGTAGTGAGATCAATGTATACCCATATAGGGGGTCACCTGTAGTGAGATCAATGTATACCCATATAGGGGGTCACCTGTAGTGAGATCAATGTATACCCATATAGGGGGTCACCTGTAGTGAGATCAATGTATACCCATATAGGGGGTCACCTGTAGTGAGATCAATGTATACCCATATAGGGGGTCACCTGTAGTGAGATCAATGTATACCCATATAGGGGGTCACCTGTAGTGAGATCAATGTATACCCATATAGGGGTCACCTGTAGTGAGATCAATGTATACCCATATAGGGGGTCACCTGTAGTGAGATCAATGTATACCCATATAGGGGGTCACCTGTAGTGAGATCAATGTATACCCATATAGGGGGTCACCTGTAGTGAGATCAATGTATACCCATATAGGGGGTCACCTGTAGTGAGATCAATGTATACCCATATAGGGGGTCACCTGTAGTGAGATCAATGTATACCCATATAGGGGGTCACCTGTAGTGAGATCAATGTATACCCATATAGGGGGTCACCTGTAGTGAGATCAATGTATACCCATATAGGGGGTCACCTGTAGTGAGATCAATGTATACCCATATAGGGGGTCACCTATAGTGAGATCAATGTATACCCATATAGGGGGTCACCTGTAGTGAGATCAATGTATACCCATATAGGGGGTCACCTGTAGTGAGATCAATGTATACCCATATAGGGGGTCACCTGTAGTGAGATCAATGTATACCCATATAGGGGGTCACCTGTAGTGAGATCAATGTATACCCATATAGGGGGTCACCTGTAGTGAGATCAATGTATACCCATATAGGGGGTCACCTGTAGTGAGATCAATGTATACCCATATAGGGGGTCACCTGTAGTGAGATCAATGTATACCCATATAGGGGGTCACCTGTAGTGAGATCAATGTATACCCATATAGGGGGTCACCTGTAGTGAGATCAATGTATACCCATATAGGAGGTCACCTGTAGTGAGATCAATGTATACCCATATAGGGGGTCACCTGTAGTGAGATCAATGTATACCCATATAGGGGGTCACCTATAGTGAGATCAATGTATACCCATATAGGGGGTCACCTGTAGTGAGATCAATGTATACCCATATAGGGGGTCACCTGTAGTGAGATCAATGTATACCCATATAGGGGGTCACCTGTAGTGAGATCAATGTATACACATATAGGGGGTCACCTGTAGTGAGATCAATGTATACCCATATAGGGGGTCACCTGTAGTGAGATCAATGTATACCTATATAGGGGGTCACCTGTAGTGAGATCAATGTATACCCATATAGGAGGTCACCTATAGTGAGATCAATGTATACCCATATAGGGGGTCACCTGTAGTGAGATCAATGTATACCCATATAGGGGGTCACCTGTAGTGAGATCAATGTATACCCATATAGGGGGTCACCTGTAGTGAGATCAATGTATACCCATATAGGGGGTCACCTGTAGTGAGATCAATGTATACCCATATAGGGGGTCACCTGTAGTGAGATCAATGTATACCCATATAGGAGGTCACCTATAGTGAGGTCAATGTATACCCATATTGGGGGTTACCTGTAGTGAGGTCAATGTATACCCATATAGGGGGTCACCTGTAGTGAGATCAATGTATACCCATATAGGGGGTCACCTGTAGTGAGATCAATGTATACCCATATAGGAGGTCACCTATAGTGAGGTCAATGTATACCCATATTGGGGGTTACCTGTAGTGAGGTCAATGTATACCCATATAGGGGGTCACCTGTAGTGAGGTCAATGTATACCCATATTGGGGGTTACCTGTATTGAGGTCAATGTATCAAGGTGAGAAATATTAAGACTAAGATGTTCCACGGCTTTTTTTCACCATTTTGGGAATATGACCCATACCTCTGGAATTGGGAATTTTCGCGTTGTTTTGCCAGAAATTGGGAATTTTTTACACCTTTGGGGAATAAAAAGCTGTACTGTTATGGTTTTTTTTATCATGTTTGCCACATATATTTAATATAATCAATAAACAACTGATGCCTGATTAGCTAGCCTAACTAGCAATAAATTATATTAAATGACTGCTATAGTACAACCATGTATATATATATATTTTTTTTGATTGGGAATTTTTCTTCTCTGATTGGGAAAAAAGTATATGTTTTGCCATTGGGAACATGACCGAATATCGGCTATAAAATCGGCCGAAAAAAAGCCTTGTGTTCATACCATCCAATTAAATATAGAGAGGGTTTAATCATTAGATACAAAGAAGTGATAAAACGTGTATTTTATGTATAGAAAAATAAGATGGAAGATAATTACTAGTAAATTATTATACGGCCATTTTAAACCAATTACCTTAATCATACATAACCCGAATATTACACAACAACTCTCCATTTTGTAAGAATCAGCTTACACAATATTATTTCAAATCAGACTAAAATATTAGCTGGGTCAGCCAAGATGTTTCCGTTCCAATGGGAACATATTAAAATTGTCTGTTTGGAAATACTTAAATATCTCCCATTTAAAATATCACAAACTACGTAAACATCTACTTCATTTCTAAATATTACAACCTACTAAATCATTTCCTTCAATTATAAATATTACAACCTACTAAATCATTTCCCTCAATTATAAATATCACAACCTACTAAATCATTTTCTTAAATTATAAATATCACAACCTACTAAATTATTTTCTCCAATTATAAATATCACAACCTACTAAATTATTTTCTCCAAATATTAATATCACAACCTACTAAATCATTTCCTTCAATTATAACTATCAAACAGGCGTATACCTTGTTTTTGTGCTGTATCTTCTCTTGTTCTATCTGTAATTTAAAACAACAACATAAATAAATAAATAAATAAATAAATAATGTGACAAGAAACTCTGTATTACACATTTTATCAATATCATAATTATGTTTGTTAATTAAGCAAGTATGGCATGTCCCTACCATGTCATCAGCATACATCGCGTGTTTTGTTTTATTTAGCAGCTTATGGATTATACACGAACATGTTTCCTCGAACTTGCTCGATCTTAGGAGGAAGTCTTCTGAAAGGTGGTATCAGACAGTTAACATTTTAAAATACATGTAATGAAAGCATACCTCTGTATGTGGGGTGTATGGACACATTTTGGTCCTTTCCATGTGAATTGTCGTCTACTCCTTATATATTTTTCACGCTATAAGTATTTCCACTCTTTACAGATATCGATAGTTTTGGGATGCATTCCGGGGTAAACAAACATTGTGACTAGGTCAACAAAATGGAACCCGTTTGTTTGACCCCAGAGCGCCGCTCTCACTACTTCTGTTATCATTTTAAACGTAAAACCATTTGCTATTGTAATAACCGAATGAGATTTACATGGCTCATAATCGCTAGCTAGAACTGGTCTATACTAAAACTAGCTCTCTGAATGTATAATCGAATATTGTTTCAACAACAACAAGCCAATAGCAAAAAAGTAGTTAATTCGTTGCTCCTTCTTTATTTTAAACACAAAGTGTCGGATAACAACCATATATGGTATGCTACCGCTTATCGTTGCCTAGACCGGTTATATGAAAGACACCTTTCATATAAAGATAAATAGAGCTAATGTTTTTCTCAAAACTAGTAAGACATGAACGCAGGATCCTGAACCTCGTTTTCATAATGTACCCCCCACCCCCAACCCCGCCCCGCCCCTTTTTATATAGACAATTCTTGTAAACAAAGCAAATAAGGCACACGGAGTTATCTCGCTTCCTCCAGGACTTCCTTCAATACACTTCACTATTTATAATGATCCGTTTACGTTTCATAGCCTACTTACCTGGAATGTATCGTTAGGTTTCCAGATTACAAAGTCGGCATCATATTCCACAGCGATCCGACCTTTTCTGTCGTCTATCCGGGCCAACTTGGCAGTATTCTCGCATAAAACTCGGACTAAATCCGAAAGTTGAAATCCACGCTCTTGCGCATGCGTCCAGAACAAACTTAAACCTAAAAAGTTTGAAATACTAACATGATGCGCGAGATCGAAATTGCATCAGAAATCCATGTATGTATTCTTATTTCTTTATGCATGTTATAGCTAATGATAATGAATGTTCGCGGAAATAATATAATGTTTTTGCCAATTAAAACGAACAAATCTTATGCACATTCTCATGTCATATTATTATGAAAACATAATGACAACTATAATTGATAAACTCAATCTGACAGAATAGGTTCGTATTTGTGTATTTGGTATGGAAAGGAACAATATGATGGTGCCAATAAACCTCAAATTGATACATGTACACTGTATAGTATTCACCTTACCAAACTGGAGAGAGGAGATACCGCCCCAAGCGGTCAGGAAGTCGCCGGTGTCGAGATGTTTGAGATCCGGGGTGCACGGGGAGTGGTCGGATACCACCATATCGATGTGGCCGTCCCGGAGACCGGACCAAAGTGCAGTCTGGGAGGCAAGACAGTTAAAATAAGCATAAACTTTTTTACTTTTACGGCTTTTCTTTTTAGCATTCGCAACAAGACATTTATGTAACGTGATGCCTTTTCTGTACAGTTATGAAATTTCGCTTTTCTTTTTTGTCATCGCTTACAGACGTCTAGATGTGTACCAATTCATCCCCAGCAGGACATGGTGCGGTCGTTGTGTGTGATATCAGCCAAATAATCAACCTTTCAATATCATTCTTCCATAGACAACGACCCCTTGAAGCTGTTAGAGTGCTTCGTTCATTGTCGTTGCAGACAACCAACACAATATAAACCTATAATTGTAAGTAATATTCTTTATATACTAAGTTAAGTTTGTCTTGATGAATTTACCATGACAACGTGCCACTACCCAAAGACTTACGTGTGTTTATGCTTAATATGTCATTGCACCAACAAAGTTACCCTTTCCCGTTAATAAATATTGCAATTTAGGATTTTGTTTTATTCAAAACGTGTGTTTACATTGCAAGTTATTTTAATGTCCTGATCAAACTCTTATAAAACATCAATTATAGCCTATTTAAAATTACAAATAAATAAAACATCTACTTGTATCATTGCTATTCCATATGCATACCTGGTTATTCTTGCTTCTGATTGGCGGGCAACATTTAAACTGCGTGGCTCCCTCTGGGATGGTTTCCGCCTCCAGTGTCAGGTAGTGATGTGTTGTCTCTACAGTTAACGGGGCACCGGCTGACCGCGCCGCCTGGATCAATGGCAGAGCAGTCGCAGCCGAAAGATGAACGATGTGGCACCGGACTCTAAGAACCGGAATGTACACATAGTCATACTTCGAGGTGAAAGTTAATTATGGGAGAAGACTAGCGGAAAGACAACATTTAATGAGCGAATGATTCTTTTACTTTTCATATTTATACAATACACATTTCTGAGAGTCCATCATCTCCACTACAACAACAAACAAAAACAAATGGTGTTGTTACTAATATACTTGATTTTATATATTTGAACATCTGACAGATTCCCATATCAATTATTTATTTATAAAGTACTGTGTATAAATACATCTTACTCGGTATCATTTGACCATGAATTCACTTTGCCTTAGAAGATATATAAAGGTCATTCATTAACGCTGTCGTCCATGGCGCCATTGCGGTAATATAGTATCTACAGAGTAGTTATATTAAAAAACCAACTGGAAGAAGAACATGTGACATGGACTTTTTCTCTTTAATAACAGTCTGATGCTATGTTTTGACATCAGATTTCTTATTTTGAAGATAATATTAATCTTTTGGTGTCAAATGGAAGCTGAAACCACGTAGAATTAAGAAAAAAGCAAAATTCTTGAAAACCTGTGCCCAATAACCAGAAGTACATACTTCATTGACATTTGGGGTTTAGGACTAGCAAGTGTGCATTCTATGAAGCAAAACCTTATTGCAAGTTGTAAAAGTTGACTTACTTCTGAGAATTTCTAATAGACAATAAATATATTCTTTTCACCTATGTATAGTTATGAGGGTCTATCAAAGCTGAGTCATGGTGTAATGTGTTTCCAACTTTTCGCGATTGCCTACAAAAACCACCCATCTTTACATTATATCCTGCCATGATTTTTACCTGCAATTTATTGTACCGTACGGGGAGAGATGTCTCTAAGTTATTGAACTTGTATCTCAACCCGTTTGCCTATATTTAGTTGTAACTCATACCATGGTTTGTAAAAACATGTATATACTTGGCAATAAAATAAGTTTTTTAAACTTTTCGCGATTTACTATAGAATATAGAACACATTTAGTGGCGTCTAACCCGCATTTTAGCTACCTTTGTCAGCGAGACTAACTCGTTAGAATTATCCCCCGTACCTGTAATTGAGGCAGAGGTCGCACACCATCTTAATGGCCTCCACCTCCATGACTTCCGGACGGGTTTCCAAAAACGTCTCGTACAACCGTGGCTCTGTTGGCCAATACAGGACAGAATGCTTCGTTCCATTAAGATGGTCAAATAACGGATCAAAAGGTTGATAAAACATAGATCTTCATTGAAATACTTAGAAATTTCTAAAACGTTTCGTATATTCGAAATAAGACATTGAATATACAGCAAGTGCAACCAGGAACGGCACACTACCGACGAAGACACTAATTGCTATTGTTGTTTATCGTCCCGCCAACGGTCTTTCAGTTTTCGGTCAACGGTGTCCATTTGAAGCAGACATAATGTTGCCTTCACTGGGTACAGCATGTCGTGAACACATTACATGATACCACACCTAGCCACAGTACCCTGATACTGGACCGACCGGTCTTTTGCTTGACCGTAATCAAGTATACATATCTCTATTCCTCCAATAATGAAGATACAAGAAGTACATACATGCAAATATACAAACTGAAACGACCTCCAACTTTACTGAGACAAAAAAATCGAAAAAATATATGTTTACGCTTAAAAAGTAAAATAAGAAATGACAGAGAAAAAAACATTGAACAAAGAGACGGAAACCCTAAGTCCGTAAGAAGAAGAGGAGCAAGAAGAAAAATGATCACAAGGAGAAATAGACGGATAGAGACATACAGACAGGCAAACGGATAGATCAGATGTAACAATACAAATAGACCCAGCAAAAGAGTCAATATATGTATACACAAATTTAAATACGTGCACAAACAAAGGTTATAAAGTACAACTACAAATTACCTATGTTTGAAATATATATAGCATAAAAATGCAAACAAAAAAACAAACAGTGGTGGCACATTATAGAACGACATTGTCGAAACTAAACACAAGATCAGAAAGCGTTATATAAATGAGAACCACAGAACTGTAAAACTTGGCCAGCCATCAAAAGATAAAACATTGACCGGAAACAATGCGGCAACCATTTAATGGCCAATACACCAAATCATATTACAGACAAATTGCATGTTATACTATTGTTTAAGACATCGACGATAATAAAAAAATAAGTTCAAACAAACAAAAGGTTTTCTAATTATTTGCTATAGACGTAGACTGCTAAACATGCAATAAGTATGTATATGTTCACATTTAATGTAGTGCAACCACGCTATGTGAATTTGCTTGAATATAATATCCAACAAATAATCATAGTTACATTTTAAATGCAACTCTACATTTTTACCTAACAAGATATTAACAAGACCATGTCTATTAAGTGTACTAAGAAAGTAACAAATGTTTGATCCAAACGCAACATTGACATAATCAAGTAGTGTTGTTCTGAAATTATGTAATACACGACAATCTAAAAGTGTGTGGTCGGTAAGACAAATATTACCCGTTAGACCGTTACATTTAGAACAAGTTTCATTTAAACGAGATGTGAAAGCTATAAACCTGGTAATCGTCTTACAGTATGTGACTTTGTGAGGATGACTAGAGGCATACGCCCAGATATATGATAATCCGTATTGATTATGGAGGGACCTAAACCTGGGGTTGAAGTATTACTTAACCAAATCGACAGTTCTCTGTTCCATACTGCTTTCTTAATGATCGTTTTCCAATTAAGTTTGGCGGGAAAACCACGAGTGTCTAGGTAATACTTAAGGCAGTGCACGAGTGAGTATTTTTGTAAGCAGTAGCCAAGATTTGATAATTATGTTAAGTCTAAATTGAGCTCATCTATAAATAAACACCCCTTTTTACGGTAAATATTGTGCACAGTCTACACTCGTTTTCTTAAATCTAATTTTGATTCCAATGAAAGACAACCAACAAGACTGGGGGCAATATCAGCCCGTGTACGCAAAAGAAGACCTTGGAATGATTTGATACACATTCGGTGAGCACGCTCAAGGTTACGCAACTCCGACTGCTTTAACATTCGACTCCGTAAAGTGAATAACAATAACACTGCAGCGCATGGTAACGAAGTGCAATTGGTCTGTTGGTAAGGATGCTCAACTGTCAAGCACGTGGTTGTGGGTTCGAAGATAGTTCGTGTTAAATAAAGTTGTTTTCTATGTTTACCTCGGGAATGTGAAAGCATGTGATACGTTTGTCACCATTTCCACGATAAAATGAAATTAATGGGAAATAACATTCAGAAAAAAAGTATGAAAACAACAACAAAAAAAAAACAGAAGGAGTGGAGACTCGGTTCTTGTAGAGGCTCTTACCACTGTACCAACTTACTTTCACCTAGTTTGTTCATCAAACAATTATTTATCCTTTAAATGATTCACGGAAGTTACAGAATTCTTACGATATTATTCGGAAAGTGATTAGTCTCAAATTTATTCTAAAGGACAATACTGTCATGTGTTTATCATGCCAAGCAAGCCACCTAATGTTTCTGTTTCCTCTGTTTGTAAAAAAACAAACAAGCACCTGCTTCTTAAAAAAGAAATTAGTAACCGGTGATTTTTTTTCTAAAATGTCACAACTGCTTGTTTTGTTGTTTATAAGACAATAATTATATTCTCCCTCCACCATTGTGCTAGATGGTGACTATCGAACCATTTTCTTACCTTTCAATGTAGAGTTCCCAGATCCACAATTACAATCAACCTCGGCATGGAACTGCAAGAAGGTAACAAACATTCAAGTTGCAATGAAAATAGAAACAACTTCAAATATGTTGATGATGTGTTATGTAAGAGTTCTCCCACTTGATGATGTGTTATGTAAGAGTTCTCCCACTTAATGATGTGTTGTGTAAGAGTTCTCCCACTTGATGATGTGTTATGTAAGAGTTCTCCCACTTAATGATGTGTTATCTAAGAGTTCTCCCACTTGATAATGTGTTATGTAAGAGTTCTCCCACTTGATTATGTGTTATGTAAGAGTTCTCCCACTCAATGATGTGTTGTGTAAGAGTTATCCCACTTGATGATGTGTTATGTAAGAGTTCTCCCACTTGATGATGTGTTATGTAAGAGATCTCCCACTTGATGATGTGTTGTGTAAGAGTTCTCCCACCTGATGATGTGTTGTGTAAGAGTTCTCCCACTTGATGATGTGTTATGTAAGAGTTCTCCCACTTGATTATGTGTTATGTAAGAGTTCTCCCACTTAATGATGTGTTGTGTAAGAGTTCTCCCACTTGATGATGTGTTATGTAAAAGTTCTCCCACCTGTTGATGTGTTGTGTAAGAGTTCTCCCACTTGATGATGTGTTATGTAAGAGTTCTCCCACCTGATGATGTGTTATATAAGAGTTCTCCCACTTGATGATGTGTTATGTAAGAGTTCTCCCACCTGATGATGTGTTATGTAAGAGTTATCCCACTTGATGATGTGTTATGTAAGAGTTCTCCCACTTGATGATGTGTTATGTAAGAGTTACCCCACTTGATGATGTGTTATGTAAGAGTTCTCCCACCTGTTGATGTGTTGTGTAAGAGTTCTCCCACTTGATGATGTGTTATGTAAGAGTTCTTCACTTGATGATGTGTTATATAAGAGTTCTCCCACTTGATGATGTGTTATGTAAGAGTACCCCACTTGATGATGTGTTATATAAGAGTTCTCCCACTTGATGATGTGTTATGTAAGAGTTCTCCCACTTGATGATGTGTTATGTAAGAGTTCTCCCACTTGATGATGTGTTATGTAAGAGTTCTCCCACCTGTTGATGTGTTATGTAAGAGTTCTCCCACTTGATGATGTGTTATGTAAGAGTTACCCCACTTGATGATGTGTTATGTAAAAGTTCTCCCACCTGTTGATGTGTTGTGTAAGAGTTCTCCCACTTGATGATGTGTTATGTAAGAGTTCTCCCACCTGATGATGTGTTATATAAGAGTTCTCCCACTTGATGATGTGTTATGTAAGAGTTCTCCCACCTGATGATGTGTTATGTAAGAGTTATCCCACTTGATGATGTGTTATGTAAGAGTTCTCCCACTTGATGATGTGTTATGTAAGAGTTACCCCACTTGATGATGTGTTATGTAAGAGTTCTCCCACCTGTTGATGTGTTGTGTAAGAGTTCTCCCACTTGATGATGTGTTATGTAAGAGTTCTTCACTTGATGATGTGTTATATAAGAGTTCTCCCACTTGATGATGTGTTATGTAAGAGTTACCCCACTTGATGATGTGTTATGTAAGAGTTCTCCCACCTGTTGATGTGTTGTGTAAGAGTTCTCCCACTTGATGATGTGTTATGTAAGAGTTCTTCACTTGATGATGTGTTATATAAGAGTTCTCCCACTTGATGATGTGTTATGTAAGAGTTCTCCCACTTGATGATGTGTTATGTAAGAGTTCTCCCACTTGATGATGTGTTATGTAAGAGTTACCCCACTTGATGATGTGTTATGTAAGAGTTCTCCCACCTGTTGATGTGTTATGTAAGAGTTCTCCCACCTGTTGATGTGTTGTGTAAGAGTTCTCCCATTTAATGATGTGTTATGTAAGAGTTCTCCCACCTGTTGATGTGTTGTGTAAGAGTTCTCCCACCTAATGATGTATTATGTAAGAGTTCTCCCACTTGATGATGTGTTATGTAAGAGTTCTCCTACCTGATGATGTGTTATGTAAGAGTTCTCCCACCTGATGATGTGTTATGTAAGAGTTCTCCCACTTAATGATGTGTTATGTAAGAGTTCTCCCACTTGATGATGTGTTATGTAAGAGTTCTCCCACCTGATGATGTGTTGTGTAAGAGTTCTCCCACTTGATGATGTGTTATGTAAGAGTTCTCCCACTTGATGATGTGTTATGTAAGAGTTGTCCCACTTAATGATGTGTTTATTTATATTTATATATAACCTATAAAGAGACGCCTTTTGATTGACGGTTCCTTATGATATATTCTGCCTGGTTTAAGCTTATCAAGTTATATTATAATAGGTTTAAATGGGAAAAGGATATCTGCCATTCAGACTAAATGATGTATGTGGTACAACAACAGTTCATTGATTGTCTTACAGTTTATAAGAACCATTTCTACAAAGCAAATAAAACATAAAAAAATCAAATTCCTATAAAGATATTTATATAGCGTTAATGTAAAAATATAAAATGTCAACAGATTCATTTAACTCTTTGTGTTATGTATTAAGTTAATGATTTTATTTAAGTTTCTGCATTAATTTACAAAATCTTTATAATTACGTGTGTTAATCTAGTATTAATTTTATAGTTTTAAGGTATTAATGTATGTAACCTAATGTCACGCATTTAATTTAATTTCGCTCTATATATTGGTAATATTTTACAAGTTGCGTATTAAGTTCACATTGTCAACAATTCTATTGGAGACTGTCACTGTGTTCACCTGACATGGAGCCGAATTTCCCATTAATGTTCGGAAAATATCGGAAACGTCCACGTAAATTGACGATGACAAAATAAGTGAAATAACATTTTGACGTCATGAGCGGGATATTTTAATATTTATATGCATTTTATTTTATAATGTTATGTAATCACTTCTATAACATTTGCATTTTCATATTTTAAATATAACTTAACTTATGTCATGTCATTTAGCTTGTTTTGAATTTACTTGCAAAACTGGTATTAATAAATCTTTTCATTTATACAAGGTTGCTTATATAGTTTTATGTAACTTGTTTCTTAAAAAATGCTATTTTGATGATAAGTTTCAGCCCAGTTTGTCTACACACCAGAACTACGGCGTCTGACCCCTGCAAGACGGTGAAGGCCGTTTCAAGGTCAGCACGGGTCACTGCCGGGAAATCGTCTACCCCGCTGTGGATGAGAAAACACTTGAACCCTGGGACACCGGCCTGCAACATCGGCAGCAGCTCGGCCTGGGAAATAAAACATCACGAAAAAATATAGCGGTTATCAATGACTGGAGCGGCGTCTGTGCTTGACCAAATTCTAGAAAGATTGACATTTTCCGTTTATAATTGTGAGTTAATAGTGTATTGTTAACAGTGTACATAGTGTAAAAGAAAACAACCCACATGATCCTATATGGACTGCTTTTATGTCATTTTAGTGGTATTATCGACTGAGGTGAGTGTGGTGTTTCTTTGTTCAGGTATAAAACAGTTATTTTAAGTTTTCATCTAATTAAGAAGCCTCTTGATTTATAGGTCACGTGATGGCCTTAGTTAGACTCAGTGTCCGGGGGTTGATATATAAGGCTATGGGCAAGTTTATCTTATTGTCACCATCGATGCTACAGGCTAATTCTACTGACGTTATGATTATTTCCAGGAAGTGGGCGGTCGAGAGTTGAAATAAGTCTTTCTCAATCGATTATAAAACAAACAAAAGTCTGATGATTTTAACCAAGAGATGATCATGAACAAACACAACTTTAAATGATTTAAATACCATGCTAGGGTTAGGATCAATACATAAAAGAAAATAAAACATATAACAGGCTTGCTTTGTTATATTCTTATGCATATATTGAATAAATGACCAGCCATCCTGGAGCAAATGCATTCAGTATGGTCATTTCAGCATTTGGTTCTGTAAGATTTAGTTTTTACTAAGATGTAGTGTGTTGTGCTTTGTTGGATGATTTATGCAATCTGTTTACGCATCAATTAATTTACACTAAACTTTTAAAGTACTTTATTATTAAATATTCTAATAACACTTTCTTCTGCCAGTAAGAGGGTGTCATCACACAGCTATCGCAGTGGACCTTGTTTTGTCAAATGTAGAAAGATACACAGATTTTTTAGAAATATATTATGAGGAATTTATCATCTGCTTTAAATACTTAAAATGCTTTAGATTGTAACACTTAGATCACGCTAGAGTAACGTGCTATGACATTTTGATGAAACACAAGCAGATAGCCTATAGCAAGAAGGAGACAAGTTATCATATAACTTAAATGAAAAAAGTATCTATCACAAGGGAGATAACTCATTTATTTCAATTCTACAATAGCGACCGTGTATACCTCGTTTCCAGGAACGATCCCTCCCCAGAAGCCAACGTCCACGAAACATTTGTTGGCCGCCGAGTCCAATTTTGTTCGGAATGCCTTCAGACTCGTTGTTGATGGTATAGAATTGCTAGGGAGCGATACAAGGAATATTCACATACATGAAATCCGTACTATAAATTTTAATTCTGCGTTAAGCATGAACATCCATGGTAACATATCTACAATACAAAATAATCCGGGTCTTTAAGTGAGTATGCTAAGTCTTCATATATATGAATAATTATTGAATTACACATTGTATTGAGGTCAATTGGTAAAGCTCGCCGGGATTAACACAAACTTATTCGGCAACTTCTGTTCATTAATAGATACATTATTTAGCATGTGATACATTAAAATGAGTCTAACCAAAAAATCTTGGGGCTTTATAACTTGGGCCAATAGATTAGAATTTGTGGTATTGGTAACATAGTTATTTTTTATTATATTACAATTTAAACACGAATGGCTTGTCATGTTGTCTGATTTTATCTTTAAATCTAAAGTGATAAAACTGATAAGAAATGATTTCAACATAATGTCAATCGTTTCTGTTAACCTCTACAATCTCAAAGAGCGGACATACTTAAAGGCCAATATACGTCACATTATCATGTATTTATTTTATAATGCCTTTATTGACCACATGATATAATAATCGTTGTGATGATTGATTTGATGAAGAAAACGAAATCAATTTTAAAATTTGTATGAACATAAATGAAAATATTAATCTCTCTCACAATTAAGAAGGCTTTTTGTTGTTGCTCTGCAAACGTGTATACTAGAATAAAAATGTGAACTTTTATGTCTGAACAACTATTTTCTTTATTATTAAAAATATTATTGTTTTGCAGTTGATTTACAGCGGCATGTCCACTATGGTAGTGACCCCTCCCGCAGCCGCGGCACGTGTAGCGGTGTAGTAGCCCTCCCACTCGGTCCTGCCTGGCTCATTAACGTGCACGTGCGCATCCACAATACCTGGGATAATGACGTCAGTTCCCACATCGAGCACCTGAATCCGGGCATAAAAATATTAAGTTAATTGACAGATTGATTTTATGGTTGTTTTTGTCTTCGTGTTGATTTCGTGATTGTGTAGATAATAGTTTAGTCAAAGATAATGAGTCATTATGCCTGTGGATGCCGTGATGGTGGTGGATGGTGGTAATATTGGTTGTGATAGGGGTGATGATGATGATGAAGATGATGACGAAACTGCTGTTACTGATGCCGCTACGGCTGCTGCTACTGATGATGATGATTATCATATAAATATTAGGTGGTTGTGATGATGATGGCGATGGTGAACGTAGGGGTGGAGATGGTGATAGAGCGGTTGTTGCTGCTGTTGACGATGATAAACGTCCAGTTCTTAAGCAATTTTGCAACACTGGAAACAAACTAGATCTAACATATCTCTTTACTTAGATGTTACATGATATCAGTATCGTTTATCAACTGTGGACGGAACACGTACATGCACTTTGCACGTCACTTTCATACCGAGTCGTTATATAGTATGCTATATGTACGGTACATCGGGTCGAATATTGCGTACGTGAATTGAAAAGTCAGTGAATGAATCATAATGTAATACTGATAATGCAGCACAATTTGACGGAAACGCTATGTTTGTCACAATTTGTGCCACCCAGGAATACACGCTGCACAAAAATAGTGATATCGACCACAGAGATTAAATAAGAAAATCCAGGAACAAAGCTAGGGGGAAACCTTGGCTGAGCCGTAACCGCTTTGTTACTTTCCGACCCCTTACCACGTTAGTTATAGTTTCGGTCGGAGTAAGCATCTTATTATTCTGTAACCCCTCTCTCCGATGGTTGGAGTCTCGATCCGACCGAGCACTTGTGACTGTGTAACCCCTCTCTCCATCGGCCCGATCGAGACTCCAACCAATGAAGAGAGGGGTTACAGAGTAACAAGCGCTCGGCCCGATCGAGACTCCAACCAATAGAGAGAGGGGTTACAGAGTAACAAGCGCTCGCCCCAATCGAGACTCCAACCAACGGAGAGATGGGTTACAGAGTAACAAGCGCTCGGTTGGATCGAGACTCCAACCAAAGGAGAGAGGGCTTGCAGAGTAACAAGCGCTCGGCCCGATCGAGACTCTAACCAACGGAGAGATGGGTTACAGAGTAACAAGCGCTCGCCTCGAATGAGATTCGAACCAATGGAGAAAGGAGTGTCAGAATAACAAGCGCTCGGCCCGATCGAGACTCCAACCAACGGAGAGATGGGTTACAGAGTAACAAGCGCTCGGTCGGATCGAGACTCCAACCAATGGAGAGAGGGGTTACAGAGTAACAAGCGCTCGGCCCGACCGAGACTCCAACCAATGAAGAGAGGGGTTACAGAGTAACAAGCGCTCGGCCCGATCGAGACTCCAACCAACCATGAGAGGGGTTGCAGAGTAACAAGCGGTCGGCCCGATCGAGACTCCAACCAATGGAGAGAGGGGCTGCAGAGTAACAAGCGCTCGGTCCGATCGAGACTCCAACCAATGGAGAGAGGGGTTGCAGAGTAACAAGCGCTCGGCCCGATCGAGACTCCATAAATGGAGAGAGGGGTTGCAGAGTAACAAGCGCTCGGCCCGACCGAGACTCCAACCAATGGAGAGAGGGGTTACAGAGTAACAAGCGCTCGGCCCGATCGAGACTCCAACCAATGGAGAGAGGTGTTACAGAGTAACAAGCGCTCGGCCCGACCGAGACTCCAACCAATGGAGAGAGGGGTTACAGAGTAACAAGCGCTCGGCCCGATCGAGACTCCAACCAATGGAGAGAGGGGTTGCAGATCGGGCCGAGCGCTTGTTACTTTGAAACCCCTCTCTCCATTGGTTGGAGTCTCGATCGGGCCGAGCGCTTGTTACTTTGAAACCCCTCTCTCCATTGGTTGGAGTCTCGATCGGGCCGAGCGCTTGTTACTCTGCAGCCCCTCTCTCCATTGGTTGGAGTCTCGATCCGACCGAGCGCTTGTTACTCTGCAACCCATCTCTCCGTTCGTTGGAGTCTCGACCGGGCCGAGCGCTTGTTATTCTGACACTCCTTTCTCCATTGGTTCGAATCTCATTCGAGGCGAGCGCTTGTTATTCTGCAAATTCTTTCTGCGTTAGTTATAATTTCGGTCGGGCCGAGCGCCTTGTTACTCTGCAACCCCTTTCTGCGTTAGTTATAGTTTCGGTCGGACCGAGTGCCTTGTTACTCTGCAACTCCTTTCTGCGTTAGTTATAGTTTCGGTCGGGCCGAGCGCCTTGTTACTCTGCAACTCCTTTCTGCGTTAGTTATAGTTTCGGTCGGGCCAAGCGCCTTGTTACTCTGCAACTCCTTTCTGCGTTAGTTATAGTTTCGGTCGGGCCGAGCGCCTTGTTACTCTGCAACTCCTTTCTGCGCTAGTTATAATTTCGGTCGGGCCGACCGCCTTGTTACTCTGCAACCTCTTTCTGCTACAGTTATAGTTTCGGTCGGGCCGAGCGCCTTGTTACTCTGCAACTCCTTTCTGCGTTAGTTATAGTTTCGGTCGGGCCGAGCGCCTTGTTACTCTGCAACTCCTTTCTGCGTTAGTTATAGTTTCGGTCGGGCCGAGCGCCTTGTTACTCTGCAACCCCTTTCTGCTACAGTTATAGTTTCGGTCGGGCCGACCGCCTTGTTACTCTGCAACTCCTTTCTGCTACAGTTATAGTTTCGGTCGGACCGAGCGCCTTGTTACTCTGCAACTCCTTTCTGCGTTAGTTATAGTTTCGGTCGGGCCGAGCGCCTTGTTACTCTGCAACCCCTTTCTGCTACAGTTATAGTTTCGGTCGGGCCGAGCGCCTTGTTACTCTGTAACCCCTTTCTGCTACAGTTATAGTTTCGGTTGGGGCGAGCGCTTGTTACTCTGCAACTCCTTTCTGCGTTAGTTATAGTTTCGGTCGGGCCGAGCGCCTTGTTACTCTGCAACCCCTTTCTGCTACAGTTATAGTTTCGGTCGGGCCGAGCGCCTTGTTACTTTGCAACCCCTTTCTGCTACAGTTATAGTTTCGGTTGGGGCGAGCGCTTGTTACTCTGCAACTCCTTTCTGCGTTAGTTATAGTTTCGGGCGGGCCGAGCGCCTTGTTACTCTGCAACTCCTTTCTGCGTCAGTTATAGTTTTGGTCGGGCCGAGCGCCTTGTTACTCTGCAACCCCTTTCTGCGTAAGTTATAGTTTCTGTCGGGGCGAGCGCCTTGTTACTCTGCAACCCCTTTCTGCGTCAGTTATAGTTTCGGTTGGGGCGAGCGCTTGTTACTCTGCAACCCCTTTCTGCGTCAGTTATAGTTTCGGGCGGGGCGAGCGCTTGTTACTCTGCAACTCCTTTCTGCGTCAGTTATAGTTTCGGGCGGGGCGAGCGCTTGTTACTCTGCAACCCCTTTCTGCGTCAGTTATAGTTTCGGTCGGGGCGAGCGCTTGTTACTCTGCCACTCCTTTCTGCGTAAGTTATAGTTTCGGTTGGGGCGAGCGCTTGTTACTCTGCAACCCCTTTCTGCGTCAGTTATAGTTTCGGTTGGGGCGAGCGCTTGTTACTCTGCAACCCCTTTCTGCGTCAGTTATAGTTTCGGTCGGGGCGAGCGCTTGTTACTCTGCCACTCCTTTCTGCGTAAGTTATAGTTTCGGTTGGGGCGAGCGCTTGTTACTCTGCAACCCCTTTCTGCGTCAGTTATAATTTCGGTCGGGCCGACCGCCTTGTTACTCTGCAACTCCTTTTTGCGTCAGTTATAGTTTCGGGCGGGGCGAGCGCTTGTTACTCTGCCACTCTTTTCTGCGTAAGTTATAGTTTCGGTTGGGGCGAGCGCTTGTTACTCTGCCCCTCCTTTCTGCGTAAGTAATAGTTTCGGTTGGGGCGAGCGCTTGTTACTCTGCAACCCCTTTCTGCGTCAGTTATAGTTTTGGTCGGGCCGAGCGCCTTGTTACTCTGCAACTCCTTTTTGCGTCAGTTATAGTTTCGGGCGGGGCGAGCGCTTGTTACTTTGCAACCCCTTTCTGCGTCAGTTATAGTTTCGGTTGGGGCGAGCGCTTGTTACTCTGCCACTCCTTTCTGCGTAAGTTATAGTTTCGGTTGGGGCGAGCGCTTGTTACTCTGCCCCTCCTTTCTGCGTAAGTTATAGTTTCGGCTGGGGCGAGCGCTTGTTACTCTGCAACCCATTTCCCGCGTTTATTAGATTTTCTTTCTGTGCAACCCCTTGCGATTTTATTCAAGTCGAGGACATTAAGTTTTTTTTCCTGCATTCCTGGGGTGCTTCACAAACAGTCATTGTTGGACTTTGCAAGATCATAAAACTTATGAAACCTACAACATGATTAACTTAATTAATTGCACATCATTGTTCGTACAAAATTAAAGTTTCAGCAATGTGTGATAAACGTTTGGTTAGTCATGCAGGCTGTCAGTCAGGTAAGTTCAACATGTAGTTTAACATCAAATGATACGATCCTGTTATCCAATTGTAAGCAAGTTGAATTAGAAAAGTGTAGCGTGTTCACTATTTTTTATCTCCACAAATTTTTATCTCCGACAGAAACTGGCTGTGCATATATAGAAATAAAATAGCAATCAAGAAAGTACGCCACCTCAGGTCATTCATACAATGTTCATTCCTTAATGCAAAAGAAGATTACGAGGCCCGTCATCAAGGTTTGGTATCATGTCATGCAGGGGCGGATCCCAAAAATGTGGGTGTGGGGTTTGAATCAAGATCCATTATACTTTATCGTTATAAATGCTAGATATATATACACAGTAAGGGACCCTAAGATCGACCTAAGCAGTCAACAGACAGTATTTTTTAAACTTTACATGTATGTGTTTTCACAGCTCTACACTTTAGCCTGGTTGGTGGGAGGGGATGCACCCCCACCCGTGGATCCATCCCTTATATCATGTGTCTAGAAGTGATAACATGCCACGTCACAAGGTGTGATATCACGTCATGTGACTATGTGTGAAAACATGCCACGTCACAAGGTGTGATATCACGTCATGTGACTAGGTGTGATAACATGCCACGTCACAAGGTGTGATATCACGTCATGTGACTATGTGTGAAAACATGCCACGTCACAAGGTGTGATATCACGTCATGTGACTAGGTGTGATAACATGCCACGTCACAAGGTGTGATATCACGTCATGTGACTAGGTGTGAAAAAATGCCACGTCACAAGGTGTGATATCACGTCATGTGACTAGGTGTGATAACATGCCACGTCACAAGGTGTGATATCACGTCATGTGACTATGTGTGAAAACATGCCACGTCACAAGGTGTGATATCACGTCATGTGACTAGGTGTGATAACATGCCACGTCACAAGGTGTGATATCACGTGATGTGACAAGGTGTGATTTATGCCAATTGAGTAGGTGGTGTATCAAGTTATGTGACTATATGTGGTATCATGCCATGTGACTAGGTGAAGTATCAAGCCATGTAACTAGGTGTGGTATTATGCCATGTAACTAGGTGTGGTGTCATGCCATGTGACTAGGTGTAATATCAAGCCATGTAGCTAGGGGTGGTATCAAGCCATCTGACTAGTTGTGGTATCATGTCATGTAACTAGGTGCAGTATCAAGCCATGTAACTAGGTGTGGTGTCATGCCATGTGACTAGGTGTAATATCAAGCCATGTAACTAGGTGTGGTACCAAACCATGTAACTAGGTGTGGTATCAAGCCATGTAACTAGGTGTGGTATCATGCCATGTGACTAGGTGTAACATCAAGCCATGTGACTAGTCGTGGTGTAATACCACGTGACTAGGTGTGGTATCAAGCCATGTGATTAGGTGCAGTATCATGCCATGTGACTCGCTGCAGTATCAAGTCATGTAACTAGGTGTAGTATCAAGCCATGTAACCAGGTGTGGTGTCATGCCATGTGACTAGGTGTAATATCAAGCTATGTGACTAGTTGTGGTGTAATACCACGTGATTAGGTGTGGTATCAAGCCATGTGACTGCGTGTGGTATCATGCCACACGATAAGGTTTGGTATCAAGCCAGGTGACCACGGGTGGTATCATGCCATGTGACTAGGTGTGGTATCAAGCCACGTAACTAGGTGCGGTATGATTCCATATGACTAGGTGTGGTAAAAAGCAAAGTGACTAGGTGTGGTATCAAGCCATGTGACTTGGTGTGGTATCAAGCCTGGTAACTACGTGTGGTATCAAGCCATGTGACTAGGTGTTGTGTCAAGCGGCGTAACTATGTGTGGTATCATGCCATGTGACTAGGTGTGGTATCAAGCCACGTAAATAGGTATGGTATCATGCCACGTGACTAGGTGTGGTATCAAGCCATGTGACTAGGTGTGTTGTCATGCCACGTGACTAGGTGGGGTATCAAGCCATGTGACTAGGTGTGGTATAAAGCCATGTGACTAGGTGTGGTATCATGCCACGTGACTAGGTGTGGTATCATGCCATGTGACTAGGTGTGGTATCATGCCACGTGACTAGGTGTGGTATCAAGCCACGTGACTAGGTGTGGTATCATGCCACGTGACTATGTGTGGTATCAAGCCATGTGAGTACGTGTGGTATCACACCACGTGAATAGGTGTGGTATTATGTCACGTGACTAGATAGGTAACAAGCCATGTGACTGGGTGTGGCATCATGCCACGTGACTAAGGGTAGTATCAAGCATGTACATAGGTGTGGTATTATGTCATGTGACTAGGTGTGGTATCAAACCATGTGACCAGGTGTGGAATCATGCCATGAGATTAGGTGTGGTATCAAGACATGTAACTAGGTGTGGTATCAAGCCGTGCAACTAGGTGCGGTATAAAGCCATGTGCTTAGACTATTTCAAGTGACAAACATTGTGGTACCAACCAATATGACTAGGTGTAATATAATGCGTTGTGATTAGATGTAGAATCGTGACATGAACACGATTCGCACAATAATTCCATGGTCACAGTTCAGTGCGTGTACGTGGCGCTAAGAACCATGATCACCATAGTCACAGTTCAGTGTGTGTACGTGGCACTAAGAACCATGATCACCATGGTCACAGTTCAGTGTGTGTACGTGGCACTAAGAACCATGATCACCATAGTCACAGTTCAGTGTGTGTACGTGGCACTAAGGACCATGATCACCATGGTCACAGTTCAGTGTGTGTACGTGGCACTAAGAACCATGATCACCATAGTCACAGTTCAGTGTGTGTACGTGGCACTAAGAACCATGATCACCATGGTCACAGTTCAGTGTGTGTACGTGGCACTAAGAACCATGATCACCATGGTCACAGTTCAGTGTGTGTACGTGGCACTAAGAACCATGATCACCATAGTCACAGTTCAGTGTGTGTACGTGGCACTTAGAACCATGATTACAATAGTCACAGTTCTGTGTGTGTACGTGGCACTAAGAACCATGATCACCATAGTCACAGTTCAGTGTGTTTACGTGGCACTAAGGACCATGATCACCATAGTCACAGTTCAGTGTGTGTACGTGGCACTTAGAACCATGATCACAATAGTCACAGTTCAGTGTGTGTACCTGGCACTAAGGACCATGATCACCATAGTCACAGTTCAATATGTGTACCTGGCACTAAGAACCATGATCACCATAGTCACAGTTCAGTGTGTGTACGTGGCACTAAGAACCATGATCACCATAGTCACAGTTCAGTGTGTGTACGTGGCACTAAGAACCATGATCACCATAGTCATAGTTCAGTGTGTGTACGTGGCACTAAGGACCATGATCACCATAGTCACAGTTCAGTGTGTGTACGTGGCACTAAGGACCATGATCACCATAGTCACAGTTCAGTGTGTGTACGTGGCACTAAGAACCATGATCACCATAGTCACAGTTCAGTGTGTGTACGTGGCACTAAGAACCATGATCACCATAGTCACAGTTCAGTGTGTGTACGTGGCACTAAGAACCATAATCACCATAGTCACAGTTCAGCGTGTGTACGTGGCACTAAGAACCATGATCACCATGGTCACAGTTCAGCGTGTGTACGTGGCACTAAGAACCATGATCACCATAGTCACAGTTCAGCGTGTGTACGTGGCACTAAGAACCATGATCACCATAGTCACAGTTCAGCGTGTGTACGTGGCACTAAGAACCATGATCACCATAGTCACAGTTCAGCGTGTGTACGTGGCACTAAGAACCATGATCACCATAGTCACAGTTCAGTGTGTGTACGTGGCACTAAGAAAAACTATCATCATAGTCACAGTTTAGTGTGTATATGTGGCATTTAGAACCATCATCACCAATGTTTCAATTATAATTTAGGTAAATGATTGAAACAAAGATGTGCACCTCGTTTGACTCAATGCAAATATTTTTTTCTCGGCAGCACATTGCAGCGCATTAATGGGGTTTAAATATTTAACTGGCGACAAAGAGATGAAAGCGGCGGTTTTGAATCTCCCAACCAGGACCAACTCCCAAACGAATGCATAGTATTATGATGGACGGCATTTTTTTCATATAATTTATTGGTCAACGCATTTATTCGAATTCATCAATAATTGTGAATTGTTAACAAAAAACCGACAAGTTTGAAACAACTGTAACTATGTCGCTTTAATAAATGACTATATTATATTGTTTATATTGTGGGCAATAGTAATTGTATATGCAAACGACTTCATTGTCACGCATAATTCAACTTAATTTGAAAACCAAATTAATAAAGTAAACGTTTATTCTCGTATGGGTTTTTGAGTTCAATTTGATAAATACAGATGAATCCCATTGCAAATCGTTTTATTCTCCCAAACTTAAGACAATAGAAGAGTTCATATAATGTGTCCATCTGTTTTATTAACCTGATGTTATAGATCTATTTTAATAACTTTTGTGCTATCTTAAACGCAACATTGATAAACTGTGACAAAGTCTGGTTTAGTGTTATCGAAGCAATGATAGACGAGAAAGTAACGTTCCGCAACATTTGTTTCTTTAAATGTGAGGTGGTACCCATGGTTTTATTTAGGTACAAAAACTGTGTAGTCAATCTTTACTTAACGACATTTTTTGTTTCATTTATAAATGGTATGCTGGTTAGTTTTGTGCTTATTGGTGGTATAATAGTTAATGTAATCAGGTTGGATAACTGTAGCCAGGTTGGATGATTGTAACTAGGTTGGATGATTGTAACCAGGTTGGATGACTGTAACTTGGTTAGATGACTGTAACCAGGTTGGATGACTGTAACCAGGTTGGATGACTGTAACCAGGTTGGAT
Source organism: Sinonovacula constricta (assembly GCA_007844125.1). Classification (NCBI taxonomy): domain Eukaryota; kingdom Metazoa; phylum Mollusca; class Bivalvia; order Cardiida; family Solecurtidae; genus Sinonovacula; species Sinonovacula constricta. The sequence continues at coordinate 8,631,570 of CM017566.1, read as the reverse complement.
GACTTTAACCAGGTTGGATGACTGTAACTTGGTTAGATGACTGTAACCAGGTTGGATGACTTTAACCAGGTCGGATGATTGTAACCAGGTTGGATGACTGTAACCAGGTTGGATGACTGTAACTTGGTTAGATGACTGTAACCAGATGGATGACTGTAACCAGGTCGGATGACTGTAACCAGGTTGAATGACTGTAACCAGGTTAAATGACTGTAACCAGGTTGTATGACTGTAACCAGGTTGGATGACAACCAGGTTGGATGACTGTAACCAGGTTAGATGATTGTAACCAAGTTGAATGACTGTAACCAGGTTGTATGACTGTAACCAGGTTGGATGACTGTAACCAGGTTGGATGACTGTAACCTGGTTGGATGACTTTAACCAGGTTGGATGACTGTAACCAGGTTGGATGACTTTAACCAGGTTGGATGACTTTAACCAGGTTGGATGACTGTATGACTTTAACCAGGTTGGATGACTGTAACCAGGTTGGATGACTGTAACCAGGTTGGATGATTGTAACCAGGTTGGATGACTGTAACCAGGTTGGATGATTGTAACCAGGTTGGATGACTGTAACCAGGTCGGATGATTGTAACCAGGTTGGATGACTGTAACCAGGTTGGATGACTGTAACCAGGTCGGATGACTGTAACCAGGTTGTATGACTGTAACCAGGTTAAATGACTGTAACCAGGTTGTATGACTGTAACCAGGTTGGATGACAACCAGGTTGTATGACTGTAACCAGGTTAGATGATTGTAACCAAGTTGGATGACTGTAACCAGGTTGTATGACTGTAACCAGGTTGGATGATTGTAACCAGGTTGGATGACTGTAACCTGGTTGGATGACTTTAACCAGGATGGATGACTGTAACCAGGTTGGATGACTTTAACCAGGTTGGGTGATTGTAACTAGGTTGGATGACTGTAACCAGGTATTTAAGAAGGAGATCTTAAGTAAACCATTTAACCTGTGACCTTTTGATGATTTATCTTTCGGCCATAATGTGTCTGAAATTCCTCTATTAACGTTGAAATATATAACATATTGGCTTAACATATAGAATTACATGATAAACGGGCTAAACACATATAAATATATAATATATGGGTGGCTATACATATAGAAATACATAATATATTGACTAAACATATAAAAGGAAAAAATACATTGGCTAAACATATAAAAATACATAATATACATTTAAATACATTATATAATGGCTTATTGGTGTGAAGCATAAACATTGTTTGCACAAGACAGTGCAGGAGTCAGGAATTCACCTACTGCAGTTTCTTTCAGATGTTAATTATAAATAACAACATGTTTTTATTTTATGTTACATGCCTTTAAAAACTCTGATAACACACATCATAGTATAATAAATCTGATGGACAGATTATAAATACAGTGTATCTAACAATCATTTCAAAAGAAGAATCTACATGAAGTGCCTTGTCGTGCTCCTTAAATACTTAATGTTCCAAATGCAAAAATGAGTGTAAAATAAATAAGAAATATGCATTTACAAGTAAGTATAAAAATACGTTCATTTTCTTTCAACATTAAATATTCATTGCGTTAAGTTTGTTCTTTTAAATACTTCAAGTGTTTTAATTATTGTTTTGAATGTATATGTATATCAGTATAGGTTTAAACTGTTGTTTTCGTTATTTTACTTTTAAAATATCACAATAATTATCATCAAAGTTTACCTCGGCATCAACCTCCTTCAACATTTGTTGTAAGTCATTTTTATCACTTATTGTAACTATTTTTCCATTCTTTACAAGAATGCATGCTGGTTTACATGCTCCATCCAAATAAACTTTTTCGCTCACAAATATTTTCAACTTTTGGGTCATTGTCTTTATGTTTTATTAAACCAAATCTTAATCGACAATGTAGTCCCACCAGCAATCTAATCACTGTATAGTACGATGACAATGTCATAAAGATCAGTTACAAGGAACATATTTGCGCATGCGCTGTACCAACTCACTCAAGACAAACGTACTAATAGATATGTATTGGTTAATTGTTCTTGCTCAACATACGTCAAGGTTTAAAGGTTTAAAGCACAAAATGTGAAAACTGTAACTACTACTTCCACAGTATAACGTTTATTTACTAGGAGGCCACTTTACTGTCATTGCTGTTCTTGAAATACTTTAGCCACATTGTTAAAAGTTTTGTTTAAACAACAAAACAATAACAACAAAAATCAACATCTGCAACAAACAAACAACAACACAAAAAAACAAACAAAAAAAACACAACAAAAACAAAAACAAAAAACAAACAAAAACAAAAGCAACAACTAAAACACACACGTTAAAATGTTGTCTCTAAAACGGTGAAACAGAATATGGTTTGCTATCTTAACATTTAAAATGGCATACATGTATTCAATATAAGAGAATTGTCCTATAGTAACATGAACAGTTTACCATGACAAATGAATGTTCGTACATGTATTTTTTTTATATATGTGTTGTTTGAGTTGTCATATTAATTAATAGTCTCTATCATCTAAAATCAATTATTATTTCTAGCACGCTATAGATAACTGCATATTAGGAGACCTTAATAAGCCGCAATGTCGATATGTTTTGCTTTTAAATCAATACTTATTACTATTTCAGCCAATATGATATAAATTAATATGAAAAGAGCAAAACTTGATTCTAATTCTTGCAAAACACACACACACATACACATACACGCACAGTCGCACACACACACACACACACACGCACACACACGCACACACATACACACACACATACACACACACATACACACACATACATGCACACACACATACACACATACACACACACATACACACATATACACACACATACACACACACGCACACACGCACACACTCATACACACATATACACACACATACACACACATACACAAGCATACACACACATACACACATATACACACACACATATACACACATACACACACATACACACACACATACACGCATACACACACGTACACACATAAACACATGCACACACACACATACACACACACGCACACACACATACACACACACATACAAACATACACACGCACATACACACACACACATACACACACATACACGCACACACACATACACACACATACAACAACACGAGTGGTTTAAAAGGGAGGTTCATTGATACGTGTCCCACGACGTCTTTGACGTCACTAACGTCGCTACACGTGGAACACTTCGGCCCAAGTTGCACGTTTTTATCATGTTCCGCCGACGTAATGCTAATCAACGGGTAATATTACCTTTGCCTATTAATATCGACAAACTTTCCGTTTCCAATTCCAGAAAGCACTGTCCTCCAAACAAAACGTGTCACACACACATACACACATATACACACACATACACACACACGCACACACGCACACACTCATACACACATATACACACACATACACACACATACACAAGCATACACACACATACACACATATACACACACACATATACACACATACACACACATACACACACACATACACGCATACACACACGTACACACATAAACACATGCACACACACACATACACACACACGCACACACACATACACACACACATACAAACATACACACGCACACACACACACACACACATACACACACATACACGCACACACACATACACACACATACAACAACACGAGTGGTTTAAAAGGGAGGTTCATTGATACGTGTCCCACGACGTCTTTGACGTCACTAACGTCGCTACACGTGGAACACTTCGGCCCAAGTTGCACGTTTTTATCATGTTCCGCCGACGTAATGCTAATCAACGGGTAATATTACCTTTGCCTATTAATATCGACAAACTTTCCGTTTCCAATTCCAGAAAGCACTGTCCTCCAAACAAAACGTGTCATATATTCGTTGTTGTTTAGCTGAATGGATAAATTCTCTGGCTGTTCGGGAATTCCTTAAACTTGAAAAAAACGACATGTAAATTTAGATTTGGTAATAAACTGTTCCATATTGCTAGTTCTGTCTTTCTATATTACACAATATCACATGCCACAAGTAGCAGAATTACTTTGGAGCATTTATTGAAGTACACATCATTGTCTTGTGAAAATTGTGTTTGTTTGTTTCCTTGAGACTATATCGTGCAGAAAGAGGCGACCTTAATATTAAACTTACTTGGAGAATACAAATGTACACCGACACCGTTTCATCGTACGTTTGGAAACAAGAGTGCCCGTACAAAATAGTCAATAACACTGGCGCCCGACGTTAATGACGCCAGAGAAGTCAGGTGACATTCTACTATAGCGGTCGTTATTAAGGGTAGTAAGCTCTTGTTGACAAGGACGTTAGTGTTGAGAAAATTGCTGTTCAAATCAAATGAAAATATGTTTTTGTTCTTTTTTGATATTTTACAAATGTTTATGGCATGTACTATACACAGATAAAACCCTGACTCTGGCTTTTATGCAACGATATATTATGATATATTGTGATAAATTGGATTGACTCGGATGGAATCTTATTTTAGCATTTCATTTGATACCATCTGTAACGTTCATATGTAAGAGAAGAAGTAAAGTGAAGTGAATCACATTCATTAATTCATTTTTTTTCATTTATCAATTGATTCATTTGATGCATTCTTGACAGTTTCTATAAATTATTAAAGGGTAACATCTGGTAAATAATGGTAAAATAAATCACTGTGTTGGGTAGGCTATAAAACGCGTCTTAAGATAACACAATGGACATGGTCTTTATTCAAAGTGTCGATCTAAGCGAACATCAACTGTTTTTTTAATTATGAAGCTTTACAATGTAGAGACATATAGGGGACAAAACACAAACACGTACAACTGACGGATGGAATGCTTCTGAGCCTTCTTGTCGATAATCCGAACTGTTTCAATAATTTAACTCTTATGTTAGAGAGTTTTTAGCACGGATTGACAAGGCGTAGGTAGAATGAGTAGCTCTAGATAAACCATGGCCGGACGGTAATGGTTTGATGAGACTCTACACGTGCTGTACCTGTTTATCTAGATAAACCATGGCCGGACGGTAATGGTTTGATCAGGCTCTACACGTGCTGCACCTGTTTATCTAGACTTGACAGTGACAGCACATGACCAAGAACGGTCCACAATCAGTGTTATCAGTACTGATATAACAAGGTTGCTTATTAGCTGGATAAATGTCATTAGATATTATGAAAATTAATACAACTTGATTGTTTATCCACTTAACTTTTTTAAAGCCCCAACTTCTTAAGCAGGCACATTGTTTTACCATATCCATAACAGATATAAATAGTATGAAGTTACAAGTTCTAAAAGTTAGTCGACGATAAAGTTCAGCAGCTGTTATTATGGAAAAGAAACACATAAAAAAGTAAATAAATACATAAAAAAATAAGGCAAAACAGCGAAGAAAAAAAGAACAGAACAAACGTTGTTCGCAGATTTCTAATTAGGAGTCTCACGTGAATGGCTGCAAAGTGCTCTTGTGCAAAAAAGTATTATCTGATTGTTTCTGTTCGCCACTTGACCGTAACGAGGCCTGCTCTAGGTCAATATCAGTGTCAGTACCCTCACTATCGCACATTGGATTGCTCTCCATTCTAGACAATGAATCTATACTTGTACCTGAGGTATCACCCTTGGTCTTTTTAAGATTACTTTTAAATTTACTCATGAGTCCAGCTGATTGCTGTGGCGGCCCCGAAATCTCAGCCTCTATTGGCTTACCCTTATACAGCTGCTTGAATTTTTCACGGAATCCCTTGGAAGCTGTTGCCTTCTCGTCTTTTTTCTTTTTCTTTTTCACTACAGTGGCCCTCTGTGGTGGTAGTTCAGGCGGCAGGTCCTCTGTCAGACTGTCTGAGGCTGCCTCATCCTCTATTGGTTCATAGATACCAGAGTTGCTACTGCCACTGTCACTATCTATATCACCATCAGTGCCAGTCTGAACTACAGGGGCATGGTCAATTATTTTTCTTATACTTCTTATTTATAAGTTTAACAGAGGAAAAAAATGGGCTGCTCCAACATGTGACCCTTCACTAACTGCTCAAAAGCTCTACCCAGTGGTCTAATTGAGCAGCATACAAATTTCTGAAATATTATTTCAAGCCTGAAATGACTTAAGAATTATAAATTCATCCTAGAATTGCCATATATAAAAACAAAGCTCACAAGAACTTGTACTTTAACGACTGCTGGTCATTTTATGTTAAGCACCAATGTAACACTGGGATTAAAATGTCCAGAAAATCTGTGGTTTGAATCAAGGATGCTTCCCTAACAGGGAAATAATTTACCCATTTGCTAAACATGGTTTAAGTTAAAGGGCTACTGACTTTTACTTCAATTACTCAGTCACATTAGTTAAAAAGGTGATTTATTTAAACAAACTGGTTTAATGTATGCAAAATAATGGGAATTGTTTGTTTGTTTTAGAGTGCATTGCAGTGACCGGTTATGATCATTATTGCAACGTCCAGCTTTTTGGTAGAAGAACGATCCCAGACAAATGCCCGGATAGAACCACCAGCACAATGTAAGTCAGCTGGAAGTTTGTTTATTGTTTATTGGGTTTATCGTCCCACCAACAGTATTTTAGTTATTTGAAGACAGTGTCCACTTGAAGCAGATATAGTGCTGCCTTCACTGTGTATAGCATGCTGTGAACACCTGGCATGATACCACACCCAGTCACATTATCCTGACACCGGGCCAACCAGTCGTGGAACTACCCTTATATTTCTTGAGCGTTAGCAAGGGAGCTATACCACTACCATTTTTAATGACTTTGGTATGTCATGGCCCGGGATCGAACCCAGGGCCTCCTGTTCCTGGAGCCGACGCTCTACCAATTGCGCTACCAGGTCCGGTCAGCTGGAAGACCTTCCCACATTAAGTCCATTGCCCCAAACAGGACACAAACCCACCTGGTGAGAGGCTCAGCAGTAAGAGGACTCTACCACAATGCCACGGGCACCCCCTAAAGGGTATTGTCTTTAAGTAAAAATAGATTTCACTTATATATCACTGCTGTGAGATGACATCATTAGTGTTCTGGTGTATCAAATGTAATTACAATGAAGTAACATATTAAACTATTGCCCGTCACAACTGCAAGCTGCATATCCTAGTTTAGCTTCTGGCAAAGAGAACATGAGTGTAATTGTATCCGCCACCAAATAACACTCATCCTGCTTAGCAACAATTCATCAGGCCAAGATAAAGAAAGTAAACCAAGATCAGTCAGCTCCATCTGCTTTCTTTGCTGGTAACTCTTTAGTGCAAATCATTCAAGCTTGTAATGTTTGTCAATGGGTGTAGCATAAGTGATAATTGTAATGAATTTGTACATACAGTTACTTATAGTGCGCTAATCAGGTATTTAGCTAAGGCAGTGTAGTCAGATTGGTCAGCTCTGCAGGTTTAAAGACTGTATCGCCACTTCCTAGTTTGTGGTAGATGTCTATATCTGTTAAGAGATATCCTGTTGTCAAACTGTGTGCTTGAATAATACAAAACCTGTAACTGTAAACCAGAAAAGAATACTGTGGAAATCACCTAAACACTGAACCTTTTTTTATGACAATAGCAGGTATTCAATGCTAAATGAATGTAGATGGTGAGATGAATACCTAACCAGGTCTATTTCAGTATTTTAAAGACAGTACTTGATAAAGTAATAATGCAGCTATGAATGAATAGGATAAAAAATAAAATTAAAAAGCTTGATAAAATGGTAATACATGAAGAAGAAGAATGAGACAAAAGCAAGTTGATTAAAAAGGACTGAAACAGTATAAAAAGAGAGTAATAGAATACAAAAATGAAGAAAGAATGACGGACAAAAAGAAATAAGGACAAAGAAGAACTAGAAAAATAAGGGAATGGAGGGGAAAATGACAAAAAGAATAAAATAAAAGGAAAAGGAAGAATGTAAAAATGGTGAAATGAGGGAAGAGAAGGGTAAGGTGGGAAAACATCAATGTGGCCTCTAAGTGTTTTCACAAGTTTTTTTCTAAAATGTGACCTAGTGACCTACTTCTTTTTTGACCCCACGTGACCCAATAATATAATCATCCAAGATTTGATGCAGACAAACAATCTGATCAAGTTTGTTGTTTGTTGGAACTAGTTTAATAAGGGTCTACTCGCCCTGTTGGGGGCTTTTTCATGACCCCGCCATGTTGCCCATGCATGGCTTAAATGTGTATATTCCGAAAAATATCGCCTAAAGTGGGCCCTAATTAGGTACCTAGTTTATGTACCCATTTACTGGAAAGATGGTATAATTTTGGTATTTTTTTGGTCTTAAAGGGGATTGAGCATATTTTGAGTGAATTCCACTCCCTAATTCCTGGCTCTTTCCCCTGACACTAGGTTCTAATTGGTATTTGTTTATTTTATTTTTTACCGTAAGAAGGTTCCCTGTTTTCGGCTTACCTCTTCCCCTAACGAAATTGTGAAATAGTGGGGAAGGGGTGCACCTTTTTAGGGACCTGTGTAGCTAATAAGCTTTGGTATTAAAAGAGTAGTTGTGGTAGCTCGTTTAGACCCTAGTGTTTGTTTTCGTTTTGATGTCTGGACGACCGGGGCCCGACCGCCCACTAAACCATCTTTCTTGTCTTACATATGAAATGTATATGCCAAGAAAGAAGTCCCCGGCTGGTGGTATAAGATAATGCTCGCCTTTGTCTACTACTTAATTCTATTACTATTTATACAGGTATACAGTATATTCAGCGGCCATTATCTTATGGTTTTCCCTATTCTACCACACACTCGATTCACGCTCTCAGGGTCTCATACATCCAAGCATTCTTTTAACTACTTATTATACTTAATCTACACTACGCATTTCTCTACTATATACAGTAGTGGAAGGGTTTTTTTTTTATATATATATATATTTTTCCCACTGTCCTACTAGTGCAAAAACATTTGTTAGATGGGGGGGGGGGGGGGGGGCATGCATGTTATAACATAGTAATATATATTACACAAAGATATGTTGTTAGGCTTGGTGAACCTTAAATGGGTAGCCTTTGTTTATACGGACCCCCTATTGGGCTTCCGTTTATTCGGCATACCCTGGTTCTACTTAGAGTCAATATGTATGGAGTATATTGAATCCTATGTGGGTGTCGTAATAATGAGCCCGGATTGCCGTTGTTTTTACGGGGCCCTTAGGGGGCACCCGTTTATTTGGCAATCCAGTTTACTTTATTATTGGCTTGGTGTTGAATGCTGTTTCTGTGGGTTTTTCTATGTGACTTTTATAGATGGTGGTGTTAAGGTGCCTTTGTTTTTACGGGGTCTTCAAGAGTCCACCGTTTATTCAGCAACCTTCCATCTAATGGATAGTATTTTATATTCCCCTTAATGTGTCTTGTTTAATTGTGTGTGTTCTGTTTTAACTATATTTTGGCCATACTGGGCGTTCGAGCGGATTGACCTACTTAATGTTCGTCTATTTCGCTTGATTCTGATTGGCTGGTAAGTCGTAACTATATTTTGGCCATACTGGGCATTTGAGCGGATTGACCTACTTTGTGTTCGTTTATTTCGCATAATTCTGATTGGCTGGTTTGTCTTATCTAATTTTTGACCATACTGGGCTTTCGAGCGGATTGACCTACTTAATGTTTGTTTATTTCGCTTGGTTCTGATTGGTTGGTTTGCACGCACCACATTGAACGCATATTTTTACATGTTCGTGTAGTTTGTTTTTTTCTAAATATTCGAATAAAGCTGCTTTAATTGGTTCTGCTTTATCGGCGGGCGGAAACAGTAGTACTTTTCTATTTATGATAGTTAACCCTAACGTAATGGTCAGCTGGTACTCTAGTTCGGTACGCTCAGTTGCGTGCTGCCCACACTGGAATACCACGTGTTCGAAGGTTTCTGTGTCTGCACAGTGAGGGCAGTTTCTCGGTCGAGCTTTATTTTCCGCACCTAAGTAGCTTGAGCTGATCCTAAGTCTTGTGTAAATTTTATCATACTTAGTAAACGGGTGATGTATTTTAATCCTAGTATTTCTTTCACCGAATTCGTAGTTGTGTGTTAACTTGTAATCAGTAAATCTCGCTTCCGCTTTCTGTTTGTAGTGGTTGGTGATGTAACTATAAGCTTCTGTTTTGCTTAGTTTTATAGTTAGTAGATTTCCACTAAGAGCACCTTTTTTGGCCAAAGAGTCTGCTAATTCGTTTCCTATTATTCCTATATGGCTTGGTATCCAGACAAGATTTATTGTAGTATTAAGGTTGGTTTTGATGTCAGAGTTGAGTCTATAAATGTGATTAATTATTTCTTGTCTGTTTGTTCCTTTTATTTGTTGTAGAGCTTGTAATGCGCTGAGGGAATCGGTGAAAATATCAATGGTACTATTGGTTATTTTATTTTTGTGTATCCAGGTAGTTGCTTCATTGATGGCTATTAGTTCGCAGGAGAATATTGAAACTCTATGATCAAGTTTGATTTTTGCTTTTGCTTTGATAGTTTCTCCTTCGTATATAGCTATACCTGCCCCTGCTATCTTTTTAATCGGGTCTTTGCTGCCGTCTGTATAGATCTTGAATTTAGCTGTTGATCTACTTAAGTAATTGTCTGCGGCTTTCTTTATTGAGAGCGGGTTGTCTGTTTTGCGTATTTTTTTGCTTAGGCCTATATCTATGGACATAGGTTCGATTCCTATGAAGTTTAGATGAGAAGGAGGTGTTAGGTGGCCTGTTTCTAGATTTGTTTCCTCTAATAGATTTATAATACGTTGCGTGTATGTTTTTTTCGGGAATTTGGGCCATTTTCCTACGCGCTTAAATATCTCCTTATTGGTGCTTAATGTAGATCCTAATGAGGCGGAGCGGGCCCAATATTTCAAACTGAGTATATTGATTTGTTCGGTGATCGGTAATTCCCCTACTTCGGCGTGAATTGCTTCGGTTCTCGAGTAGCTAGGGACTCCTATTATAGTTTTTATTGCTCTATTTGGTAATTTTTGGAGTTTATCTAGTATAGATTTATTTGCCGAACCGTACGCTACCAGTCCATATTGAATTTTTGATTTGATTAAGGCCTGGTATATTGTATAAAGGCAAATCTGATCAAGTTTGGTGAAGATTTGGCTATGAATGTGGCCTCTAGTGTGTTCACAAGCTTTTGCTAAGATTTGACATAGTGACCTACTTTTTGTCCACATGACCCAGTTAGGAACTCATCCAAGATTACATGCAGGCAAACATACGGATCAAGTTCGGCGAAGATTGGGCCATAAACGTAGCATCTAGTGTGTTCACAAGCTTTTTCTAAGATTTGACCTAGTGACCTACTTTTTGACCCAACATGACCCAATAATAAACCCGTTCAAGATTTCATGCAGACAAACATTTTGACCAAGTTTGATGAAGTTTGGCCGTTAAATGTGGCCTCTAGTGTGTTCAAAAGCTTTTTCTAAGATTTGACCTAGTGACCTACTTTTTGATCCCAAGTGACCCAGTTATGAACTCATCCAAGATTCCATGCAGGTAAACATTCTGATCAAGTTTGGTAAAGATTGGGCCATAAATGAGGTCTCTAGTGTGTTCACAAGCTTTTTTCTAAATTTGACCTAGTGAGCTACTTTTTGACCCCACGTGACTCAATAAAGAACTCATCCAAGATTTCATGTAGACAAACATTCTGACTAAGTTTGATGAAGATTGGCCAATAAATATGGCCTCTAGTGTGTTCACAAGCTTTTTCTAAAATTTGACCTACTTATTGACCAAACGTGACCCAATTACGAATTCATCCAAGATTTCATGCAGACAAACATTCTGACCCACTTTGGTGAAGATTGGGCTAATAGACCCTTTCAGTTACTCGCCCTAAGTCAAACAAGAGTTGCGTCCCGCGACCGGATATGACGTCATACGAGGATTGAAAACAAAAAGGCTATAGTATTTATAAGGCTATAGTATTTATAAGCGGATTTTCGTGCTGTTTTATCGTAAGTATGTGCTTTATTATTTTTAGAACTCAGAAAATCACCTTATTCAAAGACAATGATAATCTGTTTTAATTTACAGTAAAAAAAATTAAGAATAAATCTGGGAAAGTTCGTCTTTTTTCCAGACGAAGTGCAACTGTCATACCAGTCCAATGAAAGTAAATAATAAAAGGCTCTTCAAAATTACTTAAAGACCCCTTGAAATGGTAGCTGGAGTGGGAAATTGTATTTATAATCGCATGTATCTCTTGTATTAGATCACGCATGATCCATGCTGCAGAGATAGCTATTTTTAGATTAGTTATGGGATAACGTTCGCTCTGACGTTGATATCTATTTTTAGAAGACACCTCTATTATGCTTATTTATATATTTGGGAAGAATAAACATTAAGTATGTTTTTTCCATTTTGTACTGTATACCAATATAGGTAGTGTTGAAGATTGTCTTTACTTAGACTAAAGTATGACTTTTTGCTGAAATTATGCCCATATACTGCATATTCCCCAAAGCAGGGGTAATATATCATTACATGTATTTGATAGGATGTCGGAGACCGGAGACCTCGTACCTCTTCGATCTCGTACCACTACAATGTCGTGCCATTCTTGGAGACTTCGTACCACCTAAAGGATATATAGGGATTTATTTTCGCACCTATTAAGTACCCGCTATCGATGTCATTAATATCACAATAAACATGTAATTGGTCATTATGCGTTGATGATTGATGTTTTCGCACATATTAAGTACCCATTAATAGGCGAGTAATTGATGAGTAATTACAGAAGATTGGTGTGAAAAATAGGACAAACACTTGGTACAGCTTAATAAAATTTATTTCAAACATCAATAATATTTTAATTAAATATAAAGCACATTTTGTGATTTATAGCACCAGAAACAATACATATTGCGCTGCATTTAACGTAACTAATATACACAAACTAATATACACAAGTTGCATAATCACACACACACACACTCTGCATAAATATTGAGCTGCATTTACACAAACTAATATATCCAAGTTGCATAATCACACACATACACACACTCTGCATAAATATTGAGCTGCATTTAACATAACTTCTATATTTATATATGTGGTACGAAGTCTCCAGGAAAGTGGCACGAAGTCTCCTGGCACGAGATCGTAGTGGTACGAAGTCACCCTAATTCTATTTGATATAGACAAATTGTCGGATACCACCTTTAACATAGGGGTCCTACTGAATACCGAAGACACTTGTTTACCGAAAGATACCGAAAGAGACTTTGATTACCCAAATACACTTAATAAATTGACATTAAAGCATAATTTGCTGTTTTATTGAGTAAATATGTTGAAATAAAAGTACATGAATTAAATGCCAAAGATTCATTGTAATAGAAATAAGCTTTTGATAGTTATAAGACATTTTACACAGTTATTATACTGTGGTTGTTTTAACTAATACAAATGTTTAATGGTTGTTAAAAAGAAAGAAAGACAAATTTGTGTGCATGTTTTTTTTTTTGTTTTTTACTGTTTTCATTAATAGTTAATATGATATGTTCGGTATAGTTAGAACATTGTAAAAATCTTATTGTGTAAAGCAATAAACACAACATGCATAAGCATTATAGTATAGATGAGATACATGTACTATTACTTATGCCTTTTTTTGTCTGAAGTCATTCTGAAAAACATATCAATGCAATGTTGTAAAACAATCAAGTACAGTTAACAACATTTAAGTTCAAGAAGAAGACAATAAATACATATCATATATATATATATATATATATACTTAAATACTGTCCTTTTATTTTGCCGAAATATACATGTATATCCTTATACAATCAAAATACATTAATGCATTCATATCAGGAACAGCTGGGCAGAAAATAACACACCAAACTTAAAAAAGGCAGTGAAAAGATAGCATGGTTTTATAAAATGAATACAAATAATAACCACATGATGAGAATCTGATGTTAATGTCGGTGCATATTTAATGCGAGGGCCATTCAACTGTTTGTCATATCCGACTGTCAATAAAGACATCTAGTTATATTTGTAAAAAAACAAAAACAATTTTATACAGACATCTAAACATATGTAAACAAATTATTTTCTAAGTCAATATTGCTCTATTGTAAGAGAAAACCCCATTTTGTAGTTAAGTTCTCTTATTTAAACATTATTTTGTTATATTCAAGACGTTTGAATATAAACCCGTTTTGTAATATACTTATTAGGGAAGATGCTGTTGTCGTGTTTTTTATATTTTATATAAATTGCATGAACAATAAACATTTATTGACGAACATGAGATGATTTTTAAAGCATAAACTATTTAAGAGATTAACAATTATGCTGTCATGCAACCCAGGTTTTAATTGGTGTAAAAAATGCTTGATCTTGTGAATTTGGATTTGAAAAAAAGATTCAAAAGAGATGTTTCATATCATTTTTATTAAGTATTTATTTGCTAAACAGTACAATAGTTTTGCAGAAAAAAAAGTTACAAACTACAAGGTGCATTATATGGTTTTCATAAAGCTCGCATTGATGAACAAAGGGAAACAACTCAGACAACAAGGCAATACGCATCGTGACTTCGTACTGCAAAATTGTAAAAACATTAAATTACAAAACGAATCTTTGGCATTTACTTCATATACTTATATTTCAACACATCAACTACATACAACAACAAATGATGCTTTAAATACATTTTATTAAGTGTATTTCGGTAATCAAAGTCTCTTTCAGTATCTTTCGGTAAACAAGTGTCTTTCGGTATTCAGTAGTACCGTTAACATAGCACCTCTTGTTTATATTTTAAAATTTTATTCTTAGTTCATGTAACAATCTTTGTCTTTAATGTGCAAATGTTTATATTCCAGTGATGGATTTGAAATCAAAGAAAAATAAATAGCGACTGATGGAATTCAGATCTGAACAGTCATATCGTATGCTGACTTGCAATTAATGTAAAATTTGCATTGATAAGGCTTGTATCTATCGCGGAATTCTCCATGCTTACAATTTTATACAAGTAACAGAATATTTCTTTTTTCAGAAAAAGAAAGACATAAAATATCAGTCACCTGTTCATGGCTAGTCCCCTTGGCGAGATTCCAACTCTAAATTTAAGTGACAGCATAGTCAAAAGCTTCACCATCATGCAGCTGCAGTTGTGATAAGGTATGCTATTAATATCATTTATTGTCACTTTATACTTCTGAAATCACTTTCCTAGACTTTTTGTCAGTGCTCCAGGGCTGTATCAAGAACGGCAGAATCATTGAGGCATGATTTTCTAGGCATGATGGGGAAAGCTGAGTCTGCCCCCGAAAATTATACTTTTAAGCTCAAATTTTGTGCGCCTCAGCATGGCTATGGGCCTATGCTCAATCATTTAGTGTAGTATTACTTGTGTGGTAATTGTTAATTTGAAAAAATAGCTTGTGATTCAGTTTTAAATAAGTCTGGTTCATTAAAGCCCAAATCTATAATGGCCTGCTTCAGAGGGCCATCAGTTGATGGTTGTTACTCCCCAACAATCTTATACTGATCATTATTGATATGTTATATGGATTGCTTTCTCTTGGGTCAAACCAGTATTAATGTAAAAAATCACAGAAGATTCTTACCACATGATGGTCTGTTTGGCTCCTGGTAAGATGTGTGAAAAACAAATCTCTAATTTTTATTGGGGGAAATCCACTAATGAGAATTTTAGTATAGAATATTATTCACACAGTAAAACAAAAATCCTCTATGTATGGTAATAAAATAATGGGAACAAAAACAGTTTACAGGCTGGTGCAAGCTGTTCACATATTGTAAGAAGTATGGAAACTGCCAGTACACCATGTGATAAGATTATTTTCCCAAGAATTATCATAATGTTTTCACAAATAGTTAAATGATATTTTGTGTAATATTGGGAAATCAGTGTCTTTAAAAATATTTTTGATTTATGTGAATCACAAAATCAGTTCAACACAAACTAAGTCAGTCATAAAAAAACTATATAATATATATATATGTTTAAATATATATTCATTTTTAATTCAGATTTCTGTGAATGAGATTCCTGAAGCCCAGCTTCCAAGAGCGCCAGAGAAACGTAAATTTAGCGAATTGAGGATTTGGTTGAAAAGTAGATGCCAAACAGTGAAGTCAAAAGAAACAAGCTTTTACTGTCAGAGTAGACTCGGATCAGCATGCAAGGTGTACTGTGTTTGCTATTCGAATAATATAATTAATTCACTTATTATATTTATGTTAATTTATACCTCTCTGTGATAAGAATGAATAAGGGTAAAGGTTACTGTTATTTAAAATCCTTCCAGGAGGTTTACCTGGAAGAATCTCAAACCATATTTATTTTCATGAGATTTTTGTGATGTTTTTGTAATTGAATTGTTCAGTTTCACGATTTGATCCTGATGTGCATATTTTTTTATCATAAAACCATGTTTATTAATATTCATGTGATTAGGGGGATGCTTGTGCAATTGAAATGGCCAGTTTCATGATTTGCTTTGCTCACTGCTTTTATTTTCAAGCCTGTTGTTTAAATGAAATAAATTTTATCTGTTACTGGATATGCTTTGTGCTGTTATTTGTTACTACTGTCATTTTATAATTGTAAGCATAAAATTACTTGGTTTTGGTAAAAAATCCAATGTTTGTTCATAAATAAATGGATTTGATTCGTTTTGAATCCAGTTACTTGTGAGGGATGGGATTTGCCGGCATTCTTGCCGATACTGTGCAGCAACATTTCTATCATTATAGCACAGGGGCATTTATGAGGTGCCCAAGGACTGAACCCGGCAGGTCCATTATGCTGACACCGAATCAGGCTTAATGCTGTCCCCTTAGCCCCGAGCCTTAGGAGGGAAGCCACTATTACTAACTTCAAAGTCTTTGGTTTGACCCGGTCGAGGTTTGAACCCGCGACCTCCGATCCGCAAGCTGATGCTCTACCAATTGAGCTATTGCGGCTGGTTCCAGTTACTTGTGAGATCATTTCAATTCTGTGGATTGATTGCACAACAAATAAAAATGAAATTGAGAGCAAAGAAACTATGCTGTGCAAAAAACCAACATCTCACATTCCATTAATGGTAGCAGCTGGATTTGCTGGAAATAAAACAGATTTTATGTCCACATGAAAATGTTGTTACAGTGGTATTTATAGCTTTTGCATGAAAATTAGCCCCCACGTAGTCAAATGTTATCATAGTTGTTGGGGCAGACTTTCCTTTGGTGGCTGTTTTAGACAGATTTACTAGTTTAACTGATAATGAATGGTTCCAACAAGAAATAATTCATCATTTTTTTCTTCATTCTTCAAACTTTTATTTTTATACAAATAATCTTTTTTACAAGTATATGAACTATCAATAAAAATATACAATGATGTTCTACCTTGAACAATGTTATATACATCTAATTAATTATTGACGAACCTCATTAAGACCACCCGAGTTTTAAAATTCCTTTGCCCAGTACCAAATATAGTCTTCATTGTAGGATTGTAAAGCAGGCTTTGTTTTAATTTCCAGGACATGATATAATAGGGTCCTGGAACAGTGTTAGCAAGGCCCAGACAGTCCATATTTGATTTATTGTTCCAAACAGAGAAACTGGAATGACCTGGTCAAAAATATGAACCTTTTTTTTTTGTTAATGGCTCTTTCTACATGAATTCTTTCTGCTGCTATACTTTGTGTCATCCTAACCTCATTACTAGTCATTTGATCATACTGTCCTAAGAATGGTGGAATATTTAGTCTCACTGATTTATTATCCAAAAGATCTTGAATGTCAAATCCCTTTTCGGCCATTACACTGTCGCCTTTCTCAAACTCAAGCCCAAGGAAACCGCTGCGCAGTGTAATTTCTCTATCAGAGATATTGCTATGATACAATTGGCTAACAAATGTTATGCTACCCGAAGGTGAGATTCCTACCAAACCTTTTAATGTATTGGCACTCTTATAATTACTGTAAGTCTGACTTTTCAAAAGCAGTGATGATGTCATTTCTACCTTTATTTCTGTACAGTCAATTATCACTCCTGTTGTCATTCCTGACCTGCAAATAAATAAATATATGCCACAGCTTAACAAAAAAGTTTTAATATTTTTATATACTTTTTTTCACTCAATATTTCATATGTATTCTTTTATGTTTGTAAATAATGTTGTTTATTTTTTTTTAACTACAGTTTTAATATCTAATTTTCCAAAAGAAAATTCTAAAAATAATTCTTGAAAATAAAGGCTTGTATCATAAAATACATTTTCATTACCTAATCGGTTATAGTCGCTGACTTGAAACTCCTCAGCCCCTCACCGCAAGGTTCGAGTCCAGGACGGGGTGAGAACTTTCATGTGAGAAGGTTTTCCTGCCAATCTGTGGTGCTCCAGTGGTTCTAACCAGACATAATTCTGGGGTCTTTCACCACCAATAATTAGCTGGACATTGCCAAAATGACCATAATTGTGTTAGTGCGATGTAACAAAAAATGTAGATTGCTTATATTACTAATACCTTAAAACTTTTGTCTTCATCTCGCCTGATTTTGACCAACCAAACGGCTCAAAGTGGGTCATTTACATCTGGAAAGGCATGATAACTCAGTTTTCCATGACCCTCAATCAATGAATAACCTGTTGTATGACATTCTGGTACACAGCATACTCGATTTGACTGAAAAAAAGAAAGAAAATGAACTTTAGAACCAGGGGTCACATTAATGTAAAGAAGAGCTTAAGTATTGTACCCAGATTACCTTTATCCATAAGCTATATCTAAACCAATGTGCCTGATGATAACTAGATCCCTGTATCAAAGTTCCAACAGCTATATCTATACCAAAATATATGCCTGTTGGATGCAAGTGTATAAATATGTAAATGTGGGTAAATACTCGATAGTTGTGTTGTGGTATAATAACACAATCTAGTCATTCTTTCATGTTTATCCTGATGATGTGGAATACAAATATACCTAGATTTTAAAATGAACAAAAACTATTTACAGAAAAAGTACCTTGTGGTTCTTTTCACTCCCTATTTTCTGGCAATCTTGAAATTCTGTACCGTCAGGTTTGGTGTTTGAAACAGCTGCAATATTCATCGGTGTTGCCGTGTACAATTTCTTTGCATAAAAATGGTCGCCCATTTTACCTTTAAAAATATAGAGAAATCAATTATTTCTATGTGTTATTTGTTCCACTATCTCACTAAGTTAAAACAATCACTATTTTCTACCAAAATACTATATTTAACCGTTTATACTTAGTTCTAAGAGAAATCAACAAGACAGCTTTTCACATTTTATTTATCGCGAAAACTCATGACTATCAAAATTTACGCACAACTTATGGAGAGACAATAACAATAAACAAGCACTCTTATTGCAAATACAACAACACTTCATAAAGAAATCAAACATACCCACACAATCGCTGTAGTTTTCTCTTTCAATGATGTTTACGTGTTACGCGTATTCAGCCGAAATCGAATAACAATCCTCGTATGACGTCACCAAGGGGGCGGTAATTGAAAACCGATAATGGTTCGAGGATAGGGTTACATCCCTAGATATCTCAGGGTGACATAACCAGTAGATACTGATCTTGTACATGCATCCATTATAAAGGGTTTTATCTTTACCCCACGTAAATGTTTTAATTTTCATTTCAAAGAGAACCGGATATATGTTCAAATGAGTTGGGTTTTCAAAATAAATAAATAAATAATAAAAAACAGCCAAAAAACAACAACACAACAACAATAAAACCTGTAAGCTTGCTAAGTATGAATGGATCGGACATTGACAAATAGTGTAGATCTAGATCGGCCAGCACCAGCTGGATGGTGAAATATAGAAGGGGTAATTAAATTCATCAAATGCAATACAAACTTTTCACTCTGTTAGCATGTCATTAAGATATAATGTTTTTATGCTGTCCTACTACTAAGCGGGTATTCATACATTTAGTTTATGTATCACTCAATCTGTCTCAAAGTTTGATTGTAAGCCATTCAACAGAAGGGCTGTAATCAATATGTAATGGTATCGTGCCATTTTTTGGTGTACAGTGAGAAACAATGCGGGTTGGGTTAAGAACAATCAAGGAACTGTATTCTATTGTCTTACTTTGAAACAACAGACCTACACCGACAACCCAGAGGACAGTCATGTATGGTTTGATCTGAATGATAATTAAACTGACTGTGTGTGTAAAACCTCGATTCAAGACATGTCTTGTCTGACAACTAGTTACTCGAAGACGTGCGCCTTGTTAGTTGCTTATTTTTCATTCTTAGTATTTTCAGCATTCTGCTATTACTACCATTTAATACCATAATAATTTAGCGCCATTATACGTCTGGACGACTCGGATCATTACGCAATATTTGAGCTTCCAAACTTGATTGGCGCCGCTTGGGATAGCGGTGCCTTTTATGGAATGCATTTTGGGATGGGATGGGATTAGCCGGCATTTTTGTCGATACTGTGCAGCGACATTTCTATCATTATAGCACAGGGGCACTTAAAAGAATGAACCCGGCCGGTCCATTATACTGACACCGACGAGTCAGGTGTAATGCTGTCCCCTTAGCCCCGAGCGTTAGGACGGAAACCACTACTACCAACTTTAAAGTCTTTGGTTTGACTCGGCCGGGGTTTGAACCCACGACCTCCCGATCCACAAGCCGAAGCTCTACCACCTGAGCTGTTGCAGCGGGAATGCCATTTTGCAGGGACGATAATGTCGTATCTGTTTTGTGAGACCTTCTTCAGAGAAAGGAACCGAATATTTTACTTTTTAAGCGTAGCTTGCAACAATACTGAATAGCTTACAATTATAAAAAGAAAGCCTTAATAGGAATAAGCAGCTTGCAGTTACTGATGTAGCAGACAAGGAAGAAGTAAAATCGCAGTCGAGTTCCCATCCGAGTTAAGGTTCGTTAGTCACAAATTTTCATGCAATGAATCGACAGTTTAATATCGTGTGTAGTTCCCAGGATAGTCATCTTCTTGTTTAAAGAGCAAGCTCACTGCCTTGGATGTATCACATCCGTGCACCTTCTTGTCAGTTTTCAGTGGCGCTTAGTATTTATCTTATTGTAAGTCGACCGTAAAGGAGTTCCGGTTGGCGGAAATATTTATCTCTAAAGCTCGGACAAAAAATAGCAACATTGCATCTTCCACTGTCGCGAAGTTGTACCTATTTACACGAAACACGGCTTTTAGCCATACTAAAAATGTCAGCTGTTATAATCGTGCTTTACATATTAAAGTTAAAATGTTGGGTGTGTAAAAGAATAAACTACATTACAGTAAGAATTTATACATGAACCGCTTCGCGTAAGACGAAGTAGCCCAGTCTCGGTATACAAGTACGATGTGACGTGACCAGAATAAGGTGTCCTCTATAATGGCCTTCACTCACGTGGTCACTTTCAAAAAGACGGTCAGTCGGTCTGTTGTCAATGTTTAGCCCGCTTAATTCATTTCAAGCACATTACAGTATTATTTGATAGTTCGCAGAGTTTAATTAAAACGTAACCTCTTCACAGCACCGGTTCTCTCCCTTAATGAAATGAAAGAATTTTACATGTTTGTCAGTCATACGAACAAAACGGTTGTTTTGAATCAAAAGAAATGCATGTTAATAAACGAAACCTGTACAACTGAGTACTACTGTATGATTTCTTTGTATGTTTATCTGTGTTATGACCTTTATTGTACAAATCATTATAAACAATCTTCTAGTGTCATAGCTGAATCGTAGACCTTGACATGTTTATCAAAGACTATGCCAAATGCTAAAATGTAGGAAATGTTGGATGTAACTTGCATGTAACTTACTTGCATTTTTTGATACTTTATGTTCCTTGATAACGAAAAATAACGTGGTTTGTGTCCCTTTTTAAAAAAAAAAAATAGTTTACTTTCGGTGCGCATGATTGTTCGGAATGAGTGGGCACTTAGGTCACCTATTTAGATCAAACGTATGCTGCTATTTAAAAATGGACAATACATGACGTTATTTGATCTAATCACATGTTAGGTACAATGTAAATGATCACATATATAGTCATTATTACATGTTCCAGTCATTTAAATAGTTTATTGTGTAGCGAAAATTGAACGGCACAACATTTGAAAAATAGAATTACTTCCCTTGAGAATAAAAATAGATACTTCCCTCCATTGACATAGAAGCGTCAATGCTTAACATTTATCTTTTTCCGTACGTTCGAACATTCGGAACATGTTTAATGATCTACAAAACAAAGTTGAGCTTATATGGTTGACATAAAGCTATAAAAATTGTAAAGAATGAGTGCAGACCGTTTTATCAATAAGATCAGAGTGTTCCAATTTATGAAAAGAATATTTGTCAAATAACAATATTAATTTATCGTTATTACTTTCAGCATTAAAACACACACACACACACACACACACACACACACACACACACACACACACACACACACACAAACACACACAAACACACACACACACACACACACACACACACACACACACACACAAACACACACACATACACACACACACACTTGGAATTTCCAAGGTTGAACCCTAGCATAGTGGATAAGGTCATGACACTGTTTATTACCTGACTTACCACAATTTAACGCATCTTAACTGGTGACAGATGTGAATGTTAAACAGTTCAGGTGTGAACAATAACCGTTTAAACAAGAAACAGTATGACCTTTGTCGTTTTATTATTAAATGATTGCTTTTTAGTCAAACTAAATTTGTTAAAGTTTTCAATGAAAAAGAATCTTTTTCTGTTTATCGAACGTTCAAATGCAACAAATACATTCGAACGTTCGGTAACAATTCGAATGTTCGAAAGTTCGCTTACATACTTTATTTGAATATTCAGTTTCTACAGATTAGATTATTGTTGCATCTTAAGAGTGTCATAATATGAATTTTTTGATACCTTTCTATTTGTTTAGAAATAATTTAAGTTGTTGGCTAGCAATGAAGTAGCCTATAAGTTAATACAGATATTTTTCTGATGTTAATGTCTGAGTGTATCATTAGTTGAACCCTTTCGAAACGTCAGATGATTCAGGCAAAAAAGATCCCTGTTTTACAACCGGCAATGTCTGAAAGATTCATGTAAATTCATGATTTATCTTTTTCCCTACTTACCATCGATAGGTTTTGCAAAATGAAATTGCTATTCGGGTGTTTAGAAAACTGCGTTTATTCGGCTGAAAATGTATTTTTATTAGGCTACCTAATACCTACGCAATTATACATAAAACTGATCTTCACCCAAAACTAAGCTATGTTAACGATGTGGAAATATCTAGAAATGTATCATTCTACCATTGCCTTTAGTTTTGAGCAAATATTTACATATTTGAATAGTTATTAATGTTACATAATGAGCCTTGGTCACTTTACGGACTGTAGTGGAGCAGATTACTGCCATAATACTTGGCTTACATGGCATTTGACACAAATACTGTTTAGAACCTACTATTTTAAAAGAATTTGTTTAAAAATGGCCGCCATATGCCCAGGAAATACATATTTTGTAGCAAATTGTTTTAAAACAAACGCATCCGTTAGATGTCGCATGTTTAGCATAATACATTGTTGTAACATTTAATCTCAGTGCGTTCTGTTAACAAAGACGGATTCCATTATGACTGCTATTGACAACGAATCTTTATATTTGTGTTTATACCTATTCTTTTTTTATTAAATCGTTGGGGGGGGGGGGGGGGGGGGGGGGGGGGTTGTCGGAGAAATTTTAACCCGGTAAGAACGAAGTGTATTTACAGTTTATTTAAATCAAGTCATCAAGTTCTTACTTGCTTAACTGATGAGCATGACGTATAAGAGCTGTTTGAAAGCCGTCGTCAAATAAGCCATTTTCCACAAACATCTCTAGCACACTTCCCAATTCATGTATAATATTGGTGATAAGGACCGCAAGTCTATACGCGACAATGTTGTAGTTTGTTGCGTTCATTTTGAACGATTTTTGTCTGCGAGTAACTAAAGCTTAACGTGATCTTGTTGTCACTGTGAAGTCACATCCGTTTACAGTAATTGTGATCATTTTATCAGTATTTTATTTTCCACATTTAGAAATAATGTTAGTTTTGATGGAAGAATTAATGGTTTTACACAGTTATTTACTTGTATCTACCACTAACCGGATGTCCATTGCTTCTTTGCTCTTAACGTATTGTCGTCTATTTGTTGATATGTGATTGACCAAATCCGTCAAGATATATGATCGGTGTTTTCGGTGAGTTGCTACAACTTTTATATGATAGATAGGTGATAGCTACGACGTCTGGCAGCTGTATAGCTTTCAGCATTGTTTCGGTGCACTTTGAAATGCCCTCATTTTTTAAGAACTTGCCCAATCACACATAAAGAAATGCCAGACAATTCACAGTAGCAGAAGATGAAAGCGTTTGGGAACAGCTGGACACCATCACCCAGAAAATTCTGCATTTGCATTTATCAGACGCTTATTGTTCCGGTGAATAGTCTTAAGGTTGTTCTTTTTTAATTAAGTCTGGCATCACTGTAAGTGTGATTGGGCAAGTTCTGATGGATGAGAATGAGCATGCCTTACAAGTAATGTTAATAAGGTCTTAAGCTTGTGTTTGAACATGAGAGCTCAGACCTTGCAAAGCTTTAGACAGGAGCACTTTGTAGAATTGTATAGAAGCACTTTAAAAGAAATTTAAAGAAGCACTTTGGGAAAATGTGCAGTAGCAATTTGGAGAAAATAACCGTAACACTTACAAACGGACACGAGCAATTTGGATCAATGTGCAAGAGCACTAAGAAAGTTTGCCGGAGTGCTTTGGGGGAAATATACAGAAGCACTTTGAAGAAATGTGTATACGTTGGAAATATGCATGAATCTTTTCGAAGGTATGGGCGCGTTCAGTTACTACATACGCGCGGAAGCACTTAGCAGATATTCATAGGAGTAATTTAGAAAAAAACATGTGCACAATTAAAATATGCACAAGAGGACTTTGAAAGTATGAACTAAAGCTTTTTTAAGATGTTTGTGCCTGAACTCTTTCGAGAAAACCGCAAACGCACTGAGCATACGTGTGAAGGGGATTATTGTAGATGAGTTATTTGCCATTTATTAGGACAATTTGTATATATTGAAAACAAGGCCAGTGCTCTCCAACGGTCACCCATCCTTAACCGTTGCCTAACGGCGCAAGTTTGGAAACAACGTCGTTAAAGAGTTAACCCAGCAGTGAGACTGATTTGAAGCGCTTATATTTCTACCTCTGCGTTCGTTACATTACTTCCCTTTTCCGAGAAGTCTCGTCCCGAGACTTGGCCTGGGAAGTTCAGTTGACAAACAACTCCCGTCCCGCAGTTAACTAGCCCACCGCTGCCACCAATGTAACGCAGGCCGGCGCTTTCCAACTGTCACCAATCTATACACCTGCCACGGTAAGCGTTGCTTAACTTCCGCGCAAAGTCTGGAAGACGCTTAAACAGATAACCCAGCAGCGATGCTGGTTTGAAGAGCATACATTTCTATCTCTGTGGTCATTACAATATGTGCAGGAAAATTGGAACATTCGAAGGAGCAGTTTAAAGATATAAGTAGAAACACTTTGGAGAGATAAGAAGGAGCACATTGAACAAAAACAACAGAAAAATTAGCAGAAGTAGTTTAGAGATATGCACAAAAGTAACTGGGATACGTGAGTAGTAGTGCTTTGGAAAATGATAGGGACCCTTTTTCATTCACATTTTTAGAGTGAAATTCAGTGGTATTTAATAGTGATGTCATCATGCGGAACATTAAAATGTCCGGCGTTATCTGAAGATATAAATAACTTCTACGCATATAGTAAGTATTATACTTTCTTACGTTCTTCTGTAAGTTTTCTTTTCCTTTTTTTATTTCGACTCGTGGTAAAAAGGAGTAGTTACTTCACTCGTTAAGATACAACTTTGCTGAGTACTCAAATTAAACTCGATCGTACACAACCGTGTCCACCTGTACCTCTCAGTATTACCTATTCATCACTTAAACATCCTAGCATTTTATTGCTTGACATTAATATTGCTTAACATTAATAAAATAAAATAGTACATATTACCACGTGAAGCAGCCTTTGTTAATTGGTGCTTGAAACGTTACTAACACTGTTTTAAAAATGTACTAGTATGCATCACTGAACCAAACAATAACACGCATTTCTTCGGCGTAGTTGTATAAACCTCACGTTTGACTTACGCATTCTTACGCAAGATCAGCGAGATTATTATCAAAGCGACTTTTATCGGTAGAAATTCCAGAGAACACCATTTCCCTTATTGTGCCAATTTAACGACCTCATTAGAGGTAGGGATGTTCGGGCGGCTAACATTTTCAAAAACTGGTCGTTTATTAAAGTAGCAAAAAATCCTATTTAAATTCCTCGTGGTCAGCGCAATATGTATTTTTCAGTCTTGGCTTCATCACATCAGTTCTATATGCAATTTTGCTGGCAATTCGTAGACTAAAATCCATTGTACCCAAGAAAAATAACAACACCAGCACCAGATAAAGGAAATTGTTTGTCTCTGTGCGTAGTCTACAAAACCATAATGCGCGTTCTGACCCCAAATAGCGTCTCTGAGTCATCTGCATACCTTTATTTGTGCTCAGACTGCTGATTTTATCATTGTGCGTCATCATCACAGATCTAAACGTGACCAGACCATGCATCAAGTCTCTCTGCCATAAGCTTAAAAAATCTTAATCCTTGTTCAGACCAGAAATCATGTTGTATACGTCAATCTGTGTTCAAACCGCGGATCAAGTCTCTGTATGTCATCCAAAAACACTAATCCGGGTTCAAACCGCGGATCAAGTCTCTGTATGTCATGCAAAAACACTAATCCGGGTTCAAACCGCGGATCAAGTCTCTGTATGTCATCCAAAAACACTAATCCGGGTTCAAACCGCGGATCAAGTCTCTGTATGTCATGCAAAAACACTAATCCGGGTTCAAACCGCGGATCAAGTCTCTGTATGTCATCCAAAAACACTAATCCGGGTTCAAACCGCGGATCAAGTCTCTGTATGTCATGCAAAAACACTAATCCGGGTTCAAACCGCGGATCAAGTATCTGTATGTCATCCAAAAACACTAATCCGGGCTCAAACCGCGGATCAAGTCTCTGTGCGTCATCGAAACACGCCAGTCTGTGTTTAAACTACGGACATCACTCTGTGTTCAAACCGCGGATCAAGTCTCTGTGCCTCATCGAAACACGCCAGTCTGTGTTCAAACTACGGACATCACTCTGTGTTCAAACCGCGGATCAAGTCTCTGTGCGTCATCGAAACACGAAAATCTGTGTTCAAACTACGGACATCAGTCTGTGTTCAAACCGCGGATCAAGTCTCTGTATATCTTCGAAACACGCCACTTTGTGTTCAAACTACGGACATCACTCTGTGTTCAAACCGCGGAGCAAGTCTCTGTGCGTCATCGAAACACGCCAGTCTGTGCTCAAACTACGGACATCACTCTGTGTTCAAACCGCGAATCAAGTCTCTGTATATCATTCAAAAACACTAATCCGGGTTCAAACCGCGGATCAAGTCTCTGTGCGTCATTGAAACACGCAAGTCTGTGCTCAAACTGCGGACACCACTCTGTGTCAAAACCGCAAATCTGTATAGCTTCGAAACACGCCACTCTGTGTTCAAACCGCGGATCAAGTCTCTGCACGTCAATTTGCGTTCTGGCTGCAGAACAAAACTTTGTACGTCATTGAAACACGCCAGATTGTGTTCAAACCGCGGATCAAGTCTCTGTTCGTCATCAGTGCTCAGATTGCAGATCCAATGTTGTTTATTGATGCAAAATGTGGAGCATAATACGCCATTCGTCATTACAAATGGGCATTTTCTATCTGAGCCACGCTGCACTTAGCCAGTGTTCAACTCAGAAAACCACATGGCTACCTACTTCAGAGATCAGTTTATATCATTATCCGAGTTTCGATTTTAACAGAAATCCTCACTGTGCTTTTTAAAAGAATTGGAAAGAAGAATGTCCAACTCGTTTTTGGCAATTTGTACTGTCTTACAATCAGTGTAGTGTTCAAAATTGTCTTAATTTAAACTAAAGCACAAGTTTATACACAAATAATGCCAAAACAGTTTCCGAAACAGGACAAATGTTAAGTCAATTCTATTTACCTTAGGATAGCACCTTTAATATGTGATCATGTCTATGTGCAACTGAACACCTTTCTGTAGAAATTTGCTGCTTTAATAATGTTTAGCCCATCGATCGCGTTATTGCTTTTATGTGTTATTATATATATATAATAATAATTAATATATATATATATATATATATATATATATATATATATATATATATATATATATATATATATATATATATATTATGTATTATTTCAGGTTTCGTGAAAAAAAATATTGCTGCTTAGTCTCTGGCAAGTGTTGTATGGAGGTATTAGCAGATAAGAACTGCATGTGGTTTATTTACAAACGAAGCGTGAGGTAGGAATGATTTTTCTCTTCTGTCTTTTGTCGACAAACCGATGAAACGTTGACCAGAACACAGCAAAAGTTGATCAACCCATAACTGCCTAGAGTGAAAGGTAAGTTATGGGCCTACCTACAGTGTCACATGCCTAAAGTGAAAAGTTGACCTGCTTACAGTAAGCGGTCGACAAGCCTACAGTGAAAAGTTGACCAGCTTACAGTAACGGTCGACAAGCCTACAGTGAAAAGTTGACCTGCTTACAGTAAGCGGTCGACAAGCCTACAGTGAAAAGTTGACCTGCTTACAGTAACGGTCGACAAGCCTACAGTGAAAAGTTGACCTGCTTACAGTAAGCGGTCGACAAGCCTACAGTGAAAAGTTGACCTGCTTACAGTAACGGTCGACAAGCCTACAGTGAAAAGTTGACCTGCTTACAGTAAGCGGTCGACAAGCCTACAGTGAAAAGTTGACCTGCTTACAGTAACGGTCGACAAGCCTACAGTGAAAAGTTGACCTGCTTACAGTAAGCGGTCGACTTGCCTACATTGAAATGTCAACAAGCCTACAGTGAAATGTCGACAAGTCTACAGAGAAAATATTGTCCAGTAAACATCCATTATCGTAGGTAAGCTTAAAGAAAAGTCCAGAAACAAGACTTAATTTCATAACTATACATATATGTCAAGTTAGGGGCCCTTGTCTACTTGTCTTATATCTCATGGTAAGAGAGTTTAGATGTAACAGCCCTCTGTTATCAGAACGAAAGACAGAGTCAAACCAGTTGGATTCTGCAAATGAGAAATTGACAGAAAAATTAGATTTTATTGTTTTGGTAATTTATTTTCACTTAAATAGTATGAATAAACACACAATAAAATAAATAATCAACTATTGCACACAAAATTGTAAATAAATATAAATTGCTTTATCATATTGTTTAACATTCAAAACATTAGTTACAAAATAAATTACTTTTAAATTATGTACATTTATTTTAGGTTATAAAAAGTGTAAAAATTATAAAAAAATCAGTAATTAAAAGAAGACTAGAAAACAACTCAATAACAAACAATAGTCAACAATTTATCACTGCAAACACAATGTGATATTGGTAAATAAACATTTATCATCATGTTTCTATCTACCTGCAATACCTGCGCTATTTTTACTGTTTCTAAAGCAAGATTTGCAACGGAACTATTTGTTAAGGAAAAAAAATTGTAAAACAGTCAAGACTGAATATAGAAGAAGGATTTTAAGCACAATCTGCAAAAACTGACTGACAATCAATATAAAGGTACTTCAAATGAAATGTATATTGGTTCAAACAAAAAAAGAAGGCATGATGACTTGATGAAAAGTATACCATAGTAGAAAAATATTAATAAAGTCCAATAAGCTTAACACTAGAAATAAATTAAACATATACAAAGACATGTTAGATTTTTAAGATAAACTGAAAGATGTGAAGAATCCCAATATATTGTATACTTATATAAGATCAGTTAGAAATTCCCTTCAGGTATTCACTGGGAACCTTTAAACAGTTACACTAACTGTTTTCTTGAACAAGTGAAAATAAAGCTTAATTACAAATATTATGGTCTAGAATAATTTGACAAATCTAAAATGACAAAGTTATTGCTTCTACCTGTGTGCTTGTTATTTTAACAACCAAGATGTTTAATTACAAGTATGTACTACAGTTACAGGACATTACAATACACAAAAACATGCTAATTTTTATCCTATAAACACTACTACATATACAAACTATAATACTGGTATGGAGAAAAAATACACATAATATTGACAATGTTAAATAAATAATAAGCCATTATGGCTACGAAAAAGCAACAAACCAGATACACAAATAAAACAAAACATCAAGTAGATCAGCAGTGTATTTGTTTAGATTTTCTAGTGGCTTCCATAGTACAATTTGATTAAACACATTTCATAATTAGCCTGCAAGGTTTCAAAATGTAATCAAACTAATTCTTTAGTAAGATCATGCCAAGGTTACTACTTGCACTAGTAAAAATATAGAGAAAATAACAGAGCATCATTGGAGGCCTAGCTGGCTTAGACTTAAACATGGATTCTGAGGATATAGGATCACTTACCAAGTAATACTGATGATGTAAACAAAGGAATTCACAGAAACTAGTGACATTCGAAGTAAAATGAGATACAGTTTGTGAATTAGAATATAGCTAAATCACTTGTATAAGATTGTTGTGTTGCCTAGTTAACAAGAGCAACAGACTTTATCCTTGTGATAATTCTAATAATCAGCTGTTAAACTTGATGGGTAATTTCAAAGGTAAGTTAAAATAAATAATCATGAAAGAAAACATTTGTTTTAATACAACTAATAATTACATTGTAATCATACAATCCATTATCATTCTAATGCTCAAAACAGCATGTATAAACAGGGCCCCAAATATGAACAGTTATTCTGAACCAGTGCAGCCAGGTACCTAGAACAATAGAACCCTATATTGCTGATACATCCGTGTCTTATGGGTACCAAATATAAAATTGTCTTGTTTAGTAGGCTGCATCAACACAAATAACATCATATTGGATATGTTAAGCTATATCCAATAAGGAAAGAGATCCCAGACGAATGCCTGGATAGAACAAGTTCTGAAGGTAAACTTAAAAACTTTCAATTCTTGACCTAGCGGTGAAATGAAACAATGCAGGAAGTGGTTGAGAGGATAAATAATGAAACTCTAAGCATCCTGCCATCACTCTGTTGGAAAATAAAATAAATAAAGCAGCATTACACATACTCCCTATAACTGTACAGCACATATAAAAGTATTATGCATGATTCTCGTTGCAATCTTTTATCACTACTTAATCAATTGCTGCCTTGTCTACATCAGCAGCCAGCCTATCATTGCCATGGTAATCAAGACAGAGATGGTTGCTAGGTGATGGACGGAGCTATCAAACACGGTAGGATCATATTTGAAGCAGTACTTGCTGTTGACCACCTTGAAGTTCTGAGCTGCACAGAATGCCGAGCCGTTCTTGTATACTTCTCCTGGAATGCAAACCGAGTAATATGGGTTTACATGTTTAAGAGATTATTATTGAAAATGTTCTAACACATCACCTTTTTGAAATTTGAAATCCTGAATTAGATTACACTCTCTACTGTCAGGGATGTTCTACAAAGTACCAAAACAGATGTTGGTGGGGAAATACTGTAACAGTAATCAATATACGTTATATAATTTATTGGCTTATAATTTCCATTTGCAAAATCTATCAAAATAAAGCGGATACATTGCTACAAGTACATGTTTAATGATGCCTTTGAAATTTATTTTACAAGAACTATTAAGATTTTGTGGGAATGGTACCAAAGTAATAATGTTCAGTACATGTCAGCAGATCAAAGTAAGGTAAAACAAGTACGTCATTTTATGTTATAGATTATTCCTACCTAGCCTGGTTCCACTGCTGTATGCTTCTGCACAAGCCTTGTATACAGACAGACAGAAGGACTCACATACATGGGCCTGGCCACTGAAAAAAAAAGGAAATCATTTCAGCACAAGACTGTAAGCTTATTTGGTCAATTTTCCTTTTGATTTGACAAAGGGTCCTTGGAGTTAAAGGTGAAATCAGACATATGTCCCTGGAGTTAAAAGTTAAATCATACAAGGGACCCTAGAGTTAAGGTGAAATCACACTAGGGACCCTGGAGTTAAAGGTGAAATCAGACTAGGGACCCTGGAGTTAAAGGTGAAATCAGACTAGGGACCCTGGAGTTAAAAGTGAAATCAGACTAGGGTCCCTGGAGTTAAAGGTGAAATCAGACTTGGGTCCCTGGAGTTAAAGGTGAAATCAGACTAGGGTCCCTGGAGTTAAAGGTGAAATCAGACATGGGACCATGGAGTTAAAGGTGAAATCAGACTGGGGTCCCTGGAGTTAAAGGTGAAATCAGACTAGGGCCCCTGGAGTTAAAGGTGAAATCAGACATGGGACCATGGAGTTAAAGGTGAAATCAGACTAGGGCCCCTGGAGTTAAAGGTGAAATCAGACTAGGGACCCTACAGTTAAAGGTGAAATCAGACTAGGGCCCCTGGAGTTAAAGGTGAAATCAGACTAGGGACCCTTGAGTTAAAGGTGAAATCAGACTAGGGCATCTGGAGTTAAAGGTGAAATCAGACTAGGGACCATAGAGTTAAGGTGAAATCAGACATAGGCCCCTGGGGTTAAAGGTGAAATCAGACTAGGGACCCTGGAGTTAAAGGTGAAATCAGACTAGGGACCCTGGGGTTAAAGGTGAAATCAGACTAGGGTCCCTGGAGTTAAAGGTGAAATCAGACTAGGCTCCCTGGAGTTAAAAGTGAAATCAGACTAGGCTCCCTGGAGTTAAAGGTGAAATCAGACTAGGGACCCTGGAGTTAAAGGTGAAATCAGACTAAGGACCCTGAAATTAAAGGTGAAATCAGACTAGGGACCCTGGAGTTAAAGGTGAAATCAGACTAGGGACCCTGGAGTTAAAGGTGAAATCAGACTAGGCTCCCTGGAGTTAAAGGTGAAATCAGACTAGGGCCCCTGGAGTTAAAGGTGAAATCAGACTATGGACCCTATAGTTAATGTGAAATCAGACTAGGGACCCCGGATTTAAAGATTAAATCAGACTAAGAACCCTAGAGTTAAGGTGAAATCAGACTAGGGACCCCGGAGTAAAAAGTGAAATCAGACTAGGGACCCCGGAGTTAAAAGTGAAACAGACTAGGGACTCTAGAGTTAAACGTGAAATCAGACTAGGGTCCCTGGAGTTAAAGGTAAAATTAGAACTGGGATTCTAGAGTTAAGGTGAAAACAGACTTGGGACCATGGAGTTAAAGGTGAAATCAGACTAGGGACCCCGAAGTTAAAGGTTAAATCAGACTAAGGACACTAGAGTTAAGGTGAAATCAGACTAGGGTCCCTGGAGTTAAAGGTGAAATCAGACTAGGGTCCCTAGAGTTAAAGGTGAAATCAGACTAGGTTCCTTGGAGTAGAGTTAAAGGTGAAATCAGACTAGGGTCCCTGGAGTTAAAGGTGAAATCAGACTAGGGTCCCTGGAGTTAAAGGTGAAATCAGACTAGGGTCCCCTGGAGTTCAAGGTGAAATCAGACTAGGGTCCCTGGAGTTAAAGGTGAAATCAGACTAGGGACCCTGGAGTTAAAGGTGAAATCAGACATGGGACCATGGTGTTAAAGGTAAAATCAGACTAGAGACCATGGAGTTAAAGGTGAAATCAGACATGGGACCATGGAGTTAAAGGTGAAATCAAACTTGGCACCATGGAGTTAAAGGTGAAATCAGACATGGGACCATGGAGTTAAAGGTGAAATCAGACTTGGGACCATGGAGTTAAAGGTGAAATCAGACTGGGGTCCCTGGAGTTAAAGGTGAAATTAGACATGGGACCCTGGAGTTAAAGGTGAAATCAGACTAGGGTCCCTGGAGTTAAAGGTGAAATCAGACATGGGACCATGGAGTTAAAGGTGAAATCAAACTTGGCACCATGGAGTTAAAGGTGAAATCAGACTAGGGACCCTGGAGTTCAAGGTGAAATCAGACTAGGGTCCTTGGAGTAGAGTTAAAGGTGAAATCAGACTAGGGACCCTGGAGTTAAAGGTGAAATCAGACATGGGACCATGGTGTTAAAGGTGAAATCAGACTAGGGACCCTGGAGTTCAAGGTGAAATCAGACTAGGGTCCTTGGAGTAGAGTTAAAGGTGAAATCAGACTAGGGACCCTGGAGTTAAAGGTGAAATCAGATATGGCACCATGGTGTTAAAGGTGAAATCAGACTAGAGACCATGGAGTTAAAGGTGAAATCAGACATGGCACCATGGAGTTAAAGGTGAAATCAGACATGGGCCCATGGAGTTAAAGGTGAAATCAGACATGGGAACATGGTGTTAAAGGTGAAATCAGACATGGGACCATGGTGTTAAAGGTGAAATCAAACTTGGCACCATGGAGTTAAAGGTGAAATCAGACATGGGACCATGGAGTTAAA
This sequence comes from Sinonovacula constricta, assembly GCA_007844125.1. Taxonomy (NCBI): domain Eukaryota; kingdom Metazoa; phylum Mollusca; class Bivalvia; order Cardiida; family Solecurtidae; genus Sinonovacula; species Sinonovacula constricta. Next base: position 8,596,886 of record CM017566.1, on the reverse strand, counting down.
GGTGAAATCAGACATGGGACCATGGAGTTAAAGGTGAAATCAGACATGGGACCATGGAGTTAAAGGTAAAATCAGACTTGGAACCATGGAGTTAAAGGTGAAATCAGACTAGGGACCAAGGAGTTGAAGGTATAATTATATCAAATACATGTAACAACATATCTTACCACTATTTTAGGAAATTTGCACAAAATAAACTCATACTTTAGTCTAAGTAAGGGCAGAGGGGATTACCCAGATGATGACAAAACATTTATAAAATCTCAAAAGTAAGTGGTCATATGTTGGTTTTTGTTTTAGTTTAAAAATTCAGGTAACAGAAATGTTTTTGGCAGAAATTTTTTTAGATCCAAACTGTTTGAGACCAACTTTAAGCTGTAGAGTATATTAACCTTACTCCTAATTTTACGGGCAAACCTGTGGCTGAGTCTTTAGTTTGTTTGCTTCCAAATACATCACAATTACAATTTACTGGCAACCTAGTCTTGTGACTATTGATATCACATTTAAAATGAGTCCACATTGAACACATATGAATAAAGTTAATATAAGAATGAACCAAATGTTGAATGAAACTAAATCTTGCATTAAACTATTGTCATGCAATTAACTTTTCTCATCATAGTTATGCAACATCAGCTCAAGTGAAATTATAACTCAAAAATGAAAATTTTGCAAAAGATAAATTCTTTGCTGCAATGACATGTAGTCATTATACACTTTACCACACATAAAAACATTTAAGCAGGCACTGACCCATCTGGATCTACTGTACTTGCATAAACCTGAATCACACTTTCATGGCATAGAGTTGAAAAAAGCCAGCACATTGTTACTTACTCCTTGTACCAGAGATGCTGGTCAGGACTGCAGAAGAAGCACATCAAGTAGTTCATTCTATTATGACATTCCTTCGAGGCGTGGTAAAGTGGTAGCATGTTGGACGAAAACACAGATGTTACCTCTGTACGCTTGCAGCAAGAGTTACTCACATACCAGGTGCAGTTCACCAGACCTGTCTCAAGACTGGCGTAACGCTTATCCTCTGAAAGAGAATTACAAAGCAAGACATTTTTTTATCAACACTTATACACTTAAAGAAAGTACACTAAGACAAACTTTGAAACAAAAATCAACCTTAAACTATATACAGAAATATACCGGTAAAACAGCTAACAAAGAATCATGCATTAATTAACCACATTTTTGTCAATGCTAATATAGTTGACCCTTATCTCACCTGTAATTGACTTTTCCTTATTTGACTGACAGGCCTTTCACCATAAGTTGTAAGTTAGATGCAGCAAGAGCCTATCATTTCTATGGGACCTTCCTTAGATGACCTTAGCAACAGGTTCTTGATGTAATTTGGTTTAAAATATGATGGCAAAAATGGTGTCACAGTGAGCTTGTTTTGCAAATTCGGAATATTTTGCAGCTTTTAGAAAAACATATAATTTTATTTTGTTTAAACTTTTAAAGACATATCTAGAGCATAAGGACATGTTTTTATTTTATTATTGTGGTTATTTATAAAAATCTGATTTTTCCTCAGTAGTAAAATGTGTGGCTTTTATTTAAATGAATGCTTCAGATTTAAGGGGAAATAAAATATTTAAGCTGAATAAAGTACCTGCACACATTCAAACATTGAACATGCATTTTTGTGTTCTTTCAACATCAATGGATCATATGACTGGCAGGGTAAAACAGTGGATGTCAGTTTGTATCAACAATACATACTTATGTATATGAGATATTATCTTAATGATTGGACGGTTATTTTGTGTGTATTATTTGCTGTTTATTTTACAAAATACAAATGTGCATTGTAATAGAAGTATTGCTTTAATTTTGTCTGAAAATATAAGCACTATTCAAAATACAATCTATAAGTTTAAAAAAAAATTGGACAATTGCTAAATGTGTTTATTGTTATTTTTCTTGGTTAGTCCATTAAATTGAGCCAATACACAACATCAGCAATATTTGTGAGGTTAACTGGCCTGAAGCAAGGTCATATAACTGCCACCACATTGTTTTGGACTGGTATGCCAAATGAAATTTTGCAGTATGTCAGATGCTGCACTAAGTGTGTTGAAGACTGCATAAATGAGGACATTAATGAATAGTCTCCCCTGAGTAATCTCTAAATGCAAGTAGGTCCTTTCATTTCATTTGTTTTATTTGGTTTTTATGCTTGTGCTCTTTGAAGTGTATGATTACTTTTCTGCCTTTCCTGTGATACCCAGGTAAACCATTATCAACAAACACTTCCATTTTCTCTTTTAAATAACAAATCTCTATAAGTATTTAAATGGATTTTAAGCTTATATTTATGGAAAAGTATGAAATGTCCCTGTTTTTAATTGCAATATCTACAAAACGATAGACAATAAAGTCAAGAATTCCAACTAAAACGACCTACCTACTGTTACTTTGGATATTAACTATCAAGGGAGACAATTTTCATTTCACCAATGTACCCGATTGTGAAAAAGAAAGATTTTTAATATTTAGTTTACTGCATTGGCATAAATATGTATGTATTGTCAATGTTTAACAATACACTATAAGGTTAATAAGACAGATGTCAGAAATCCAAATGTTCATCCTCTGATTTCCCATTTTCATGATAAATTCTCTCAATTTTAACATTTACATATGAAATGTTGAGAAAATGTAAGCACTAGTTCTTGAGCTAGTAGCTTGCTTACATAAAATACAGTCAAACCCTGTTCGCTCAAACACTCACAGGGCATGACATACACAATTAATTTATTAAGCATTGGTGGATGTCTTGAATGGTAAAAAAAGCAATACTTGAATTAAATTCTTTCCATATTATCTAACACTAGCTGTTTACAACTAAACATTGACTGTCATATGTCACAGCGATGTGAAAACCACTATCATTGATAGTTTGACAGCAAAGATCTCTCTAGGGATAATGGTGCGGTGAGCTGTGTTTGCAGGCAAAAAGGCTGTATGGATCAGGAACCTGTTTGTTTGAACTACAGGTTGTATTTGCGACTGGTGAATGCAACAACCTGAGCTTATTTCTGTCAGGTGGATGAAACAACCTGTGCTTATTTGGGTCTAAGTGGATGAAACATCCTGTGCTTATTTGGGTCTAAGTGGATGAAACAACCTGTGCTTATTTTGGATCTAAGTGGATGAAACAACCTGTGCTTATTTCTGTCTAGGTGGATGAAACAACCTGTGCTTATTTCTGTCTAGGTGGATGAAACAACCTGTGCTTGTTTGGGTCTAAGTGGATGAAACAACATGTGCTTATTTGGGTCTAAGTGGATGAAACAACCTGTGCTTATTTCTGTCTAGGTGGATGAAACAACCTGTGCTTATTTCTGTCTAGATAGATGAAACAACCTGTCCTATTTCTGTCTAGGTGGATGAAACAACCTGTCCTATTTCTGTCTAGGTGGATGAAACAACCTGTCCTATTTCTGTCTAGGTGGATGAAACAACCTGGGCCTATTTCTGTCTAGGTGGATGAAACAACCTGTGCTTATTTGGGTCTAAATGGATGAAACAACCTGTGCTTATTTCTGTCTAAGTGGATGAAACAACCTGTCCTATTTCTGTCTAGGTGGATGAAACAACCTGTGCTTATTTCTGTCTAGGTGGATGAAACAACCTGTGCTATTTCTGTCCAGGTGGCTGAAACAACCTGTGCTATTTCTGTCCAGGTGGATGAAACAACCTGTGCTTATTTCTGTCTAGGTGGATGAAACAACCTGTGCTATTTCTGTCTAGGTGGATGAAACAACCTGTCCTATTTCTGTCTAGGTGGATGAAACAACCTGTGCTTATTTCTGTCTAAGTGGATGAAACAACCTATGCTTATTTGGGTCTAAGTAGATGAAACAACCTATGCTTATTTGGGTCTAAGTGGATGAAACAACCTGTCCTATTTTTGTCCAGGTGAATGAAACAACCTGTCCAATTTTTGTCCAGGTGGATGAAACAACCTGTCCAATTTTTGTCTGGATGGATGAAACATGTCCTATTTCCTTCTAGATAACTGAAACACCCTCCATGTATTTATCTAAGCAGACGAAACAACGAAAGCTACACAATATTATATGTTGTTAAAACAACCACAACTGCATTGTCTTACTCAGAGAATAATACAAATTAGATTGAATGTTTGTTGGGTTTATCGTCCCACCAACAGTATTTCAGTTATCTGGAGACAGTGTTCACTTGAAGCAGATAGAGTGCTGCCTTCACTGTGTATAGCATGCCATGAACACCTGGCATTATACCACACCCAGTCCCATTATTCTGACACCAGGCCAGCAAGTCTTGGAATTACCCTTATATTTGCTTCATTGTTAGCAAGGGAGCTATACCACTTCCATTCTTTACGACTTTGGTATGTCGAGACCTGATTCAAACCCAGGGCCTCCTGTACCTGGAACCAACACACTACCATTTGCTCTAACAGGTCCAGAACAATTTTAGAGATAACAGGTATTATAATTCAGGGTAACAAATTATTGCATATTTATACTGATGCTAGCCATCATAAACATGTAAAGTTCATTTGTAATCCAGTTAGCTGATTAGCATGTGTGTCAATTATATCTCAGGATACCCAAGGGTCAATAAACTGTCTTCAGTGTAAGGGAGGTAACCCTTCCCATGTAAAGCTGGTACCATGCCAAATATGAGTTGTCCTTTCTGGGTCAGAAAACTACTGTTTTTTGTATTTATGATTTTACCAGAAACAATGTTGTGATATTAATATGTAACAAAAATACATGAAACTGTACACACTATTACAGCCAACAGAACTACCAAATGTACAAAAAGATGTGGATGCAGACTTCAGGATGCACAATCTGACAGAATTCAGTGCAATGTACTGTAAATCCTGGAAATGGATTAAAGTAAATCTCAAAGGAGACAATAATCCTGGCCCTAACGGGGATTAGAACCAAATCAGTAGTCCAGGCACTCAACCACGTCACTAAAGGGTTAACCCAACAGCAAGGCTGTTGGAAGTGCCTATATGCACTAAAGGATCATAAACCTGCATCTGCTTGAGAACATTTTCCTAGTGGGAAATTGATACAAGATATATTTACATGTATGTTTGTGTGGAGAACTCTTGCCTGAATACAATTGCTGCAGACTTTCTTAGTCAATGAAGACCCATATTTCTTTCAAAAGCTAACCTGGAACAACCCAAATTAATTATGTCACTTGATTATGCAACTATGTGGAGAGAATGCTCCATGCAAGAACATGAATAAGATTGGGAAGTGCTAAGTTAAGTATCCATTTGATGGAAGGAAGTGCTAACTTGCAATTTGAAAGAATTATCTTTACAAATTTCTCCATACCAAAGTATGTGCACGGCTTTTTGTCTTCTGGATACTCAAATACATTATCCCTGCAACAGACGCTTTCGAGAATAAACAGCAAAAGTGATATGTACTGGGTCAACATTTGTTTGTCGGCCATTTTTGTTGTTGTGGTAGACGAGTTGTCATTCGTTGATGGGATAGCCAACAATAACACATGAACGAGCTATTCGGCAGTTAGCGGTTTTAGTGCCGGCTACCATAGGAGAAACTTCCGTGTAATTTGTGAGTTGCAGTCGCAGCAAAGTTACTCGCTCATACTTTCGTCTATCCGCTCATTAAACTGACAGGGAAGTTTTTGTAAACGTTTGACGTCAAAAGGAAGGTCTACCCGTCAGGCTTTTACAGCAGAATATCGCCTAGATTGTCTGCGTACATACAAATAGTTAAAGAAAACATGGCTACTGATGAACTAGCTCAGAAGTTGACCAGACGTGTAAACATTAACGATGGGGTCGAAGAAGGAAAGCTATCTCCGCAGAGTACTGTGTTTAATCCATACACAGAATTTAAGGAATTCTCAAGGAAAGAAATTCAGGAGTTTCAGAAGACATTCAATAAGTAAGTACCATTCTTTTACAAAGGAATCCCCAATAAATGGTTTACAGAAGATTTTGCCTTCTGTGTCACAAACCACCATGTTTTGAAACGGTTAATTTTTTTCATTGTAGCATAAAACATACATTTGTAAATGACAAATTTATTACATCACCACCTATGTGTTATAAAGATTTACAAATTATAAAAAAGCCCACATCAGGGTTCGACACTTTACTTATTTTTGCAGCTAGTCCACAGGACCTTTTAACTGAAAGAGTTACTGGTCCTTCCAATCCTGAATCCAGTTTTTATCAAAATATTCATTCTCATCATATCTCCACATTATTAGCACACTACATAGACACTTGATTTCCTGCATGGTTAAAGTGCGGAATCCGGCCGGAAAATGTGTCCTCCGCTTATTAATGACTTAAACTACTTTTTACGAGGTCTGCAGGGGCCTGCAGAATAAACATATTCTCCTTTAAGCATCTTGGGAACCTGTAATAAATGTTGTTTATTTTGTCAGGTTTTGTTGAAAAAATAATTTGTCAACTAATTCAATGGAAATTTCATGCGGACTCTTCCAGGTTTCACTAGTCCTTCTTAAAATCAACTGGTCTCAGACCGACAGACCAGAGTTAGTGTCGAACCCTGCACATTTATAAAAGTTCCTTTGTATGAATGACACAGTGGCACAAAAAGTTGTAAATGCTGATAAGACTACAAATAACATGATTAAATGTGGTTGACTTGTGTACTAGGTCACTATAGGAACAGGATGTAGGTTGATAATGTGAAAATAATCTTGTTAGCAAAGTCTCTCATTACAGCAGTTACATAAGTCAGGGTTGTCACTAGAAATATTTTGAGCAGACTCAATTAACTTTTGAGGAGGCTAGGCTATGCGAGCGCCGAAGGCGAGAAACTCTGCTAGGGGGTCCGGGGGCATGCTCTTGACCGATTTTCATTTTTTTTTTTTAAAATTGAGGCGGCCCGATTTTCATTTGAGGCGGTCAAATCGGCCGCCAGCCGCCTCCTAATGACAACCCTGATAAGTGATGTGTTTAAAACTGTCTTGCTGTTCATTTTTTCTCCTTTATTACTTGGGAATTGGTACCTTGAGATGGTAGACTGTGATCATTAGGTGCTTGAGGATTTGGTGTGAGTGGCTTATAAATAAAGCAGTTGGTTTATTGTGCAAATGTGCAGAATAGTTAAAAGGTTAAAAAGATTATGTATTATCTTGGTTTCTATGTTGCAGGTATGACACAAGCAGGGACAAGTTCATTGACTTTGAGGAGTTGAAGCATATGATGGAGCAGCTAAAGGTTCCCCAGACGCACTTGTCCCTCAAGGCCATGATCAAGGAGGTGGACGAGGATGAGGATGGCAAGATCAGCTTTCGTGAGGTATGTACATCATCACCATCGGCTTTATCAAGATTGTCCTGACCACCATCATATTCATAATCATCTTCCCGATTAAGGCTAAACTAACTTTTTTAGCACTGGATCTTTCAGGCAAGTGATTTTCATATTCACAAAAAGGAAGAAATAACTAATTATCAGATGTCAGGGGCGTATTTTGGCATTATATATTGTGTAAACATGACCGCTAGGGGTTCTGGCATGCTTCCCTGAAAATTGTGTGTTCCTAGATCATACATGGTGGCTTCTTTGTAGAATTCAGTATCAAGATATAACTAGATTTTAAGTGAAATATAATGTGTGATGGTCCTGGGGACGGAATTATCTGAGAGGTTCTGATTAGAAATATATGAGAATAAAACTTGTCCTATATCAGGAGCTACTACATCAATTAAGCAATTTTACATATTTTTCATGGTCCAAATAGTAGTACTAGTACTATTAATATACACTGTACCACTGTGATGGTAAGATTTTTATTTCAGGTTGTATTTTGTATGTTTTTATTCTTTGGAGACAATGTATACATAGCTGCTTACATTCTGCTTATTGGCAGCTATGCACCTGGATGGCATATACCATTCACTACTTATTGTATCTTTCAATTAGTGATAGTCATTTGGCATATATGCTGGCCAAACAAAGATTACATACATTTCACGCACCTGTCAACCGGTGCTCATGTATGGACATTTATGTGTTTGTGATTGTTATGGCACATGGAAGTAGTGAAAGCAGAAGTAAACACTCATTTATATACGCTGTATTGTACAACATTAAGCAAGGAATAATAAATTGAATTTTTGGACTTTGAAATTTTTAAGCTATGCATGATTACGACACTGCGAATTTATAAGATAGACTGGACAAGTAGAAAATTGTTTTTCTTGTCTGAACATGAATTTCTGTTTGTCAGAATCAATCAGACAACCGTTAATGTTGAGCCCTGCTCATCACAACCATCATATTCATCCCCATCTTCACAGTAACCATCATTATCATAATCATCATTCTCATTTTCTCAGTCAATACATCAATATATTTTTCATTACCTTTGCCATGATCATCATTACTATCATTTCCTTCTATAGTGTTATCAACATCTTCACCATCAACATTAGTCATAACATCATCATCAAAAGGACCAGCAAAGATAAGACATTCCTGACATGCCATGGGACCCCAGCCAGACCTAGTCTTGCTTGTCAATCAGTAAATCATAGGTGTGTCAACTGACAGATGATCAGCATGTTTAGTATCTTGCTTGTATATATAATGAGCCATAAAGACATACAAGTAGTTTGAATGTCTGACATATGACAAGTCATTTGAATACACTTTTCTGCTACATGCATGTGCCTAAATTTTTCCTGTACATTTCTGAGGTATAGAACATATCTTAGTGTATGTTTAGTTGCTAAGAATAAATTATACCATTGTTGTGTGCCTATACATTTTGTACGATGATTACCCCCATTATGTCTATGAATGACAGTGTGCCACAATCACTAGACCATCTTGCTAGTTAGTGCCTTCACAAAATAATCTGTTTTCTACCAAACTCTGTTAGGATGCTATCCAAGCATTTATTTCAAGAGTTATCATTATTGTAAAAACATTAAACAGTGAACAATTAAAATAAATTAAAAACAAGATGAATTTTTAAAGCTGTAAACTGACATTAGCATTGTGTCGGTTATGTAGCACATCATAAATAAAGAATGAGCTCATATATAAATAGATGTGTCTATATCCTCTACATTACATCTTAAAAATTAAATTTGATGTTAATAAAGGGGTTCAGTATGAGAGCCTGACATAGAGATCTCAGTCACACAGAGATCTCAGTCACACAGAGATCTCAGTCCTCAGTCACACAGAGATCTCAGTCAGATCTCAGTCACACAGAGATCTCAGTCACACAGAGATCTCAGTCAGATCTCAGTCACACAGAGATCTCAGTCAGATCTCAGTCACATAGAGATCTCAGTCACACAGAGATCTCAGTCACACAGAGATCTCAGTCACACAGAGATCTCAGTCACACAGAGATCTCAGTCACACAGAGATCTCAGTCAGATCTCAGTCACACAGAGATCTCAGTCACACAGAGATCTCAGTCACACAGAGATCTCAGTCACACAGAGATCTCAGTCACACATTCGCTCATCATTAACATTTTGCTCTGTAAGGGGGCCAGTGCTAAGGGGTAGAAATGGGACATATAGGAGAGCATAGGCAAGCAATATATAAAAACAGACAAGCTAATTGTTATACTGGTAGATAATTAATCAATTTAAGCTAAGTTAATCTTAAGTTTGATACAAAAACAATATCTAGTTGGTGAATCAATGTAAGAGACATAGTTCTGTGTATACATATTGCACCTATCTTTAATTATATTGGGAAGAAGTGAGTGCAGAATACACAAAAGCATTTAATTATTGATTAATTGAAAGAGTCTGTCTACATTGACTCCTAGTTCAATATAGTCTCTGCATAGGCATGGTTACCTAATTGGGAGAGCAGTGGTGTAGCATAGCAACATTGAATCGTTCATATTCACAATATTTCACAAACATTTCAAATTTTGTACAAAAGAAATAAAATAGGACTGGCTCTTAAACTTTTTTTTTTATGCAGATGGTTAGTTAAAAAGTCACCCTGACCATTAATGTGTTTGTGATCATGCAGACACTTACAGTAAAAATTTTAAAGCTAACAACAAAATATTGCTGGATCTTTTTTCTTGTCTAACATCTTATATGGCTATCAGATTCTGTGGAGACCAAATCCAGCTGTTGGAAGTCCATTTAAACATTGTTGGGGTGGGGTGGGGGCTTTGGGGTGGAAGCTGCAGTGGGGATGCTGTGTGAGCAAGTCTTCTGAGTCTGCTCATCACAATTTGATCACAGTAAGGCAAGTAGTGTAGATCCAGATAAGCCAGCTCCTGCTATCTACACTGTTTACTGTAGTAAATATGCTTTGTACCCTTGTAGTTGTTTAGAAATGACCTAGATGTTGTAATTGTTAAACACAAATGTAGCAGGATTAGGGTTGAGTTTGTAATGAGATGCTATCAGACTTGTAATTGACTCAGACAGGTTCACTCATGGCTGACTAACCCAGCCTCTGGGTATTGGCTCATGGTAGTGGTGTAGGTGGTGGTTGTAGTCTGTAGTAGTGGTGTTAGTAGTAATGGTGGTAATGGTGGTAGTGAGTAAGTGTAAACTCACCAGTGATCCTACTGATCTGGCAAACTTCCAAGCCTGCTCAGCAAAAGTTGATCATACAGTGACCGACAAAATATTATGTAGATCAAGATCAGACAAATTACAATCTGCACTATCTGATTCCAGTTTTTCTTTCAAGAAACATTACATAAATGCATAGTAACCCTTGCATGAAGTAAAATTTCAGTAGAGGTATTTTGAAAATGTAGCTTTATGAGGCTTTGATTTGATAAAGTATGCCTGGAACAATGCTTTGATTTTTTTAAGTGAGGTTTAAATGTAAGTTTCGAACTGATGCAACTTTGTGAATAAGGTATGCTTGTTTCGATACATTCAATATTACTTGTTTACTGGTATTTGAGTGATGAGTCTTTATGTCTAAATGTTCTGTTCATGTCAATCCACAGTTTTAGCTTCCATAAATTGAGTTAGCTACAATCTGGCAGATACCTTCCTCATATGATTTTTCTTTTGAGTAATAACTCTCAACTTTGACTGGTATATAGCTAGTTCAGTAGTCTGACTAAAGAGCTAGTCCAGTAGGCTGGTTATAGAGCTAGTTCATTAGGCTGGTAGTAGAGCTAGTCCAGTAGGCTGGCTATAGAGCTAGTTCAGTAGGCTGACTATAGAGCTACTCATTCAGTTGACTATAGAGCCAGTCCAGTAGGCTGACTATAGAGCTAGTCCAGTAGGCTGACTATAGAGCTAGTTCAGTAGTCTGGCCATAGAGCTAGTCCAGTAGGCTGACTGTAGAGCTAGTCCAGTAGGCTGACTAGAGCTAGTCCAGTAGGCTGACTGTAGAGCTAGTCCAGTAGTCTGACCATAGAGCTAGTCCAGTAGGATGACTATAGAGCTAGTCCAGTAGGCTGACTATAGAGCTAGTCCAGTAGGCTGACTAGAGCTAGTCCAGTAGGCTGACTATAGAGCTAGTCCAGTAGGCTGACTATAGAGCTAGTCCAGTAGGCTGACTATAGAGCTAGTTCAGTAGGCTGGCTATAGAGCTAGTCCAGCAAGCTGACTGTAGAGCGAGTCCAGTAGGATGACTATAGAGCTAGTCCAGTAGGATGACTATAGAGCTAGTCCAGTAGGCTGACTATGGCTAGTCCAGTAGGCTGACTATGGCTAGTCCAGTAGGCTGACTATAGAGCTAGTCGAGAAGGCTGACTATAGAGCCAATCCATTAGGCTGATTATAGAGCCAGTCCAGTAGGCTGACTATAGAGCTACTCATTCAGTTGACTATAGAGCCAGTCCAGTAGGCTGACTATAGAGCCAGTCCAGTAGGCTGACTATAGAGCCAGTCCAGTAGGCTGACTATAGAGCCAGTCCACTAGGCCGACTGTAGAGCCAGTCCAGTAGGCTGACTATAGAGCCAGTCCATTAGGCTGACTATAGAGCCAGTCCAGTAGGCTGACTATAGAGCTACTCATTCAGTTGACTATAGAGCCAGTCCAGTAGGCTGACTATAGAGCCAGTCCAGTAGGCTGACTTTAGAGCCAGTCCAGTAGGCTGACTATAGAGCCAGTCCAGTAGGCTGACTATAGAGCTACTCATTCAGTTGACTATAGAGCCAGTCCAGTAGGCTGACTATAGAGCCAGTCCAGTAGGCTGACTGTAGAGCCAGTCCAGTAGGCCGACTGTAGAGCCAGTCCAGTAGGCTGACTGTAGAGCCAGTCCAGTAGGCTGACTATAGAGCCAGTCCAGTAGGCTTACTTTAGAGCCAGTCCAGTAGGCTGACTGTAGAACCAGTCCAGTAGGCTGACTGTAGAGCTACTCATTCAGTTGACTATAGAGCCAGTCCAGTAGGCTGACTAGAGCCAGTCCAGTAGGCTGACTATAGAGCCAGTCCAGTAGGCTGACGATAGAGCCAGTCCAGTAGGCTGACTGAAGAGCCAGTCCAGTAGGCTGACTGTAGAACCAGTCCAGTAGGCTGACTATAGAGCTAGTCCAGTAGGCCAACTATAGAGCCAGTCCAGTAGGCTGACTATAGAGCCAATCCATTAGGCTGACTATAAAGCCAGTCCAGTAGGCTGACTAAAGAGCCAATCCAGAAGGCTAACTATAGAGCTTCTCATTCAGTTGACTATAGAGCCAGTCCAGTAGGCTGACTATAGAGCCAGTCCAGTAGGCTGACTATAGAGCCAGTACAGTAGGCTGACTGTAGAACCAGTCCAGTAGGCTGACTGTAGAACCAGTCCAGTAGGCTGACTATAGAGCTAGTCCAGTAGGTTGACTATAGAGCCAGTCCAGTAGGCTGACTGTAGAGCCAGTCCAGTAGGCTGACTGTAGAGCCAGTCCAGTAGGCTGACTGAAGAGCCAGTCCAGTAGGCTGACTGTAGAGCTAGTCCAGTAGGCTGACTATAGAGCCAGTTCAGTAGGCTGACTATAAAGCCAGTATAGTAGGCTGACTGTAGAACTAGTCCAGTAGGCTGACTGTAGAGCCAGTCCACTAGGCTGACTATAGAGCCAATCCAGTAGGCTGACTGGAGAACTAGTCCAGTAGGCTGACTGTAGAGCCAGTCCAGTAGGCTGACTATAGAGCCAGTCCAGTAGGCTGACTGTAGAGCCAGTTTAGTAGGCTGACTGTAGAGCCAGTCCAGTAGGCTGACTGTAGAGCCAGTCCAGTAGGCTGACTATAGAGCTAGTCCAGTAGGTCGACTATAGAGCCAGTCCAGTAGGCTGACTATAGAGCCAGTCCAGAAGGCTGACTATAGAGCCAGTCCAGTAGGCTGACTATAGAGCCAGTCCAGTAGGTCGACTATAGAGCCAGTCCAGTAGGCTGACTATAGAGCCAGTCCAGTAGGCTGACTATAGAGCTAGTCCAGTAGGCTGACTATAGAGCTAGTCCAGTAGGCTGACTATAGAGCTAGTCCAGTAGGATGACTAGAGCTAGTCCAGTAGGCTGACTATAGAGCTAGTCCAGTAGGCTGACTATAGAGCTAGTCCAGTAGGCTGACTAGAGCTAGTCCAGTAGGCTGACTATAGAGCCAGTCCAGTAGGTTGACTATAGAGCTAGACCAGTAAGCTGACTATAGAGCCAGTCCAGTAGGCTGACTATAGAGCTAGTCCAGTAGGTCGACTATAGAGCTAGTCCAGTAGGCTGACTATAGAGCCAGTCCAGTAGGCTGACTATAGAGCTAGTCCAGTAGGCTGACTATAGAGCTAGTCCAGTAGGCTGACTATAGAGCTAGTCCAGTAGGCTGACTATAGAGCTAGTCCAGTAGGATGACTAGAGCTAGTCCAGTAGGCTGACTATAGAGCTAGTCCAGTAGGCTGACTATAGAGCTAGTCCAGTCGGCTGACTAGAGCTAGTCCAGTAGGCTGACTATAGAGCCAGTCCAGTAGGTTGACTATAGAGCTAGACCAGTAGGCTGACTATAGAGCTAGTCCAGTAGGCTGACTATAGAGCTAGACCAGTAGGCTGACTAGAGCTAGTCCAGTAGGCTGACTATAAAGCTAGTCCAGCAAGCTGACTAGAGCTAGTTCAGTAGGCTGACCATAGAGCTAGTCCAGTAGGCTGGCAATAGAGCTAGTTCAGTAGGATGACTATAGAGCTAGTCCAGTAGGTCGACTATAGAGCTAGACCAGTAGGCAGACTATAGAGCTAGTCCAGTAGGCTGACTATAGAGCTATCCAGTAGGCTGACTAGAGCTAGTCCAGTAGGCTGACTATAAAGCTAGTCCAGCAAGCTGACTAGAGCTAGTTCAGTAGGCTGACCATAGAGCTAGTCCAGTAGGCTGGCAATAGAGCTAGTTCAGTAGTCTGGCTATAGAGCTAGTTCAGTAGTCTGGCCATAGAGCTAGTCCAGTAGGCTGACTATAGAGCTAGTCCAGTCGGCTGACTAGAGCTAGACCAGTAGGCTGACTATAGAGCTAGTCCAGTAGGCTGACTATAGAGCTAGTCCAGTAGGCTGACTATAGAGCTAGTCCAGTAGGCTGACTAGAGCTAGTCCAGTAGGCTGACTATAGAGCTAGTCCAGCAAGCTGACTAGAGCTAGTTCAGTAGGCTGACCATAGAGCTAGTCCAGTAGGCTGGCAATAGAGCTAGTTCAGTAGTCTGGCTATAGAGCTAGTTCAGTAGTCTGGCCATAGAGCTAGTCCAGTAGGCTGACTATAGAGCTAGTCCAGTAGGCTGACTATAGAGCTAGTTCAGTAGGCTGACTATAGAGCTAGTTCAGTAGTCTGACTAAAGAGCCAGTCCAGTAGTCTGACCATAGAGCTAGTCCAGTAGGCTGACCATAGAGCTAGTCCAGTAGGCTGGCAATAGAGCTAGTTCAGTAGTCTGGCTATAGAGCTAGTTCAGTAGTCTGGCCATAGAGCTAGTCCAGTAGGCTGACTATAGAGCTAGTCCAGTAGGCTGACTATAGAGCTAGTTCAGTAGGCTGACTTTAGAGCTAGTCCATTAGGCTGGCTATAGAGCTAGTTCAGTAGTCTGACTAAAGAGCCAGTCCAGTAGTCTGACCATAGAGCTAGTCCAGTTGGCTGACTATAGAGCTAGTCCAGTAGGCTGACTATAGAGCTAGTTCAGTAGTCCGACCATAGAGCCAGTCCAGTAGGCTGACTTTAGAGCCAGTCCAGTAGGCTGGCTATAGAGCTAGTTTAGTAGTCTGACCATAGAGCCAGTCCAGTAGTCTGACCATAGAGCTAGTTCAGTAGTCTGACCATAGAGCTAGTCCAGTAGGCTGACCATAGAGCCAGTTCAGTAGTCTGACCATAGAGCTAGTCCAGTAGTCTGACCATAGAGCTAGTATTTAGTGTAACCAGTCCCTATAGAGATAGTTCAATAGACCGATGATAGAACTAGCCAGTAGCCAGGTTGTACATCCTCAGTAAATTGTACATCAGGTGATAAAGTAATTGAGCAGAGCATGTGGGTAGGAAATGGTATACAAATGTAGATGTTTGATATATATCCTATATGCATGGAGTCCTTCTCTATGTGTTTACAGAGCTGTTAGTGTCATATATGTATCTATGAGGTAGAATTGGGTAAATAATTAGTAAGTGTGCTGGATAATTTTTAAAAGAATGGGATGGTGTATTTTGCTTTTATATTTTATATTCAATATTTTTATTGACATAGAAAACAAAGGAAAGTGTTGTGAAGTTAGGCAATAAATACTTCCATTATAAAGAAATTAAAGGGAGGATAGATACCTATATTCAGGCCTTTTAATAGCTAGATGATTGGTGATTTTTAATTTTTGATAAATCTCATGAATTATAACTTGAATCATTATAAAATGAGTAGAGACTTATAGCTGTGTTTATCCATTGGTAAATTTGTAATATTCTTGATCTTGATTCTGTGTGATCTCACTGCATTAGTTGAGATCTAGAAAGCTATAAAATATAAAGAATGATTGTGTTGGGAGAGTTATGATATAGAAAATTGGGAGATTTAATTAAATTTACATTAGCGAGTTTAAGATTGTCATCAGAATACATTTGGATCCATTATGTTTAAATGTTCGGGAAGGGTAAAGGAAGTAATGCAACACTATGGATGTGATAAATACATGTCATATGTAGCTGTGCTTGTGTACTAAAGGAAATGATATCTTATGATTAAATATAAGGAAATATATCAAATATACTTGAGAAACACTCTGACCTATACATGAAGCTGCTTAAAGGACAGTATGATTTCATACGATACACACCTTTGTATAATTATTAATAATTTAACTTTGGACTTTAATAATATGTTCAAAACTAGACAACTTTATGACAACTTTATTGAGAAATTAAAACTACAACAATTGGCAATCAACACTTTATTATAATATCTAGTGTAACATTTACTAAAGCAATTGATATATCTTATTTGACCATTACATCATTAGTAGGACAATTGAGAGTTATGGCTATTGTGTAATTGACACACTGCTCTAACCACCAGGAAGTGTGTGTCCCTGTAACACAGCTGACAGGCAGGAAGTTCTCACCCCGATGGCCATACTACATACTCTAGCACTCTCTTTACGTTGCCCTTTGCTTGCCAAACACATATCCTGCTGCCTTTTATAAATAACCACTACTACAGTTTGCTTTCAATCTCCCAGAGAGGTTACAGGCTGGGTTTTAAATGACTTAGCAGTAAATAGTGCAGACCCTGATCAGACATGGCCAGGGTAGCAGCAGAATGGTCAGAACCTGCATCATTTGCCCACATTTGATCAGTTTGTGCAGTTTAGCAGGCTGAGAGTGGACCTGAGTGTTTCCACTTGCTCACTTTCCAGTGGTGGGATACAATAGGCAAGTCCTGTTACATGAGATATTGTCTGTTTAAAAAAACCCATAGTGTTGCTTTGTTTCAGTTCCTGCTTTCAAGTGCTTTGTAGCTAAAGTCTCAATGAGTGTATCTAATGAAGCACTGGTGAAGGACATTAGGTCCTGTCCAGCTGAGAGGCCAACTTGTATGCAGACAAAATGTTCAAGCATGCTGACAACAATATTGTTGATGCATGGAACAACAAAGAATCTCACTGATCAATGAACTTCATGTTCATTACTTCTTTGATATGATTTTTTTTAATATTTATACATATTTATTTAGGAGTGTGTAAAACAATAAAACAGCATAATTGAATTTCTACATGTTGTTGTCTGGCACTATAAACAGTTGACGCAAAAATATTAATATTTTATAAAATGATGAGAAGGATAACAAGATTTAGGTATGTGCTAATAAAGATTTTGAACAACATTTAAAACAACACTTAAACAAATTTTGGGTGAAGTATGAAACTTCAGAATATTTAAAAACTATGAAAAGTCCCTTGCACATCAAAATGTTGATGTATAGGTGGTGAAACTGCAACTTATATTGTTATGTTCATCATGTAATAACCATATTTTGAGTGGTTTTTCAAATTTTAGCTGTTCACATTTTTCTTAAGATGTTTGTTTGGTTCCCAACTGTTAAAGAAGACCCTCAAAACTTGTAGGATAGTTTTGCATATGCAACATTAAAAACTGTGAACCTCTGCTGCTCTTCTGTAAAGGTGATATCCAATTAAAGTCATTTATATTAACCTCTCTTTGGGATATTTGTGTATAATTTTTATAGAAAATGCATACTTTAGTGTAAGTTTAGACAAGTTTCATCAGTATATTACTATTAGGGCAGTAAAGATCGTTAATCAACATTTAAAATGTTTATTATTTTTAAATCTATAAATAAGAACGATTGTGATTCCTGCTTAAAATAGACATTAGAGTGGATGGTGCGGATGTACTATAAAACATAATTGGTTATGTAGTTTTCTTAGTTTAAAAATAGCTAACTGTGCATAGTGGCTCAGATAGGAAATACATTTTTGTAATGCTGATAGTGACGTTCTGGTTCACTTTTTCACACAGGTGCATAACATCAATAAACAGCATTTCACAAGATCTATTCAAGAAACAATGATTTATTGGGTTGTTTACTGAATCGTTTTTTGGTCCAGACTGTTGGATATCACCTTTAAGGTGGAGCAACGTACCCACGCCAAGTTCTGCTGCTCTTCCTTAAGGTGTGCTTTAAGTTTTTAGTTTTCTGTGAATATATCACTGTAGGTCTGTTGGTTTAAGTTTCTGCTGCTTTATCTTAATGTGTACTTCATCATGTTAAAGTTCCTGCTGATATTCTTCAAGATGTATTTCTGCATGTTTGATTGCATGCTTATATTCTTCAAGATGTATTTCTGCATGTTTGATTGCATGCTTATATTCTTCAAGATGTATTTCTGCATGTTTGATTGCATGCTTATATTCTTCAAGATGTATCTCTGCATGTTTGATTGCATGCTTATATTCTTCAAGATGTATCTCTGCATGTTTGATTTCATGCTGATAATCTTAAAGATGTATTTCTGTATGTTTGATTTCATGCTGATATTCTGTAAGATGTGCCTTTGCAGCTTTCATTCTAAATATTCAATGAGTTTTACCTGTCTATGTTTTAGTTCCTGTTGATATTCCGTAAGGCTGCAGCTGGGGAACTAGAGAATTGCAGTGGATTGAAGGACCTTTACCAGAACGTTACAGAGATTGACGTAGACAAGGAAGGCGTGTCTGGGGCCAAGAACTTCTTTACTTCAAAGGTACAGCCTGGTGTTGTAGGGTTTCTTCTTAAGGGCTTTTTTTGCTTGTCAGGACCAAAACACGTTAATACAGTCTACAAATATGCAGCTTCCCATCATCTTGCTGACATGTGTTTAATGCAGCAGCCATAAGACTTGCACATTGGATTTTTTCTGTGTGAATTCACAACTGTTATTTATCATTGCTATGTTGAAAAATTAATTAACTAGTTAAAATATGCACGTTGTCAGAGTTCAAAATGGGAATGTTTTGCGTGAATCTTTATGATTTACATCCAGATAAAGCTTCAAACAATATATAGCAGGATATTTCCAGTGTGTATTATAATTAAAAATGGCCTCTGAAGACCTATAAATTATTAATTTCCAGTGGCATGTTGAAATCATTTTTATGACTTTTGTTACTTTGACTAAAATTAAAAACTGTAAATGCAGGTTTGTAGTTTCATTTTTAGCCCACCTGAGCACAACGTGCTCAAGGGGAGCTTTTGTGATACCGCTTCGTCCGTCGTCCGGCGTCCGTCGTTCGTCGTGCGTCCTTCGTCGTCCGTCGTTCGTCGTGCGTCGTTCGTCGTCAACATTTACCTTGTGAACACACTAGAGGCCACAATTTTTATCCAATCTTCATCAAACTTGGTCAGAATGTTTGTCTGCATGAAATCTTGGATGAGTTCATTATTGGGTCACCTGGGGTCAAAAAGTAGGTCACGAGGTCAAATTTTAGGAAAAACTTGTGAACACACTAGAGACCACATTTATAGCCAAATCTTCACCAATCTTGGTCAGAATGTTTGTCTACATGAAATCTTGGATGAGTTCGTAACTGGGTCACGTGGGGTCAAAAAGTAGGTCACTAGGTCAAAACTTAGAAAAAGCTTGTGAACACACTAGAGGCCACATTTATAGCCCAATCTTCACCAAACTTGGTCAGAATGTTTGTCTACATGAAATCTTGGATGAGTTCGTAACTGGGTCACGTGGGGTCAAAAAGTAGGTCACTAGGTCAAAACTTAGAAAAAGCTTGTGAACACACTAGAGGCCACATTTATAGCCCAATCTTCACCAAACTTGGTCAGAATGTTTGCCTACATGAAATCTTGGATGAGTTCGTAACTGGGTCACCTGGGGTCAAAAAGTAGGTCACAAGGTCAAATCTTAGAAAAAGCTTGTAAACACACTAGAGGCCCTATTTATAGGCCAATCTGCATTAAATTTGGTCAGAATGTTTGTCTACATGAAATCTTGGATGAGTTCGTTATTGGGTCTCGTGGGGTCATAAAGTAGGTCACTAGGTCAAATTTTAGAAAAAGCTTGTGAAAACACTTAAGAGGCTACATTGATGGCCCAATCTTCACCAAACTTGACCATCATGTTTGCCAGTATGAAATCTTACATATGTTTGAAGTGAGTCATGTGGATTCAGTAGGTTACTTGGTAAAATTCTAGAAAATGTTGTCAATCCAGTGGCCACACTAATGGTCCAATCTTCACCAAAGATTTCTTAAGTAAATAACTCTTAATTACTTAATGTCAGATTTGAGCCTACGTAAAGCCTGTGTCATCAGGTGAGCGATTAAGGGCCGTCATGGCCCTCTTGTTCAAATTGTTCTTAATGGATTTAGTACTTACTAAGATAGCATATTCTCACATGGTAGGGTTATATTTAAGGCTAGATTTCATTTTGTAATCTTTTCTTTTATCAGCAGAAATGTGTCAAAGTTTTATTTAAATTGAACCGTATTACAAAACAGGTAAAGCTTTATTCCAGCTGTACACTATAGAGATACTTCTCTATATCATACACAAATACTAGTTTGATAGGATTTATTCCAGCTGTACACTATAGAGATATTTCTCTATATGATACACAAATACTAGTTTGATAGGATTTCTAAGAGCATGTTGATTCTTGTTTTTATTTACTTTTTTACATACAATTTTAAAAAAATATATTGCCAGGGTCACTGATAGTTAAGTGATTAAAGTTTCTCACTTTTATTATTTCACCCTCTTACTGCGTTGGTTTGTGTCCCAGTCAGGTGACAATTGTTACATGTAAAGGAATTTCACTGACCTGAGCTGGTGGATCTACCCCGAAATTAGACTGTGTTTGTTAATATTAACATTATTGTGTCTGTGCAATGTATCAAAAAGCAACACACCAATTTCAGATCAATGCCCAGACATCGCACCTGAAGTTTGAGCAGGAGATTAAGGAAGAGCAAGAGCAACGTCGCATTGAGGCAGAGGAGGCCAAGGTGCGCAAAGCTGCATTCAAGGACAAGGCCAAGTTTTTCAAGGAACAAGCAGACGCTCAACTGTCATAAAACAGATAGTTGATCTCTCAGCAAGCCAAGGATGATTACATGTCATATGCACAAAACATAGATCCAGATCAACTGGTTCTCACTTGAAGCTGTCTAATAAGGATCTACAATATATACTACTATCCGGAGCTATCTGATCATGAATATTACTATTTGCTGCTAGCAGGAGCTGTCTGATCTGGATCTACTTAAGTTTCTGCTAGCAAAACTGTTCTATCAGGATCTTCCCTATTGTCTGCATGCAAGGGCTGTCTGTTTAGGATATGAACTGATATTGAAGATGTTTGACCAGGATGTGTACTAATATTGAAAATGTCCTGTCAGGATGGCAATTTCTGATGCTGGCATGAACTTATCAAGATCTGTATTGCTTGCTAATCAAGATCTGCTTTAGTGGCTGCTTATGTCTTAACAGCTCAATGACAATCCATATGCCATGTGAAAAACTTGGTCTGCTTGTAAAAAGTTCAATACAGCATGGAATACTAGTGTAGATGAATATTGTGTTTGTGTGTTAAATGAGTACGAGGAAAATTTGATACAAATTTAGTAGGAGAAAACTATAAGCTTAAGCAGGAACCAAAATAAGCTTACTGGTGCATAAATGTTGTACTGTTATATGTGTTAAGCATTATACAGTTTGTAGACTAGAGCAGCTGTTGTCTATTGTACTCATGCAGCATGCAGAACATGCTTGCTCTAGGTGAAGGTAAGCCTTGAATTGTTCTAATATTACAGTAAATGGTGGTTTGAAGATATGACATAACAATACCAAAATTATGCTCATTTCTTTAATGAACATTTCTATTTAGATCTGGCCAAATATTGATTGTTTCTCAGATATTTTTACATTTCTAGCTACAAGGCTGGAGTAAATACCTTTACACTTTATACTACATGTATATACTTGGCTAAATGAACAGATAAATAACTCTCTATAGTCACTTTTAATCATGAACCTCTAAGTATCTTATGCAATATGTTTTTGCTTTAAGTCTACTTAAAGTGTAGATAATATGGAATTATTGTTTTGGTATACACTGTCTATGTATCTGTTTTTAGTCCTCATACTCTATTATGTAAATGTTGTATGCTTGCCTTTATAAAGTCTTATAACTTTCCAGAAACAACTACTTAAGCAAAGTATGTCAACATAAAATTGGTTTTATGTTTTTGTCATTTTGTATATCAGTTACTGGTGCAACTATTTTTTTAATTCAGCAATATACTATTTATTAATGTGCATATACTTACTTCTACAAATACCGGTATATTTAAACTCATATTTTTGGTTGCTTGAATCTATTTAATTGAGAAGAGTTTGATGAAAAATTAAATTAAATTAAGTATTTGACAAATGATCAGTATATATCAAGAAACTGTTTCAGTACACAAATGTCATTGACATTTATAACAATCCTAGAACAATACAATGCAAGCAAACCTTAGTAAAGCATTATTTACAACAAGTAATGTCCATGATTTGTAGTCGTAGATACACATCTTCTTCCTCACTTGTCTGCATACTTCTGTTTGGACACATATACCCCCATATCGACAGGTCAAGGGAAGACTATTCTAACTTAATTCAGAGGCTAAACTATTCTTTCTGCAAAACAATATAAATGCATCTATTTAACAAGGATTAAATAACTCCCTATAAAAAATGCAGGAATCCATTGTTTTTATTAAAATACAAGATCAAAAAAGGATTTTTTCATGTCACTACCAGAAAAATATTAAGATATTTACCTTCTTGTGTCAAATAACAAAAACAAAGTTCGAATATTCCTCTGTTGACCCATCAATATTCAAAGAGTGTTTATTTTGAAAATTACAGGAAGGCTACAGTTAAGTATTGGTTTTGAGCTGTCGATAATAAACATAAAATATTACTAGTGGCAGCATGTTGTTAAGTTTATCTGTTAATGCTCAGGTATATCTGTACATGTATTTGTGACAGCTTTAAGTTTTTATCAACACCTTTTGTTGTTAAGTCATGATGTAGTGAGCAATAACACAAGATAGTGTTGTTTATTAACACATGCACCTTAAGGGTAAAGCAATAATTGGTCAGAATAGAGATCATATCAGACTTGTATTTGGAAACTTCAGTCATCATTCCATGCCTGCTTCATTATTTACTAATTAATCTTTATGTCACTATATCAGATTTTTGTATGCTTATTAATTTTATATATGGTCATTTTACATCTGTTATAAATTATGTCTTAATTTTTTTATATTTTTACATATGTTTAATATTAAAAGAACAAAACATGCATGCCAGAAAATGATATTACATATGAAGATGGCTTTATGAATCACTTCCTTAGTTGTAGCTTTTAAGCCATTGTCATTGTTAGAGCAACTAACTAGACACCATGTTAGTGCATTAAGGTTATGTTTAAGAGTAGTCAATATGTGTCCTGGTATCTGTGACATAAACTATGATGGTATGTTTGTTGTAATTATTGTCATGTCTTGGCTTCCTGGTTGGCCATTATTGGTGTACAAATCTCAATAAGGGCAGGATACTTTTGAAATACTTAACCTGCCAATAGCCATTGATCAACCTGCCAACAGCCATTGATCAACCTGCCAACAGCCATTGATCTAGCTTTGGAAACAAGCCTCTTTGGGGCTACTGTGATCACGATATAAATTGTTATATAATCTCTAGCACTATGTTATCATTGTATGTTGTCAGTAAATAAATAAGATTGTGTACTGTTTATTGTTCAATGTAGCAGGCTAACTATGACCAGTCTCCTTGTGTTACTGCATCAGGCTCTACATTCTCCTCATTCAAAAAGAGCTTAAAACACTGTCGTTTAAGTGCATATTTTTTTTTACTATCCTGTAAACAATAGAATTACATTAACATAGTACCTTGCAGCATTGCTTATTTATTATGCATTTACTTCAGCTGTTTTCTTCAAAAATTAATTTTATATTTATATTAAATGATCTGATTTCTTTTGCCTTTTTTGACCTGGTTAACTTTAACAAGATAATTATTACATCTATATTTATTTTAAAGGTAAACAATTGTTGTTGTTTTCTGTCTTTTAATTATATAACATATCATGATCATATTTGATATATGATATATCCTTTAATGTTTGATGTTCTTCTAGTGTTATCTCACTTAGTTCATGAATCTCAATGTTTAACTTAGCAAGTATAAAGAGAGCCATTTTATTGTAGACAGGTAGAAGCGGTATATAATTATTTAATCTTATCACACTGTACCCTTTAAAACAAGACTAAGTGTCCCTTCCCTGCCTTATTAATGGTCAGCATTCAGCTAATTCTAGTCAAAATGATTCAATTTCGCCCCTTTGTTTAGTCAAACTGATGGTTTGGAATTCTGCTTCGTGTAAGTCCTTATGTTTTGTTAAGTCCTACACAACACATCACAGGTATCAGAGTTTTATTTACTATTAACTGAAGCATTTCTTTTTCCTTTGTTGCTTTACAGATATTGGTGTGTCTTGTTCAGAGGTTGATAAATCATTTCTTTACTTTAAAAACAAAGTGTTTATGTTAATGTTTTATTGATAGTCAGTTTTCAAAATTAACATACAAACTGATGAACTTTAAGACTCCCATACAATAAACATTCATTCATGTATGGATATTATTTCAAATTGGGTAATTGGTTGAGTATACACAAGGTCATAATAGGCAATCTTCTAATATAAAAATGATTTGGGAGTTGTTATTTGGGCTCTCTTAGAGTGAGATGCAAAACAGTTAACCATACTTTTTGTTATAGTTGTCCTTTTATAACGGTGTAATATACGTGCAATCATGGTTTTGGTTAGTTAGAAAACCTCAATGACCACAGATATTGCTACAGTTAGAAACATGTTTTAACAATTGCTACTTTTTTATAGTTTGTCTAGATCTACAAGGCATATATACTACAACTGATACACATACATCTCACAACAAAGTTTTATCTTATTTGTCCTTTATAGGTGCAATAATATTTTGTTTTAGCAAATGCAAATACTGGTGTTTACAAATATTTTGTTATGGCCAACAAATACAATGTTACTTGCAATTTGAAGTTTTACTTTCTTTTGTCTTGTACACTTTTTTGTAAAGACAGCTTTAACTTGCGACTATTCTTTTGAGATCTGATGGTTTTTATTTTTATTCATTATAAGTTTAATGTGATTTTACTGATTTCCAGACTGGTTTAGTTTTACTATTCAGTTCTAATAGCTTATTAAAATATATGTATTTAGTTTTAATTACATCTGTACATACATTCAAAAATGGTTTGATTAATTTTAAAAGAATTTATAAGAAGTTTAGTTTTATTTTAAGAAACATCAGAAGATTTTTTTCCTTAAAGACATGAAACTTTGACCTTACGATGTCAAGATCAGGCCCTGGAAAAATGTTAAGCTCATGCTGGAAGCTGTCTGATTAATACCTGCTCTATTTGATCAGTCTCTTATAATATGTGTTTGTATATTAGCATGATTGTGTTAGCAAATAACTAAACAGTTTACATTATTTGAAAGTTTGATGCTGAAGATAACTGATCCATGTTGTAACAGACAGTTGTTTGTTTCTAATTATTGTGTAATGTTGCCAGCATCTGATCTTCACTGTGCTGACAATATTGTTTGTTGATCTTGTATTTGTTTTTGTGTGCATATGTTTGCAGGTTGTCAGTGGTTAATGTTATTGTTTTATTAATTCAAGTCAAGGTCAAAATAAACAAAATCCAACCTAAGATAATGATCTGCTAAATATTTTAACTAGTCATATGTTTTCTTCCTTGTTTTGTTATAGTAATATATTTCTTCTTTTTTTTATTTAGTTCTGTTGATTTTCAATGTGTTTTGTACAAGAGACAATATTTTGTTACAGTTTTTAATAATACAATTTTGCATTAGTTACGTTGAGTTGTGTTACAATATTTTAACACATTAAAGCATTGGCAACAATGTTTTGTAGGTTACATTTAATATTCAAGAATCTATTGTAAATAATTTTTGTTCAAAGCAGTGTTTATAAAAATACTAAGAGGACCTGGTAGGTCTGATTGTGACTGGCTGTTATTCAGTCAAAGGGTCTGATTGTGACTGGCTGTTATTCAGTAATAGGTCTGATTGTGACTGGCTGTTATACAGTGGTAGGTCTGATTGTGACTGGCTGTTATTCAGTAATAGGTCTGATTGTGACTGGCTGTTATTCAGTAATAGGTCTGATTGTGACTGGCTGTTATTCAGTGGTAGGTCTGATTGTGACTGGCTCTTATACAGAGGTAGGTCTGATTGTGACTGGCTGTTATTCAGTGGTAGGTCTGATTGTGACTGGCTCTTATACAGAGGTAGGTCTGATTGTGACTGGCTGTTATACAGTGGTAGGTCTGATTGTGACTGACTGTTATTCAGTGGTAGGTCTGATTGTGACTGGCTGTTATACAATGGTAGGTCTGATTGTAACTGACTGTTATTCAGTGGTAGGTCTGATTGTGACTGACTGTTATTCAGTAATAGGTCTGATTGTGACTGGCTGTTATTCAGTAATAGGTCTGATTGTGACTGGCTGTTATACAGTGGTAGGTCTGATTGTGACAGGTGCAGTTATACAGTGGTAGGTCTGATTGTGACTGGCTGTTATACAGTGGTAGGTCTGATTGTGACTGGCTGTTATACAGAGGTAGGTCTGATTGTGACAGGTGCAGTTATACAGTGGTAGGTCTGATTGTGACTTGCTGTTATTTAACTATTCTACAATTTAAATTATTTAAGGTTTGCCTTTAATTAAATATTAATTTACGATATTTTTTTACTGAGACTGACTTTTCAAGCCAACACTAACAACCAAATAAACACCTGTGTGAAACAGTTTAAATTTTCTTAGTAAGAAAATATGATCTTGATTGACATTCTTGCTTGCTTGACAGTGTTTTATCATTTTCATTAATTTTTAGCCTGATCAGGCTTGGACAAACCATGTCCAGATTAGCCAGCTCCTGTTGGGATGTTCCCATGATTTGCACCTGTTTGCTGCAGAGTCTGCCTGATCTGTGTTATCACAGTTTGACTGAGCCCCATCAAATCAGGGTTAGCAAGCTAATGCATCTTGCTTACTTTTATTACATGTCAGCCAAGTTATACATGGCTGTGAACATGCTTTTAAAGATAGACCATCATTGTTAACTGTGTTTTCTTTAGTTTGTAGTTGTCATCAATTGGATCTATGACATTCTGGTTAAAGTCAGATCTTGATTACTTTTTGTGAAGTTAATAGGATTAGAAAAACAATGCCCTTTGTTTCCACTGGATATACCACATTTAATATCAAAGTTAACTTTGTGCTCTGTGTAGTGTTTATGACCTTGGATTGTTTTCTTTTTGCCACCTCTGTATTAAAGATAATGTTGGACCAGTTCTCAATCAGTTGACCTTTCTGGAATGTCAGTGTTAGCTTACATGCATGTGTCATGTTTTCAGCCTGTCTTGGTTTTACTGCCAGTTATTTGTTAACTCTTATCACCTATGGATACGTAAATCAAGCTCAGACAAATTGTGTTGATCCAGATCAGGGTCTGCTTCATTTGCTGCCATTTCTCTAACAGTATGTCATCAGACATGAGCAAGTGTAAGAAGTGAACTATCAGTAGTTTGTATTATAACAAAGTTTTGCAGAAAAACAACTAGAAGATCATTTTCCCTGTCCATCTCAATGTAGTCTGTGAAATTAGAAAACTGAACTTATGTAACTAATCTAGGGTTACCATGCTGTTAAGTTATATCATTCTCTGTGGCATTCACTTTACTGAACCAAGCATAGTTTTATCAGAAAAATGTTGCTGGCAGGCTCACGATCCTCCCTGATACTTGTGGCTGGTACAGGCTCACAATCCTCCCTGATACTTGTGGCTGGTACAGACTCACAAACTCCAGGCATCCAAGCAGAGATCAGGACAGTGTAGTATGTTTTTGTCACATGAAAACAGATTGTTTTAATTGATCAGTTATTATTAAAATGAAAAATGTTCACACCTAAACAACAAAATCACACATCTCATTATTATATAGCACTAAGTTGACAATGTTTTTTTAATTGCTAAGTCCATTTATCAAATCATGTATATCGTTTCATTTGGTTATGATATTTGATATATGTATGTGAATCTTTATAGCTTCCTGCAAAAATGTTTTTACAACAAATATAATCTCCAACTGTTGTTAGACTGATAACATAATTTATGATAATAACTTTTTTTGACCCCATCCATTTTATAAGAATACAACAAACAAAAACCTTTAATACTGTCTTATGGATAACATGATTGTGTTCATCAGTAAAAATGATGGCTAACTATTTAAATGCCCATAGTGTTTTGTATCCTTTGTTAGTTATTTACAAGCCAAAATTTGCTTTTTTAACCACAAGTGCTTGCCTTTCTTAATTTATATTTACAGCTGTGTTGTTTGAATGTTAAATGATAAAAGATTATGAACATCTTCCCATTTCTGTTTTGTACTTTTGTAAATTTTCACAATAAATTGTTAATTTTACTTTTGCTTGTTTTATTATTTGACCTTTTTGTTTCACTTAAGAGCGTATCTAGCACAAACCAGTATATGTACAACATTAAATATTGACTAGTAAACCATTGAATGTGATGTCATAACAAGGGCCTACAGACTGCCACTATAAACTTTTTAGTTTTCATAAGAAGGGTATGTTCAAACAACATTGTTATTTTCATCTGACACCACCAGAAGTGTTTATATATGTACAGAAATTAACTGAAATGCCTTCAGAAATTGCCAATGTATATAGCGTAAAATAAAACGTCTGCACGATATTCTTCGAGCGAACCAACTTTGGAAAAGACATGATTACCAGAAAGGTTTTGATGTGGTTGTTTTTTCAATATTGACTAATATTATATGGCAAATTGTGAAAATTCAATTAAATTTAGAACGAAATTAAGACAATTCAAATGTGTGCTTATACCGGTATATGAAATGCTCTTCGATGATAACGTCCTGTTGATGACGTTATAACGAACGCTTGGCGGAACTGACGGACCTTTCTTAACACATAGATTTTGGCAACATTGAGAAGCGGCAAGCTCATAACACAAAATTAACAACGAAAGTCACCGTGATATTGATAATTGTGTTTCTGCTATTCATAACTCAAACTCATTAGAACTCTTTGAACATTTTATTCGGTAAATAAGTATACCCTATATCAGTCAATGTCTGAGTACCACCTGAGACTAAGGTTGAAAACGTTTTGTAATTAAATCCATACAATATGTACGTCATCTTCGTGCCATCATCTTTTATTTATTTGGGTTTTACGGCACACCGACACTTTACTGGCCATACGGTGACGAATACAAATAAGTTTAATGTCTTACTTACTTACTTAGTCCTCTTCGCGTCAGCAGGCGCTTAAGGCATCCACGCAACCCCTCCATTCTGCCCTGTCCCTCGCCTTAGCTTCTGCCAGTCTCCATGTCAGACCAAGTTCTTTTAGCTCTTTTTCTGCTGTTCTTCGCCATGTCAGTTTTGGTCGTCCACGTTTTCTCTTCCCATCAGCAGTCCAGAAGATGGCTTCCCTGGTTATATCATTTTGGTCTTTCCTAAATACATGGCCTATCCACCTCCATTTTCTTTTTGCTATTTCTACCATGATGTCTTGTTGTCTTGCTTTTTCCATTAGAGCTTTGTTGGAAATTACTCTTGGCCATCTGATCTTGTAAATGGTCCTTAGACATATATTTATAAACACTTTGAGTTTGTGTGCAAGATCTTTTCTTATCTTCCAACATTCTGATCCATATAGCAGCACAGATTTCACGTTACTGTTAAAGATCTTAATTTTGGTGTTGTTTGACAGCTGGGAAGAGTTCCATACAGGCTTAAGTAAGGAGAAGGTGTAACGAGCTTTGTTGATTCTAGCTGTAATATCCTCATCAGTTCCTCCAGTTGTTGTTACAATACTACCTAGGTAAGTGAAGCTAAGGACATCCTCAAGATAACTGGTGTTAACTTGTACAGGGTTGTTATTCCGTGCATTAATTCTCATAACTTTGGTTTTCTTCAGATTGATGTTTAGACCCATATGTGCAGCTTTTTCGTGGAGTTTCTCAGTTTTGTTACAGATGTTCTGATGTGAAGGTGATATGAGACAAAGGTCATCTGCGTAATCTAGAACATCTAACTTGGTGTCCATTTTCCATCTAATGCCATTGCTTTCATCTTTAGTGGTTTCTCTCGTAACCCAGTCTATGGCAACCAGAAAGAGGAGGGGAGACATGAGGCAGCCTTGCTTAAGTCCTGATGTTACTGGAAACCATTCAGTGGCGTTGTTACCGACAATGACACTCATTCAAATCCTTCGTATAGAGCTTTTATGATTTCTATGATCTTGGTTGGTAAGCCATACAGTCTGAGGAGTTTCCATAGGCTAACCCGGTGCACGCTGTCGAAAGCTTTTTCAAAATCGACAAAGTTCAAATATAAGGTGGATTGCCATTCTATAGACTGTTCTATAATGTTGCGTAATACAAATATATGGTCACTACATGACTTGCCTCTTCAAAATCCAGCTTGTTCCTGTCGAAGTTTACTGTCAATTTGATCTTTTATTCTTTCTAAAAGGACTTTTGTTAAGATTTTGCTGATTGTTGGTAATAAAGTTATTCTACGCCAGTTGTTACATTCTGCATGATCTCCTTTTTTTGGGCAGTTTTACTATGAGTCCTTTTTTCCAATCTTCAGGTATACAGTTTGTTTGCCATATGTTAAGAAATAGCGAGTGGATTTCGTTGACTGATGTTTCTAAGTCTGCTTTAAGTAATTCTGCTGCAATATTATCTACACCTGCTGCCTTGTTGTTTTTCAAACACCTTATAGCTTTCTCTATTTCTTCTTTGCTTATAACTTCTATATGAATGTCGAGCTCTGGCACGTCGTTGTTGTCGAGGTTTATGTTAGGTGGACTATCTGGGTCTGCACGGTTTAAAACTGATTTAAAGTGTTCCGCCCATCTCTTCAGTATGTCGTTCTCCTTTGACAGTAATTGTCCATCTTTGTCTTTTACATTTTCGGCGTTGTTGTTGATGAACTTTCCTGCTATTAACTTTGTGATCTTGTAAAGTTCCTGCATATCTCCCTTCCTTGCTGCCTCCTCTGCCTTTGTTGCATTTTCTCCATTCTTGTTCGCTTGTCTTTTCTAACACTTCTGTTTACGTCTTTATCGTTTTCTCTATATGATTTTGAGAGCTGTTCTTTACGATTCTCGTCATTACTGTCATAAATATTTCCTCTGATGGTTCTTCTGTCTTCTATAATTTTCCAAGTTTCATCTGATAACCATTCTTCTTTAGCATTTTTTCTATAGCCTATCGTTCCCTCTGCTGCAAATATGAACGTTGTGGTAATGTTATTCCACTTTTCTGGTATTGTTTGATCTTCTGTTTCTAGGGCTGAGAATCTGTTACGTAACTTAAGTGTGAACTCATTTTATACTTCCGATTGTTTCAGTTTATGTACAGCAAATTTCCGTCTAGTGTTTGTTTTCTTTGTTGCTCTTAGTTTCAGCTTGATCTTTGCTTGTAGCAGGACATGGTCGCTATTAATATCTTCCCCTCTGTATTTTCTAGCATCGATTACTGATCTTCTCCATCGTCTTTTTACCATTATGTAATCTGTCTGATTTTTTGTACTTTTGTCTGGTGATATCCATGTGTACTTGTGTATATCTTTGTGTGGAAAAAAAGTGTTGCAGACTACAAGACCAGTGCCGTGCTTACCAAGGCTGGTTTCTCTGTCTGTATTATTATTTCCAACTTTGGCATTCATGTTTCCCATGACTATGAACATATCGTGTTTTGGTGTTCTATAGATAATGCTCTGTAAGTTGTTGTAAAAAGTGTCTTTTTCCTCATCCTTTACTTCATTGGTTGGTGAGTAACATTGTATGATGCTTAGTTTTATATGCTTGGAGTCAAATCTAGCATACATAAGTCTATCATTTACTGGGTACCATTCAATTAGGGATTTTGCTGTTTCCTTGTTGATCATGATAGCTACACCATTTCGATGTTCCCTTTCTTTACCAGAGTAAATGATGGTTTCACCTGTACTGCATCTGATTTTCCCATTTCCAGTTCTTCTAGCTTCGCTAATTCCCAGGATTTTGATGTCATATCTCCTCATCTCTTTTGCTATCTGTGCTACTTTGCTCCTTTCATACATAGTCCGCACGTTCCATGCAGCTATGTTGATGGTGTGTTTAGGATTCAGAAGGTAACTTCTCGGTCTATCACTAGACGTCATACTTTCGTTCTCGATGCCACCCGCTGAGGTCCCAAGAGTTTGGGTTTTCTGCGTTTCAGTTTCTGTAGTCGTTGGTTTCCGCAGAAGGGGTGACTGGCCCCTTGCTGCAGGCATAGCCCCTTTGGCCGGCTTTACCCGTTTCCACCTCCTACCAACTGGGACGTAGGGGCTTAGACTTTAGGAGACAAAGAAGTTTAATGTGAATAGAGAATAATCAGAATAACCCTAATCTATGTCGGTAAAGTACAGAAAAATATAAAAATCTATAAGGTTAAAATAATGTGAACTATAATTGAAATTAGGTTAATATATTAAACAGTCTAAAGATGTATAACGGTTGGTAAATAAACAGTTTAAAAATTAAGAATATTAATCTCGTTCAAGAAGCAAACAAGTTTAGAATCCGACACTGTCCTAAACAGTTCGTAAATGTTATTGACATTAAAATACTTCGACTGAATATGGTCTGTGTCGATACGCTGTCAGAAAATATGGTTGACTGTCAGTGGTTCCTGGCAAGGAACACATACAGGTTGAACTTATAAATGAATTAGTCTAGTATGTCCAATACGACAGCGGGTAAGAACTACGTCTTCCCGCCTACTTTCTCTGCAAACAAAGATATTGGTACCGACGTTAGGTTTTATTTCGTGTCACTTGTTATAAATAGTATTTTCCCAACTTGTTTGCCATTATGTTAAAATATATTGATTGATAAGTGGCTTAAAATCTGTGTGTGGGATGCAAAGATCGGTCTCAGTAAAGACTGAAGCAGATTTTGCATTTTTATCTGCATCCTCATTTCCTCGGATGCCTACATGACTGGGTAGCCAACAGAAAACAATATTTTTAATAAAAGAAACTTCATTAAGTTTTAAAAGTAATTTTCCAATGAGGGGGTTGGAAAAATTAAGATTTTTAATAGACTGCAATACCGACAAAGTGTCAGACACACTACAAATTTATCACCATGATGATTTGAAATGGAGTCAAGAGAAAGCTTAACAGCCTGAATATCGGCTGTAAAAATGGATGAGTCGGGTGGTAATTCATTGTTTAAAACAATGAATTTTACTTACGGAAGCACAGCCGACATATGAATCTGCTTTTGAGCCATCAGTATACATTTCGAGGTAGTTAGAGTATTTCTTGTTGCGCAGTTTGCTAAAATTTGAGCAAAGTACGAGAGGGTCTGTTTTTTACTTATTATTTGTACAGAGATTTAAATCAACATTGGGAGTTTTAATTTGCCCAGGTGGAAATTCCAATATATTTTTTTCGTTAATTTGTTTTAAATTCAGATGTGATGATTGTAGAATTTCTAGCATTCTCAAACCAAATGGTTTAATTGCCGTTGGTTTACGCTCGTACAAGTGTTCATACTTAGGATTGAAAATAACACTATGTGCTGGATTTTTAGGATTAGACTTAACTTCTGTTATGAACTGAAGCGCAAGTTTCTCTCGTCTAAGGTATAATGATAGCTCATTAGCTTCAATGTAAAGGCTCTCTACAGGAGAGGACCTGAAAGCTCCAGGGGCCAGACGGAGTCCCTGGTTGTTGACAACGTCTAGCATCTGGAGATATGATCTCCTGGCAAAGCCGTAAACAATGCTACCATAATCTTATTTCGATCTTACTAGTGATCTATAAAGTTGCAATAAAACTTTTCTATCAGCTCCCCAGTCGGTATTCTAGATTTCGAAATTAGGCAATCTCGCGCAATCACGCTCCGCGAGATCTGAGATCAGGGGGATTCCGGTTGTGCGCTCACTTGTAAACAAAGAACAGCTAACTTATTTATTTATATTTTTTAAATGAATTGTACTCGCTTAGATAACTTTATTTTGCTATGGGACAGAACGATTTCTGTTGTGCTAACGGTTGTAACCATGAGAGATCTCGAGGTGCTAAATGCATTTATAACAAGATTCCTGATGATAAAAAGCTCAGATCTGCAGGGCTGACTAAATGGAGAAAGGAAAACGTTGTCATTAGCCTTTGGTTCCAAGAAAAATTCAAATTAACTTCCAAATTATGTCATTTTGAAGACAACCACCCCCACACACCACGTCAAGGAAAAAATGGTTTTATGTGTCAAGTATATTTTCC
Source organism: Sinonovacula constricta (assembly GCA_007844125.1). Lineage (NCBI taxonomy): Eukaryota > Metazoa > Mollusca > Bivalvia > Cardiida > Solecurtidae > Sinonovacula > Sinonovacula constricta. Next base: position 8,562,424 of record CM017566.1, on the reverse strand, counting down.
CATAGACCAGCAGTAAGAAAGGCCCCAAGATGACAATTAAAAGAAAACAGAAAAACTATGCCTGGTCAGCTAATTTGTTTTGATTAGCACCCCCTCCCCCCACACACACTCCTCCCAAATGGCAAAAACCAGCCAGAAAGCCCTCTTATTAAAGTTATTTTGATTTCAAATAAAGTAAATTGTTTACTCTCGGATAAAAAATCTGTTAAAAATTCTGTTTGTTTTTTAAGAATAAAAAATGTTTATATTTATGTATTCCTTGAGTAATCTGATATCATTTGTGGTTTACTAAAAACTCCAGGGACACATACTACATTGGAGCTGGAGTCTGTCTGCATGCAAATTTATGCAACTCAAATAATGTTTATGTTTAATCACAAACATGTATTCAGTTTTGCAGTCTGGTACACTGGAAGACTGCACATAGCTCGACCTAATCTCGACCTAATCTCCACTTGTTAGCTTAGATAAAAGTCATACTGTAATTTCTGATAGTTAAAATGTTGTACTGCTTAGAAATGCGGAACAGTTTGACACGATTACTGTCGAACAACACAATGACAAAGTAAGAAATTTTATTAGTGCCGAATTTGTTCTCTTAAATATTTCAAGATCAATATCTACATAGAAAAAAAGTTCAGTTATCATAATATATTAGGAAGGCTAAGAGATCTTGTAATTTCGCAGATAAAATTAACAAAATTATTGTTTCCTGCAAGCACAAATTTCGTAATGTTCTAATATAACTGATTCCACAACTGTAATCTATTTTTGAGTCGCTTGCGGATCGGGAGTCGGGGTTCGTAACCCCGGCCTGTCTTTAATTACCAAAAGACTTGAAAGTTGGTAGTAGTGGCTTTCCCCTCCTAACGCTCAGGGCTAAGGGGACAGCAATTCGCCTGACTCGTCTGGTGTCATTAAAGGACCGGCCGGTTCAGTCCCCTGGGCACCTCATAAAGTGCCCCTGTTGCTATAATGATAGAATGTCATCGCATTATCGGCAAAAATGCCGGCCGTAAAAAAAAATCCCTAATCCCTATTTTTGACTGCATATTACACGGATGAATTTCAAAACATCAACTTTATTCAAATCCTTTATCCATCCTTCAATGTATGTGTTATGTCCATTAATGTCTGTAAAAATGGATCCGTCTGAATACTTTGTGTTGTAGGGATTCCAAGTTGATTGGCTAGCCATGTTACTTTATGATTCCTCTTTCCTTTAATTGACAGGCCAATATGTCTTAGTACAGTATTCAGGTCACCATTTGTTATCTGCATGGTTTCCCTGAATGACAGTGGAAGGCATATCTGTATAAATATAAAATGAAAATATATCATTAAATGTTAACAACAACTATTAAACTATCACTGTATGCAAACATTTTATGTCTGGTTGGGGTGACCAAAAATTTAATTACTAATAATAACCCTTTACTCCATATGTATGGGTTTTATCGCGTGTGTGATCAGTGTAGAACCATATTAGCCGGAACATCCATTTGCTTTTGATCCATTAGGTTATTTCTGTACAAGATGAAACCAGTGTAGATCAAGGTCAGACAGCACCAACGTGTCAGCAGATCTGGATCTACACCGGTCGAAATAAAACATGTATATACGGAGTAATGGAAAAGTCTGGATAATTTGAAATACTGTATATATGACTGCAAAGATCTACAATTTCTTTCACATTAGTGAAAGAATTTTAATTAAACAATTCGAGCCTCTTCTGTTGTCTTTTTCTACAGGATTGGACCACAAGTGGTAAATTTACTGCTGGGTGTAGCTAACTTGTTTACTTTCTTTAAGGATGGTTGCTTTGACAACATTGTCAGCTTTGTATTACAGCTAACTTTCGGTTAGATGATAACACTTGTTTTCTAAATCAATGTCTCACCACTGCAAGAGTAGAAATAAGTTCATAACGTGCGTTCAATTCAAACAGCGTAATCGTCGTCAGGTCAATCATGTCATTTTGGTTGCACCCAAATCGTGCGCAATTTACAAGCGAGTTCTCTTTTTTTAAACGGTTACAACACAACTACTTACAAGTGAATTCTCTGCATCATCAGATCTTTTTCGTTTTTTAGGCATAACCCGTCTATATCAAGTGTATGTTGTCAAAAAATTACGGGAAATGTTGGTATGACTAAACAGCAAATAGTCGAATGACTAAACAGCGTATAGTCGATTACTGGCTGATATACAGGCAAAGGCTCCATGTTTTCGTATATTGTAAATGTTCTTTTGCATTAAAAAAAGGTCATTTCGTTGGTATGAGACCGAAATCTGAACAGAAATGTGCATAAATAACGCACAAACGGTGACAAATAGTCACAAATAGTCAAATGACTAAACAGCGTAAAGTCGATTTCAGGCTGTTATATTGGCATAGGCTTCATACTTTCATTTATCATAAATATATTTATTATACATAAATAAATAAATGTTCTTTTGCATTAGAAAAAGTTAATTTCTTTGATTTTAGACCTAAATCCAAACAGAAATGTGCATAAATAACGCAAAAACGGTGACAAACAGTCACGAATAGTCAAATGACTAAACAGCGTATAGTCAAATTTCAGTAGGTTCATTGGTCAAACTATATCTTTTGGATCAGTTTAAAGAATGTACTTACAATGTAACCGTATTTGCTTGCTAAACATTTACTTGACCTCAACGAAAATGTTATTAAGTTAGTAAAAAAGTGCTGTAACAGCCACAAATAGTCGATCGAGCTGGCCCGCGGCCGCTCACAAATAGTCACTTTTTGAACCTGGTATAATTTTTAAAATGCTGTTACAAAGGCAAAGGCTCCATCGTTCATTTATTATAAATGTTGTTTTTTTTGTATTAAGAAAGTCATTTCGCTGGTTTGAGACCGAAATCTAAGTAGAAATGTGCATAAATAACGCACAAACGTCGACAAATAGTCACGAATAGTCAACTTACAAAATAGCATTTATTCAAAGTTCAGTATGTTAATAGGCTAAACTATATCATTTTTATTTTAAATTTTTATTTTATATTGAACATATTTGATGTATTTTTACAAACTTGGTTTATTTATACTAGCTTTTAAACACACATGAAAGTATCACCGAAAAGTTGTTAAGCGGGTACAATTATCTACACGCAATACAGACTCTTCAGTACTCAAGGCAAAAAAGTGAAATTAATTGACTCATTTTAGTTATATGCAAATTTTGTTTCATAAAAGCTTTCCATATTTTCTTATTGTCAAACGCATAAACCATGAATTTATCCTACGATTTTCTGGATTATTCCACGTAACATAAAACAAGACAATTTTCTATAAACAAAACGTTTATAGTAACATGTACTGTTGATCAATCACACAAAGAAAACACAGCGTCTGAGACAATACGAGTAATACAGGTATGTATAGTGCACTGTCATCTTTACCTGGCATATGCCATCAGCCACAGGTATGAATGGTGCGCTATCATGTGTACGTGGCATATGACATCTGGCTACTGCCAAGTCTTATCACGCTGGACGCAGCGGGTGGCGATTTGTAACTGGGCAGGGTCGTAAATACCTCGCCAAACACAGAAAAAAATGTGCATTTATATATAAGCTGCATGTAATTGGTAGAGGTATGAAAAGTATTTTTTATAGATAATATTAATACTGATTTGAGAAATGTTGAGAGAGTTTTGTTACATGAACATGAAATGCAAACAATATGCAATAATGTATTGTATCCCGTGTTCATGCATCCAGACCATACCGCGTGGAGGGGCTCTCGTTATGGCCCATTAAGTTAGAAAATCTATTTAATTGTTATATATTAATAGCCTTACACAAAAGGCAGCACTTAGACAAACAATTAGCTAAATAATACTGTGACTTAATTTAGGTTACCTAAAATGTACTAAGCATGTTACAACAGCACATTTAAGATTGAAAAAGGAAAAATCTTGCAAAAGTAAGCATGACTAGTAAAATGTGGGCAAACAAGTTTATGTGATAAATATGCTATGATTAAGCAAAAATCATAAAAACATAAAAAGCAAATGAGGCATAATAAAAATTAAAGTGATTATATGTTACAGAAAATCTAAAAGTCACTTACAAAAACAAACTTGCTCCGCTAACATACGTCCACACATGCACTTGGCATAATAAATACAAACATGGTAAAGCAATGGACATAAACACACAAGTAAATATCCAAAATGAAGCATATGCATGACAAGTATTTCATTTAAGTAGAATAACAAAAGAAGGTACCAAACGAAGGGTCATTTACATTTTCTTTATTTTTAATACAAAGGCAATCGACCAATACACAATTTTTACAATTAAAACAATCGTAGAAACATAGTTAAGCTTATATCTGAACAACTGCAGCAATGGTTAAGTACAAAGTTAAATACAAAAAACAAACAAAAAAAAAATGCGCGTGTAGTCTTCCTTTATTTCCGTAAATAAAATTAATACATGTCCAATATTAAATACAGATATAATGCGGTATTTACATTTAAACCTCATATAAGAGGCCTCGCACTTCCGCAAACACCCAACAGCACCAACGCTCATTAACAAATTAATAAAACTAATAGAAACTAATATATAATCACAATTATCAATACATGTATAACACTCACTATCCGTCATTTAATATTGAATTCAACAGTCAATTATAATCTCGTAGACTCCAGCGCTATTCTTTTCACTATTGTTTTTGTTGACGTTCTTGATCGCTCTGCACGCTTTCGTTTCGCTTGGTGTGGCTTTCTTCCGGCAGATGGTAGTCTGATTACTGTTCGTAATCCATCATGCGATACAATTAAATTAGGATTAAAGTTTATCGCATAAGCTTCTTGGAACTTTTTTAATTTTCTTTTCTTTTGTTCCTCGGTCAGTCGAGACCATGTATCGATGTCTGTCAAATGGTGTATAAATTCAGCTGATAGTGAATAATTGCCCATTCCTCTTATCGCGCGACTTCGTTCATGTTGTTCGCTTGTTACGATGTCTTTAAATTTGTTTATAAATGTCGCCAGCTCAGTAATTTTCCATTTAGTTGCTGTTTTAAGAATGTGATTTCCGCTTTCGGAATTGTTGTTTGTCCAGTTAAATTTAACTTTTCCTTGCCGTACAGGATGAATGACATTTGCATAAAGAAAAGGATTAAATCTGTCTTCAAAATATGGCAGCAGTTTCTTCTCGCCAATCAGGCTGTCTTTGTCATTAATTGAATCTTTGATTGTCTGAAGACGATGATTAAGAGTGTCTTCGTCGGTTATTTCTGTCAGGCCTCCTTTTCCGGAAACACCTTCCAATATTTCTGATCTGTTCTTTAAGTTATATCCTACGATATCCTCCATGTATTTATTTAAATTTTGTTTTAAGTGTCGCGTACACATGATTTGAGTTGCCCCTGGAAGACATCGCTTAATTGCATTTATTATAGATTTTTCCTCGTCTGTCCCGATAACTAAGTTTTCAATTTCGCTGTCTGTTAGGTTATCCGCGATATCGTGGAGGAATGAGTTGTAAGTTTTTGTAGTTGAGTTGGTGTGACGTAAAATTCTCCTAAGTTGTAAGTTTTATCCATTCCCAGAACGGCATTTCCGCTGCAACAAAAACGTTTTAAAACTGTAATATGCTGCTGATTAAAAAGTGTAATTGTTGATTGTTTAAGGCCATTAATGTGTTTAACGCTTTGTACGAAATCATCGTTTTTCGTCATTTCTTCAACGTGCATAATTTAATCTGCTAAGTTTCCAAGTTCTGAAGGATTTTTGCTTCGTTTAGTAGCTAAATACTTTAGATTTCTAAGATGTTTCTCATTTCTTTGATTGTCGTAGTCCTCATCTACATCTTTATTCATTTGAATTTCTACTACCTTGACCCCTACGTCTTTCAATTCAACTTTTAGGTGTTCTTTCACTTTCGGCTTAGTTCTAATGTACTTTTGGTTTTGGGATTCATGTTTAACTCGTCCATGTTGACATCTATCTTCTGGATATGTTCCTATATATTCAGCTATAGCCACATCGCTGTTTATTTTTGGCATTGTGTTTGCTGTGTTTTCAAATTACGTTATTCTGCACTTGAATTGTCCATCACTATTTGGTAAGTTTTTTAACGTTCGGTAGAACCTGTGTACAATCATTATTGTAGAATCGTGCGGTTGTGGTTCTAGCGGTATATATTCGCGCTTTCCGCCAACTCTTTTCATCTCACAAAACTTACCTTTGTGTTTGTACAAGAGTCCTCTTTACAGAATGCACCAAGAAATGGACGGTCGGGGTAGTTCCGTTCTTCCAAGCACCAGTCATCCCAAATTTCGGAATGGTTTTCCGGTTGCGCGTCGGCTGTTTTCTTTGTTATCGATTAGGAAATACATACCATCCTTTCTACCAGTGGGTATTTCATCTAAAATTGAATAGGGGCCTTTCATTAAATCTATAACGGAATTTAGTTCCATAAAATCCTTAAGTGGGCCAGACTGGAATTCCGTCACACTATCCTCATCATTGTCTTCATCCGTCGTCGGCGACGTCGGTGCGCAAAGCGCCGGAGCCTTCCCAGGCAAGCCGGAGAGGTCACTACCGACTTCATCGTCTTCCATTACGGTTTCAGTGTTGTGGTTCTTAACATTAATAGCAGACGCCATCGGTGCGCAATGCGCCAGAGCAGGAACAGGCGAACCCGACTTCATCGTTTTCTGGTAAGAGCCCATTTCATTGCTTTGGTCCATTTCATCTTAAACAGCCGACTTCAGAGCGCAATGCGCTGGAGAACCTAACAGGTTACTGTCGACTTCATCGTCTCCGTGTACTGCCTCCGTGTTCTTGTTCATGACACATGCTGCCGGCGACGTCGGTGCGCAAGGCGCCGGAGCCTGCTTAGGCGAACCCGACAGATCCCTACCGACAATTTTCTGTGCTATATATTGTTCTCTTATATATGTAGAGTATGTCTCATTTTCTTCAATAACGTCTTCATTCGAATCACCTAACACCTAATAAGTATTTTGCGACGCGAAAGATAGACTTTTTCATGGCGTTTAGCTACCAATGGGTTGGCTGGAAGCCAGTATGGGTCATCGTTCGAGGTTGTCCACCAGAGGGACAATGTGGTTGGCGATTCAAAATCCTGCGGTAGTGGACATCGATAAAGTTGACCACATTAATGCCATTCTTCCATTGTCTGGGTCTGCGAATGGTGGACGTAATGTAGTGTTAAAAACCTTGAAACAGAAATTGTTGGTCCCATTCACAGCAGGGTAGACAATGTCAATTGGCAGGTTCAAAACCTTAGACATGGCTATAAATCTTACCATACTGGAGTATGTTCCCATTTCTGGACAAGCTAGAATTTCTTGTTCAATTGGGTCGCAAGTCAGATGAAGTTTTTTTTGTATTGCGGATGACGTTGAATAGAAGCGGTATTACTCGCGAGTTCAATAGCACACCTATATCTCAATTCTACACTGCGCGAGTCGTAAACTGGTATCTACCTTAACGCGATTGAGAAACAAAATTTCTCTGTCTACAGCTTGGCGGAGACTTTTATGCCTGATTTAGCCGACTGGACATAATCATTGTACACACATGAGATAATCAAATCCTTGACCGTCGTCAGTACTTCTACAGAGGATACATATGTAAGGTAACGGGACTGACTTTTTCCATACTTTCCTTTCTTCACGCTCTTTGCCTTGACAAGCGAAATGGCTCCAAGTTCCACGTGTCTGCAAATGTAAAGATCATTATCATTATCTTTATTAGACACGAATAACAAATAATGCACAGGTCCTTAGGTCACTAATTAGTTACCCAATTTCGTCACTAATTCGTCACTAATTAGCTCGCGCGGCAAACTGTCATCAGAGCGGTGAGAGTACGTGTCACTTGTTAAATTAATGAATGAGCAGTAATCATTACATGAGCTACCCCCTCTGTTTGAGTAAGCGCTGTCAAGCCGAGGTGCATATAAATGGGTGCAAGAGTTGAGCACAATCGCAGCCAAATCTAAACTTGTTAAACAATGGCGTTTGCGTTATTTGATGACAGCTATGTGTCTAGACTAGAGAGGTTCTGTCAAGGCAAAAAAGATCTATCCGGTTCTTTGGGGTACCGGGTATGGGCACCGAAAGAAAAAGGGAGACGATGTTCGGGAAACTGTTGGACTCCCAACCAAGGTATGGACTATGACTCTATAATAGATAAGATTAGATTAGTATTGAACATATAATGTACATATAGCATACATGTAATTAACAATGTATACATTGTTTGATAAAAGGGGAAAAAGTCGCTAATGCAAAGATCTTGTTCTCGCAAGAATCTTATACAATTCTTATATTTCCAATTTTTGTGTTCTGTTCATCATATTGGGAGGCAATGACATTAACAAACTCTGCAAACCACAGGAAATTGTGGTCGAACTGAGATGAACCGGATGAACGTTTCGGGCATAGATAGGGTTATTGTAAGCTCCATTCCGGAAAGAGGGCGGTTTAAGGAATGGACCGGCCTAAACAGAAAAAGGTTCAACACCATACGGCGCTCAATAAATAAAAAAGCTGAAAGTCATCTTCCCCGGCGACTTCATCGACGTGAGCACCCGCATGAAGTTTCCCAGGCATTACGACCGGGATTTGGTTCATCCCGGCACCAAGGAAGGGGGAATGAAAATACTTTATCATTTTGTAAAGAAATGTTTAAACCAGTGTTTGTGAAAACGTCTGTTTAATAAATAGTACAATAAATATATATAATATTTATATTATATATATATTTGCGTTTGCGATCCATGAGAATGTTATTTAACATTTTGGCACGCTGAGTCATCGCCCGCCTCGAAGCCCAACAAGGGGACGTTGACATGGAGTAATATCACAGTGCTATACTCTGACATGAAATACAAAAAGTAAATGATGCCAGATTGATCCGTATAGCCGGCTGTCCACTAGATTATAGGTAAAAGGAGACAATTAGAGGGAGGGGGTTGTGTTACACGGTATACAATAAAGGAGAAAGCAAAAATTAAAGTGGATAGTAGGAGGAATAAGTAAGTGTGTACAATAGGAAAAATTAGCAATCTATCAACAACGCGGCCAGGCGATTGGTTATACCGGATCAATATACTAGTAACCGCCCGTCTACCCCGCAACCAAGGGCAAAAGTAGTGTGTTGACCAGTGCTGACTTATATGTCATATCCTGACAAGCCAGCAAAGGCCTCAACCACCAGGATCCCCTCGTCAAAGAGATACAGGGTTTGCCTATGGCAAACAGGTGGGCTACCTTTGGAGGGTTTTTACCCCGCTACAGGTAGCGGCAGCCGGAGAATTCTATGCCCCTTCCGTCAGGGCCAGCTAGATTATAAGAAAAAGGAGACAATAAGAGGGAGGGGATTGCGTTACACGGTATACAAAAAAACGAAAAAGCAGAAATTAGAGTGGATAGTAGGTGGACTAAGTAAGTGTGTATAATAGGGAAATAGTAGTAATATATGAACAACGCGGCCAGCCGATTGGTTATACCAGACCAATATAACCACCCGTCTACACCGCAACTAAGGGCCAAAGTAATGTGTTGACCAGTGCTGACTTATGTAATATCCTGACATATCCTCAACCAACAGTATCCCCACGTCACAGTGATACAGGGTTGCCACCCACGTCAAACAGGTTGGCAACCTTTGGAGGGTTTTTACCCCTCTACAGGTAGCAGCAGCCGGAGAATTCTATGCACCTTCCGGCGGTTGCAAGTATTGCAAGCGGTGGAGCAAGACGGTGCAAAACAGTGGGGAGCCATAGGCTTCTCAATCAATCTGAGGAAGTGTATCTGGAAATTAACCCTCTACAAATAGCGGGCTGGATATAAGGATATGCGGAATCACCCTCAGTGTTGACAAGGGCGACTCTTCCTGGGCTTTTCCAAATGAAAAAATCAGATTGATGGAAGATTGTACCTTCAAAAAGATGAAGGGGAGGAGAAGGATCTGGTGGTGCCATCAAGCATGAAGGAGGAAATCCTTCAATCACATCATGATTTGCCTTCCACGGGACATCAAGGGGTAGCAAGAACAATAGTTAGACTAAAAAAAAGGTTTTAATGGTATAGAATGGGTGGAGACATATGTCTCGACCTGTTCAGTGTGCATTAAAAGCAAGAAAAAAGAACAATATGGCAAATTCCAGTGGATTGCTGATCATATCCATCCGATGCAATGGTCTACCCGGTCCCCACCAAGGATATCCGCCTTAAGACAGATCCCAACTTGAAGCGGGTAGTTAAAACGCTGCCGAGACCGCATCGAGTGGGCCTGTTGAGGAGCCTATGGAGGTTGCGGTTCCTGTTTCCGCTCCTTCTGGGAACACCCAGCTCGCCGATGGGAGTGTTTACCCGGTCCCGTCAACATCATTTAGACGCAGTGGGTTGGAATTACGCCGGTCCCCTCGTAAAAGAGTGGATAATGAACCTGCGGCTCCGACAGTCTGCGAATCCCAGGGTAAGGCTGCATCGACGGGTAAAAAGAAGACAGGCATAAAGAACAGCAAACCTGGTCTTACAAACCCGCGGCAAAACCAACCCGCTGGTCGTAAAGAGCAGCGCCAACCTCGCTCTTCATAGTGTGGTGGGCAAAACCCTAATGATCGCCAGGGGACCCTGAGAAGAGGGTGGGGGATGATCGTAGTAGGTCAATCAACAAAAAGAAGGGAAGGGAGCACGCCTTGGAGTGTCGTGTGCCTCTCATCTGTGATGAGAGGCAGGGCCTCACTGAAGAGGTGGCTCGCCGGCGTTTGAGCGCCTTACGGGATTTCTCTCTGTCGGTTCTCGGGTAACTGGCGATCGAGGAGTTGGCACAATTCGTGTGCCAAATTAAGCTCGCTCAGTGTGGCAAGTGGTACAGATTGTCGCGGGCTTATTCGGTAGCAATGATGGCTTTGTGTCAACTGCAGAGGTGGGGGGTTCAGGAGAGGTTTACCTTCTCAGGGCCTTTACATCCGGTCCTGACCCTACTGGCTCCTGATGCTGGGGATCGTGGATTGCATGCCCCCCTGCTGAGAGGAAAACGTTGAAGGAGGCTTACCCTGAACTGGTCCGCCCATCAGGGATAACCTACCACTTGCATTCGATGCCCACTTTCACCTCGACCGTACCCGCAAAAAGTGCAAGAAGGTCACTGTCAACGATAGTGAACAGTATGGCTCCGGATGAGGAGTATCAAGTGCAGGTGTCCGGAGGTATAGCGGTCTTCTGTGATCCTGCAACATATCCGACGGAACTCACTGCTAATAGGTTCGAAAACACTATTGGTCTACAACCCAAGAATGCCCAATCATATGGGGACAAGGAGTGGGAGGCCTTTGAGCGAAGTCTGGCCTTACCGGGTGTAAAAGCCCTTGGTGAGGTGGGGCTAGACTACTCTGTCCATCCAGGGGGTTGGATTTCCCGAAACCGCAACTTGGATCGGACGCTAAAGAGTGTTCGACCAGACCGGGTTCTTGTTTTGCACTGCCGACCTCAGGAGTCTGTAAGTGCAGACATGATCCTGGTGCAAGTGTTGTACCAGATTAAGGGGGTGGTACCCAGGGAACAGCGTATCTATTTACACTGTTACTTTGGATCTATCCATACTGTAGAGCTCTGGCTGCTAGAGTTCCCGAACACTCTATTTGGGTTCGTGAGGGGTTTGGCACGGACTGACACAGTCTTCAAAGGGAGTGCATAGCCAAGATTGCTGAAGGTAGACTCCGTTTGGAGACTGATTCTCCCTACCTTTGTGGGAACCGGTCGTTCTCATCGTCTTCCCTGCTCGTCATGACTGCTGAGTATATAACTGGTATTCGAGGACAGGAGTGGACTCATGTTTTGCAGGTGGCTGGCAGTAATGCGGAGTCCCTGTATGGCATGTAGAGAGACATGACCTCATGGATTTGAATTTAATGACAATTTCTAATAATAATAATCATAATTAATGATATCTGCATAGCTAAACATATAGCTAAAACAAACCCTATATATAATAATAAATTATATATAAATAATAATAATTTTAAATAAAAGAAAAATATACATGGAAGGTGGTGGGGGAGAGGTCATGGAGTCACTCAAAGCCGGAGTAGATGGCAACAACGCCTCTCTATCCTGATATAAGTGATGGTGTGAGTGGTTGTTGGCAGGTGGTTCCAGCTTCAAAGCCGAAAGACAGGCCACAGGTGGGCAAATCTGCCGTGGTCGACTGCTAGACTCACTCTCATCCCAAATAAACGGGAGGGGGGTGGGGGGGGGGGGGGGGTGGGGGTGGTAGTGTAGGGGACGGCTTACGGACTGGGGCCGTAACTGAGACCGGGACTGACAGGACGATACTGTCAGGGAGAGCAGTCATTATAGAAGATCTCTGAGTAGACAAAACTGCAGTACAGCAATAACCAGAGAATGGCCCCGCATAGACAGGTACATACCCTCATTACCAGTAGTTAATACTTTAGTAGCAAGTAGCACTTTAGTCCGCATATCTTGTTTTTTTTATAATGATTTCATATTAAATACAGTGGTTAATATATAAACCAGTTAAATATATAAACCAGTTAAATGATTATTTTATTTTATTCTATTTTATTAGACAGCCACAAACCGAATGAGGAGCGTTGGAGGGTACAAGAAATCTGTTAAGAAGACTCCACATGTCATCATTGTAGAGGAACATCCAGACCTTGAGCAGGGCCCTTCTACCTCAGTTCTTGCTGAAGTTCGAGTCTTGGCAGAGGTAATTGTTTTACTAAATATATATATATATATGATAATCATTAATGCATGTACCTTATTTGTATTTTTACACATAGACACAAGTGTAACTATATTGATATTTAATCATCAAACAACTGCATTTCAGGACAAGATCAGTTCAGATGAGCAGGAGTATGGCGACGATGAGTGTGATATTGAGGAGGACATTGACAAAAATATTTCCATGTACTCACGAGAATGAATAATTGTTGATTGACATTTAAATGGTGTTTTATCTGAATTTGTCATTTTAGACTAACATGTAAATTTAAACATAATTTAATTTAGGCTAGTACATTTTCTTTCCAGCTTGTGAAAATTGCTTAGTGACTAGCCCGACTTGCTTGTTAATTTTAATCCTAATTTCTATGACTGCCATTCTATAATAGGCAATCCTGACAATATTTTAAAAAGGCTGAGAAGTATGACAATAGACTCAGAAGTCTGAGACGATGAGTAACAAAAAGCAGACAAAACAGTCAATGTTGTTGGGTTAAGTTGTCAGTAAAAGCAAATTAAAGCATAAAGAACAGGAGGCCGAGTTGTTAAGACCAAAGGCGATGTGTTTAAATCCAATGGAAGATATAGACCCGATCTTGAAATGAGTTGGTGAGGAGTCAAAGAAGTTCTTGATAAATATAAAGACGGCAAACACTTACGACCCGAATTTAGAATAGAGGAATAATTTGGTCCCGATCGGAAAGTCGGTATGGGCTAGACCTGAGATGGTTTAACATGCGGTAAAAAAACAATTTACATAAGTTCCCAGCACTCACAACTAAAGTCGATGTCCGTTACTACGAGCTTTAAGACATTCTACACGAAACTGTCTTTAAAAGATAACCCATAATAATGGCTGTTGCTCTCATCTTTTGAGACATCATAAGGTGTTTCACCAATAGTAAATAAACTTGCAGCCTGATGCTGCTCAATGCTTTTGCTTCTACCTACTTGCTTAGCAGCCTTTTTGGCTTCTTTTTTTATTTGGCTTCTTTATTGTGCGCCTGTTTTAGAGATTCTGTCTGCTCCTTTTTCTAATTTCTCGCCATCAGGCTTTTATTTCGCTGACTTTCTGGATCTTCCCTAGTGCAAGGTCCTATGCTAACACTCCTGTTCTTAATTTCTGGAGCGGATTTATCTTCCTTGTGATTTCTACTTCTAGGCTCCACTTTATCAGTTTCTAATACTAAACTCCTAGTTGTATTGTGCTACAGTATATTTTTATCTTTAATACCTTACTTTTCAAAGCTATGCTATTTTTTATCCTATGTCTACTTTCCTCTGTTTCTACTCTATGTTGTGTATGATAATCAATTTGATCGGTTGCAGTGAGGGAGAAACATAGACATAAGAAAGATAGACCGGCCATCCTATTGACTGAGTGCTGATGCGTCATCGTACCATTGGCCGCCATATTGGAGAGCACAGCCAGTTACTGAAAATGGCGTCTGCCATTGCGAGCAATGGGACAACAAAAATTAAAACAAAGTTTATAATGGCCATCAGTGTTTTGCAATCAACTGCAATAATCGTAGAGATCTTGAAACAAGATCTAAGAGGATTACCTTTCAACAGTAAGTGGGTTTTTATTTGTTTAAATTAGAGAGAAATCTCGCAACATTGAACCTGCATTTGCTGACTGTCACTAAGTACTTTCAGTACAGAGCTCTATTTCATCGATCGAGAGAGAGAGAGCGTGAAAGGGAGAGAGAGAGAGAGAGAGCTGGTACATGCTGCTTATTTCTAATCAGTTCCTTTATGATCCTTGGTCTGTATTTTGTAAACAAGTAATGCTGATTTCTTGTTGAAATGATTCTGTTGCGCCCCATGACTGGCTAAGTACATGTAGCCCAATGTCACAAGACGTTAGGATAAGGTCTGTTATACATTGTCGGCTAAGAGTTGATTTTTTCGTTTAAATGGGATGGCCCTGTAGATATTATGCAGTAGCCTAGTTACTGATATTTCCGTGTCTGATTTAGCACATACTCAGTACACATACCTTGGACATCTTCTAGTGCCATGAATTGTTCTGTAGTGCATATAGGCATAAAGAAAATCTTAGAGGAGACAATAATCCTGGCCCTAACAGGGATTTGAACCCGGGACCTTCAGATCAGTAGGCTGGCACAGCAAGCCTTGCTGTTGCGTTAACCCTTTAGCGACGTGGTTGAGTGCCTGGACTACTGATCTGGCGGACCGGGTTCGAATCCCAGTTAGGGCCAGGATTATTGTCTCCTCTAAGATTTACTTAAGTTCTTAGTATTTAGGTGAGGTTTAGTGAGCTTTTAATACACTATACTGGATAATACCATACTTAAATTTCCTGTTTATTTTTCAGTTTCCCAAACAAAGACAAGTCGCCTGAACGGCACAGCAAGTGGATTGTAGGTTGTAGAAGGGCTGGTGCTACACCTTCCAAGCATGCGCTTGTCTGCAGCCAGCACTTCACTGAAGACGTTATTGACTGCACTGGCCAGATAACGAGACTGCAGGGTGGAGCCGTCCCAACAATTGTTGACCTTCCAGTACAACTTCAGGTATTTTATACTATATAAATTTATTTAATTACTGCATTATTGTGACAGTAAGCAAAATTTGTTGATTGTCTTATACCATTTGAAAATACCATTTGTTATCATTTAAGAAGAAAAAATCCTTGAAATAATACTGCATGGAAAATACTTTTTAATAATCAGCTCAGAAATGAGGTAAATATCCATGGCAGCTGAAAACAAACATAATAAAACACCCAGACACAGTTACTTTATAACATGTTTGTGTTTATTATTGACCTGATTATCTTTGTAATTAATTGTAAGTATTATTTATTTTTGCAGAAGAAAATGGTTCCTCGCAAAACTCTGACGCCACTGCAAGAGTGCACCACATGACCAAGACTTCAAATTTGTGACAGAAGGGAAAAACAATGCGACATAACTCAAACAAAACAGTTAAAAGACAATAAGTACACGTTTGTAAGAGATACAATATTTTATTTGAAGTCAACTGAGATAAAGAGAGCCCCAAGGAAGCATAGCCTGACAGTGTTAAGTTTTGTACATCTTCACATCCATGTATACATGTGTAGTTGAAAGACTTCAATTCTGTGGAAGATTTAAGCCACATTTGTAGAATATTTGTCCAATATCTTTGCTTTAAAAGACCTGTTGTTGTAAAGCAGCTTAATTCTTGTGCATTGTTTAGTAAATTCATACTTATTACAATGATTTTTTAAAGTCTCCAGGACTCATTCTGAGCATAGACATTGTAAATATTTTTTTTATAAAACTCTAATGATTGCTACTAAAGCATAAATGAACTTGAGATTTCATAATAAGAATTAATGCACACACAAACTATACACATTTTGAGAAAATCAGTTCTTGTCCATGTGATAGAAAATCACTTGTTCCATATGCATTTTTTTTCTACTTCACTGTCATAATACTTTTTCGTGTTGCCCTTTCAAAGAAAAGCAAAGGGATCGCTTTGTCGCTTTATGTTAACTTTTTTATTTTGACCAAGGTGTTCAAATGAACACTTATCTACATGTAGTTAAATTGGAGATTCAACATTATGACTTCTTGAAATCACACGTTCTGTGCTCTGGTTCCTTCTAACAAAGATATTATGTTAGCTAATTAAAGATTTATAGTATTATAAAGCTATGTTTTTTAGTAAACATTTTTGAAAATGTTTTATTATTTCAAACATCTTTTATAAACTAGCAAAGTGAGCTGAAATTTAACAAACAAGTTTTTATTAATAACATTAATATAAGGGCATGTCATGCATGTTACCTTAGTATTCTACACAAATTAAAAATATTCTTACCTCAACCAAAACCTTTTGCAAATCTTGAGCATTTAACTTTGCTGTGTGAACATTTATTTCTTTAAATGCTTACAGTTTGTATTATTAAAACAAGTGGCATATTTAATATTTATGTTATGATGTCACACGTAAATTAGTGATTTTCATTGTTTGGTAATAATATTTAGATGTATAACTGTGGTCAGAATACAAAAATTGTATTGATAATGAGTATAAATAAAAGCTACGAACTGATTGACTTACTAATTCTTATTGTTGTGTCCTGTGATGTTGAAGATTTTGGTGCTGCCATGTGTGAATCCTCATGCAAAGTGAACTAGATAGATCTAGTATTAACGAAAATTATTATCTTTAATAAAACATACACGCCAAGTATAATCAGTAACTTATGTGGTACTCAAAACCTCAATCTCTGTAGGTGTACATCTACATGTTTGCATATATACATGGCAAACATATTAAAGTGATTTTAATAAAAAACAATAGCTAAGTGTATGCATCATCTTCTGGGATCGTGCAACAAAGTACTGAAAATTCTTATAACTATTTTATTCATATTTTTAAATCCAATATTTGGCCTTAGTCTGCCTAGGCTAGCAGAAATACTTGCTTATGTGGTTCTTAACATTAGTTTATGAACCAGGTAGATCTAAATAGTTCGTTATAATTGAAATAAAAGAGAAAAATAACATTAATCTACTCTAACTGTAGTCATCAGTATAGTCATCCTGTACAAAAATCATATAAGAGCGATACAATAGGGGATAATCCCCTATATACTTCTCGATCGTTACATCCAATCTAGATTTAAAATTAATTTAAATAATATAAATTACTATGCATATAAAGACACAAAAGATATACACTACTGCAGAAACTGTGTCCTTTGATACTCTGAAGGAAATAAAAATACATAAAACGCGCAGTGTTATCGGAAAATATTCTAAGATTTTCCTTGTATTATCATAGCGTATCTATAGACGCGCTAAACTAATGTGCTCTCCAAGATGGCGGCCAATAGCGCACGGGTTATAAATAGCGCGCCCGCTCTATCTATTTATATGTCTATGGGGAGAAAGTATTGAATGTAAAAAGAAAACATGCGCTGATAGCTCATTTATATATTTGCACGAACATACGCTGATAGCTCACATTTATTCTTATGGTTTACAACACCATTCATCTACTATTAAAAATAATTTATTAAGTCCTGGTTAGAAAAGGGACTTCGGGTACTTGTTGACAGATTTAATAGAAGATAAGTTTGATGAAAACCACATATATGTTTATTTAGAGTATACAATTTTAATGCGCTGCTTTTGCGCTGTTTTAAGTGTGTGTATATACCGCATATAAATCTAATGATGCCGCTGCTGGACCTTATGATATTCCCTATCAATTTTTGAAACATCTGCCGCATACATCATTAAATTTACTTTGGCTGTTTATAATGAAATTTGGTTTTCGGGAAAAGTTCCAAATTCGTGGAAAAGTGGATTCCAACAGTTCCTTTAAGTCACAGACCCATTGCTTTGACTATTTGTGTGTGTAAAACTTTAGAACGGGTGATAAATAACAGGCTCGTTTGGTATCTTGAATCAAATAATTTACTCACCGAATTTCAAAGTGGTTTCAGAAACCAACGCAGTACACTCGATCATCTCGTTCGATTTGAAACGTTTATAAGAGATGCCTTTTATCAAGAAATAACATATTGTAGTGGTGTTCTTTGACCTTGAAAAGGCATATGATGCTACATAGAAACAATATGATTTTAAAAGATTTAGGTGATCTTGGTCTCAAGGGTCGTTTACCCACATTTATTAACAGTTTTCTTTCTGACAGAAATGTGCATGTTAAAATTGGGTCTACTTTGTCTTCTGTTCATATACAGGAACAAGGTGTCCCTCAAGGTAGTATATTATCAGTTACTCTCTTTAACACCAAAATAAATAACATTGTAAAAACTCTAAAAATGGCGTAAATTGTTCACTATATGTGGACGATTTCCTTATATGTTATCGTTCCAAGAATATGAAAACGATAAAAAGGCAATAACAACAATGCCTAAACAAATTACAAACTTAGAGTAACAACAATGGTTTTATTTTTATTTGTTTATTAATTTGGGTTTTACGGCAAACCGACAATTAACAGGTCATACGGCGCCGATTACAAAGTTAAATGTGAATAAAGCGTAATCAGGTTAAAACCAAACTACGCATGTAAAATATAGAAAAATATAAAATCTATCAGGTAAAAAAAAATATAATTGAAAACAGGTCAACACATAAAACGGTTTAAAAAAGTATGACGATTGGTAAATAAACGGTTTAGAAATTTATAACTTATTAAGAATACCAATCTCGTTCAAGAAGCAAACAAGTTTAGAATCCGACAAAGTCCTAAGTAGTTCGTACATAATATTGACCTTAAAATACTTCGACCGTATGTGGTCTGTGTCGATACACTGTAATAAAATATGGTTGACTGAAAGTGGTTCTTGGCAGGGAACACATACAGGTTGAACTTCTCTTTTTAAAATATATGAATGAGTTAATCTAGTATGTCCAATGCGACAGCGGGTAAGAGCTACGTCTTCTCGTCGACTTTCTCTGCGAGCAGAGACATTGGCGTCGACGTTAGGTTTAATTACGTGTAATTTGTTACAAACAATACTGTCCCAACTTGTTTGCCACTTGGTTAAAATATGTCGGTAAATAAGTGGTTTAAAATCAGTGTGTGGGATGCAAAGATCTGTCTCAGTGAGTGCTGATGCAGATTTTGCACCCCTGTCAGCATCTTCGTTTCCTCGGATGCCTACATGACTAGGAAGCTAACAGAAAGAGATTTCGTTAGTGTCATATAAACTTTGAAGTTTGACAAAAACAGTGCGAACATGTGGATTTGAATAATTCAGTGAATTTATGCTCTGCAATACAGATAATGAGTCTAAAAAAAATATAACATATTTTTCACCGGAATGTTCTGAAATAATATCAAGGCTTAGCTTTATAGCCTGGATTTCAGCGGTGAAGATAGACGAGTTGTTAGGAAGTCTTTGTTTAATGCAGTGACTATTACTTACGGAAGCACAGCCAACGTTAGTGTCCGTCTTTAAACCATCAGTATATATATGAAGGTGATCAGAATACTCGAGAAATTCAGATCATAAAATCAAAGGATCTGTGCTCGATTTTTTTATTTTTCAGTCTAGTCTAGTTCTAAATTCACATCAGGAGAACGGAGTTGCCATGGTGGATGTTCAATTGTGGGGTTTTCAGAAATGTTTTCGAGTTTTATACCTGATGTGTTTATGCTATCTTTAAATCTTAAACCAAGAGGTCTGATGGCTTTAGGTGAACGATCATAAAGCTCTTCATGTTTAGGTTTGAAAACACAATTAAACGTTGGGTTATCGGGGTTAGACACGAGTTTAATTATATACTGCAAAGAAAGAATAATGATGGTTCATTGGCTTCAACGTAAAGGCTCTGCACTGGTGACTTCTGTCTTCATCATCATCATCAACATTTACAACATCGTCGTCATCGTCATTGTTATCATCATTAGCAGCAACTGCTTCATCATCATCAGCAGCAGCCAGTTTAACATCATAGTTGCTTAATGTAACGATGTCATAGCAGAATTTTTACATTTTAATTTTTCGCATTTGAGTGCTACGTCATTGCTTTATGATACTCTCTCCTAATGGATTAGTGTGTTGATATATAAGCATGGTTGTAACACTAGTAGTATAAAAAAGGGGTGCTGGCGGCCATCTTGGATTTGGTGGATGTATGAAATATATAAGGGTTTCCGCCATCTTGGTGGATGCGTTAGAGGATTTGGTGGATGTATGAAATATATAAGGGTTTCCGCCATCTTGGTGGATGCATTGGTGGGTGGGGTGTTGGTGGATGTATGAAATATATAGAGTAGTTATTTTTGGTGGATGCATTGGTGGGTGGGGTGTTGGTGGATGTATGAAATATATAGAGTAGTTATTTTTGGTGGATGCATTGGTGGGTGGGGTGTTGGTGGATGTATGAAATATATAGGGTAGTTATTTTGGTGGATGCATTGGTGGGTGGGGTATGTCCTAGCATGTTGTATTTAATTCATCATTTTAACAAATATATAGATGGGTTTTATAATGTTCTGAGCTTTTATCAATTAGTTGAAGTTTACAAGTTGAAGTGATCAGTACGTTTCTGGTTTCATTTTCATTATATGTTGCAATGTTGTTTAGTTGGTGAACGGATTTCACCATTTTATTGATGTTGTGATTTTAACAAGCGACCATGGCTCAAGCTCAGTTAAACCTTGTTGATAAAGCATGGAGTGAACTTAACAACTATGGATTTGAAACTGTGACTTGGTCTCCTGTGAACAATAGTATAACGTGTCAGCTTAACGATATGTATTCACTTGTAATATATAGAAAACCTCATAATATAAGTTTAACCCTGAGAAAAGGCACTCAAACGATGTCTCTCTCTCATGATTTGCTTCAAACGTTGTGTGATTTAAAAGAAAGTATTCAGTTATTAGCCTCATTTCTAGACGGACAGTCGAAAGAACAAGTACAATGACGGAGTGCACCTCAGTTCGATTGGAGTTTAATTCTCTTGATATGAAGTTGTATGTCAACAGATTAAAGACATTTGATTTATGGTCGAGTCAAATCCAACCTAATAAGTTTGACTTGTGCTCTGCCGGTTTTTATTATATTGGAAGGAGTGATATCGTCGAGTGTTTTTCATGCGGTCTTCGGTTATACCAATGGAAAAAATGGGACAATGCACTGACTGAGCACAATAAGTTTTCAACAAACTGTTTATTTATAAATATGATAACAAATTCAGCAATGCAAAATACTCAAAAGTTAGTTGACAAATCGTCATGTAGGGATATATGGCCTTCCACAGGTCTATTTTGGGATGTGCCAGATGCCCAACTCAGCGCGGATAACCTGCAAAAAATTTGAAAATTCCGTTAGAAATCGTCATTATTTGAAATTTATGTTGAGTATAAATAGCATGGTCTTACTGAAGCTCACATCATTACTGATTCGACTTTAGCGTTAAACAGAATCCTTGCAGCATGTCTCAGTTAAGAGTTGACGTGTCGTTGGAAAAAAGTGAAGAAAGGAGTGATTCGATGATTACCCAGTATGATGAAACGGAATGGGAAACACATAATGTCCCTATCGACCATTGTAGTCAAACGAGAACAAGTGTTATGTTGATGAACTCATACTTTGATTTCATGTATGCAAAAGCGCTGCTGTCAGTGAAAGACACTGCCATCAAACGAAGTTGTTATGGTTGTGAAATTGATCATCCCTCACAAAGACAGCATGATTGTATTATGCAAATGGATAATGAAGACGCTGAGGAATACTACATAGACTTTTATTTTGATGACATTTTAAAAGCCGTAGATGAGTCTGTCATACTACAGGCATGGGAGGATATTGTGAGAATTTCCAACATTTCATCGGCAATGATTGACCTGCGCAAGATGGTGATTTCAAGCAGAGACTTTTTGGAGATGATGAAAACTGATCACTGGAAAGAAAAAATGAGACGAATGGTGCTAACGATTTACCGTTTGGAAAATCGTTTTTTTAAGCAGGCTTGTTAACAACAATGAAGACTAAAATTTGCATAAAGCCCGCCGCAACATGATTTGAAAATGCGCGGGAAAAGCTAAAAATAGACATAAGTTATATCAAGTATCCATACTTAACAGAGAAAGACAGTTCTTTCCAAACACTGATTCTAACATCATCAGAATATGAACAAACCAACCATGGAGTATTCGTTACTATACTCTTATTTTGACTGCGTATGCTGAAGCGTTGTTGTCAATGAAAGAGAATGTAATGAAAAAACATTGCTTTGGATGTGCTGTTGATCATCTCGCACATGAGTGTGATATGCTAGATTTCTGGCTGGATGAGAACTATATGTACGAACGCTACCTAGATGAGATGTTGGAGGAAGTTAATACAACAAGGGTCTTTCGAATGTGGGAAAACATGGTGCACGGAACTAATGTTTCCTCGATTGTATTGGATAACTTCAAGCTTATGATTTCAAACGGACACTTTCTGAGTATCATGAAAACCGAACAGTGGAAGAGGAAGATACTTAAAATTATGAAAACTATAAGAAACGCAAACTATAGATTCTGTAATATTTACGAACAATTGAATCAGTAACAAGTAGTTGTGATTCTGTTATGAAGTTCTATGTTGTGAAAACTATTCTGCTTATGTTTGTTGTACAATATAAGTATCAGGATTATATGTTTATATTTATAGATGTACATTGAATTTGTATCAATATTTACGCTAGGTTATTCATTTTTTCTGTTGTCATTATGCATTACATATGCTTTTATCTCTTTTGTTGAGATAAGATTCTTCATTAAATTTTGTACTCATACCTTGATGTTATATTTTATTTTTTCTGATTTTATATCTAACATGCTCTAAGGAGTGCGTTGTTTCCACGTATCGGCCTTGGAGTAAAATATAATATTTAATCATTGATGTTAAACAGCTCATTTCTAACCATGAACGATACGCAGAAAGAACACATTCTCTCTGGATATTATTTTAGTGTCAAACATCCTGCTAGCTATCTTGGACCTCAAAAATTAAATCAAGTGCTAAAAAAGAAATATCCTGGGGTATTTACTCTTTCCTTCATTAAAAGATGGTTAAACAATCAAGATGCTTATGCTTTACAAAAACAAGTCCGACATAAATATAAGACACCGCGTGTAGAAGTGTCTGGATTAAACGATCAAGCAGATATTGACTTAATGTCGGTGGAAAACATCTCCAAAATATAACAATGGTGTAAAATATTTACTAATTGTAATTGATATATTTTCACGTTTTCTTATTGTTCGTCCTCTGTTAAATAAGAAAACACAAACAGTATTATCCGCCATGCAGGATATCTTGAAAGAAAGAGTCTTCACAAAAATCAGATCAGACAAGGGTTCCGAATTTATAAACCGTCAATTTAAATCATTAATGAAAGAAAGAAATATTTATTTCTTCACCACTCAGAACCCTCCAAAAGCTAACTACGCTGAAAGAGTTCAGCGAACATTGCGATCTATGATGTTTCGAATGATGAGACAGCAACGTACATTTAGATATATCGATCATTTGCAGGATTTAGTGAATAATTATAATAATTCCCCGCATCGAAGTCTAAATGGTTTAAGTCCAGCACAAATAACAAAACAAAATGAAGCCGATGTGTGGGCTAAAATGTATTTGAAACGTAGAAAAACTAAAACATCTCATTACAAATTTAACATCGGGGATTTAGTACGTCTAAGTTATCTCAGACATCCATTTCGACGTTCATATAATCAACAGTACACTTCTGAAGTTTTCAAAATTAAACATAGATTTTTTAAACAAGGAATTGCTCTATACAAAATAGTTGATTTGAATAATGAACCTATAATTGGTTACACAAACGAGCACGAAATGATTCGAGTTGACAAAAATGTAGATAGTTTGTGGTTTATTGAAAAAATATTAAAAAAACGAAAGATTAGAGGAAAATGGCAGTATTATGTTCAGTGGGAAGGATTCCCAAAATCATTTAACTCGTGGATCGATGCTGAGCAAGTTAAAGAAAAATGAATGAGTGTTATGTGTATATCGAGGACATAGATAGCAATAACATATTTACTGATAATGTACCCTATCGTTTTAAGACGCAATTTAAATTACCGCTAAGTTTTGAAGGGTATTGGAAAGTAGCTTTATCAGAAATAAGTATTCTACTTAATCCCAAAACACGTATTAAACCTTCAGAAAATACATTATTTATATTTTCAAATATTTGTAAAGAAAGTATTGTTAATGGTGGTGAACGGGGGTTACTAAGAAGAGTTGGCAAAAATTCCTCCACCGGCTGGCAGTGGGTTTTTGTTACACCATTTTATTTACCACTAAATAAATCAGAATTTCAGGAAGTAGAATTTACTATAAAAACAGCAGATGGCGAATTAGCATCATTCATCTCTTCGCCAGTGCACCTCACTCTTCATTTTAAACGTTATCCATTCTTTACATGATGAACCAATCCAACCTTTATATTCCAGATCCTCAAAAATGGATTCACTTTTTTAAAAATAAAAACCAAGTAGGAGGGAGTGTTTTCTTACCAAATTATTCTCTAAACAAGGACCATGATGTTTCCATCAAGACTGTTTCACCTTCGCAGCAAACGGTGGATCAAGCCAAAAGTGAGCTAAAACGAGATGATATAAGTATGCGAAATGTAGACATTGAAAGTAAAAAGAAAGGTAGCTATCGAAAGAGACGGACATCAATTAAGAGACAACAACCTTACAAGTTAGCAAAAAAGGGGCTACATACAAAACAGGAAAAGAAAATTAAGAAATCTAAAAACCAAAAAGAAAAGAAAAAAACAAAAAAGACAATTAAAACACGTGTGAGTAAATTGTCTAGCAATCCCATTTTCAAGGATATTTTTAACAAAAATGGCGTTCTTAAATCGTGAAGGATTCTCTGAAGGTGTACCATCTAACTTGATGCTGTTTTCTCTGCCACCAACACAGGTGGCTGTGAATGACGTGTTTTATCATGAAGTGAGACCCGTTTCCCAGATATCGGGGGATACCCCCTTAGAATTTAGAATCAATGGACAAAATGTGATTGACTATCTTGATCTTAACGGAACCCAACTTTATGTGAAACTGAAGATCACAAACCCGGATGGATCAAACATTACAAGCAAAAAGGTGGGACCAGCAAACCTGTTTTTACAAAGTTTATTTTCAACCACAGAAGTAACATTGCAGAATAAGGTTATTATGACCTGTAACTACAATCCATACCAAGCGATGTTCCGCACGTTGTTAAATTACGGGCAGGATGCTACCTCATCTCAACTTTCATCACAACTGTTCATTAAAGACGATAATGATCACCCTGATGATAGTGACGCTGCGGGTGCAAACAATGGGTTATTTCGAAGGCATGTGTATATTGATGGTTCCAAAACTGTAGATATGCAAGGACCTATTTATCATAGTCTCTTTTCAACTAAACGATATATATTAAATCAGGTAGATGTAAAGCTTAAACTTTATCGTAGTTCACCCGCCTTTTGTTTGTGTTCGGGGGATGTAAAACCCGATTATAAAATAGAACTCATTGATGTATACCTACTTGCACGAAAAATACGTGTGAATCCAGCTCTAGTGATAGCCCATTCCGAGATGCTGAACTCCACCACTGCAAAATATCCATTTGATCGTCTAGAGTGTCGCTCTCTTAGTCTGGCTTCTGGAAGTACAATGTTTACATGGGACAATATTTTTCAAGGTCAGCGACCAAATCGTGTAGTTGTTGCATTTGTTAAAGCGAAAGCATTGTCGGGTGATTATAGCACAAACCCCTTCCATTTTCTTAACTGTAATATTCAAAGTATTTGTTTATATGTAGATGGTGTTCCTGTAGGTGGGAATCCATTAAAACTAGACTTTGATGCGACAGGTGGTGAATCTTATGTCAGATCTTACACTAACTTGTTTCTTACAAACGGGACCTGGAATAAAAATGCTGGTATTGATATGAATCGGGCAGATTTTACAAATACTTCTACTTTATTCGCATTCCAATTAGAACCTTACTTTCCCGAAGACAGCACGCCATTTTTATCACTCTTAAAATCAGGTCATGTACGCTTAGATGTACAGTTTAGAGAGGCATTGACAGAAACAATTAGCTGTATCGTGTACAGTGAATCTCCTGGAATTTTTGCTATCAACAGGGAAAGAGATATCATAATAGAATGAACTCATCTCAGCTTCAATGCTGTGTTAAGTGTAATAGCGACTTAAAACAACATGTGCTAGGGGTTTTTCCTGCAGATCAGTTACCTCAAGCTGTATTCCCGGGTTATGGATTTATTGCAAACACCGATGATCACACACAGACAGGCCAACATTGGTGTGCTTTTTTCATATCTGCTAGAGATTCTGTTGAATATTTTGATAGTTATGGTAAAACACCAGCATATTTCAACAACTATTTTCCAGTATATCTTTCCCAATTTTCTAATGTGAAAATTAATGAATTCCAATTACAAAGCGTCAATAGTGATGTGTGTGGCATGTATTGTTTATTATTTTTGTTATATAGGTTGAATGGTGTATCATTTATAGATTTTGTACATATGTTTTCAAAGAACACAGAGTGTAATGATAATTTTGTATATAATTATATTGTTAAAACCTTTCCCCAGTGTGCACAAAAATGTCTTTATTATAAACAAACATGTCTACCTTTATTAAAGTAGTTTAAAAGCATTAGTTATCTCTCTCATTATTTCATTTTCCAATTTTCTGTAGAGTGTGATAGATCGTGATGGATGCACTAATCAAATTTCAGTGTCCTACAACATGTATTATTGCTGGACCTAGTTCTAGTGGGAAAACAAGTTTTCTTTTCAGCCTTTTACAAAACGCTTCCCAAATGTTTCAAGCGATACCAAAGAAAATCATATATTGTTATTCTGCTTATCAAGATATGTTTAATGATATGAAAGAGAAAGTGTTTCATATAGAATTTTATGAAGGACTACCATCAAAAGATGATATGGATATTTGGGCGCTCGAAGAAGATTTCAAAATCCTTATTTTAGATGATTTAGCTCAACAGGCTTCACAAAGCGTTGATATTGTGCAGCTTTTTACCATTTATAATCACCATAAAAACTTTTCAGTGTTTTTTGTGGTACAGAATTTGTTCATGGCAGGAAAATATTTTAGAACGATAAGCCTAAATTCGCATTATTTTGTGTTATTCAATAATTTGAGAGATAAACTTCAAATTCAAACATTAGCCCGACAAATCTTTCCAGGACAAACAGGTTTTTTATGGATGCATATAATAAAGCAACAAGCAGACAGTTTAATTACTTATTGGTTGACATTAACCCACATAGCAACCCACTGTACAGGTTACGTACAGACATTTTACCGGAGCAGACATTGATTGTGTTTCGTCCTGAGAAGGAAAAACATGACAGATAAACTGAGGGAGGAGCAACATTTTTTAAAATTTCTTTTAAACACAACTGTACAACAACAAAGACTTTTACTTAAGAACATAACAAAAAGTCAAATAGACAATCAACGGATACGGCAATAAATCAGACTATTCAAGATCATACTATTTTCCCAAATAAAAATGAAAAATATGACATGTTGATATTTTTCGGAAATGTGATAGAAGAAAGAAAATTTCAATCAGGGATAGATAAAGGTTCTCATATATTTATAATTAAATACGTGTTTTTAGAGTTTTAGCTGATTTCGAGATTAAACTTACCATAATATATCTTGATTTGTTTTAGAAAACGATTAGTTTAATTGATGATAATACAGTGATTGCAAACTTTGTAACAATTATCAAAGTCTTCCATAAAATGTTTATTTAAAATATAAGTTCCATACTTGAATCTACCTCAACCGTAATAGTTTTTTAAATTACATTAATACAATCATATGTTTTTATTTGTTTCCTAAAATCTGTGATTAATTGTACAAGTTTCTTGATCAATATGTTTATTGTTAAAGTTTGTAATAATTTTGATATGGGTAGATGACTATATATCTGCCCTTGTAGCATGGTATTAAAATCATTGATGTTGTTAATTGGTGCTATTTAATACCTAATGTCGTCAATTTAGAATGTATAACTTGTCTCTCCTGTTCTACCTCAACTTTTATCAGAATTTTATATCATCAGAAAATGTATAAAATATTAAGGATATTACTGCATTTTATGAAGATAATGTTGATGAGAAGAAAGAAAATTTCAATCAGGGATAGATGAATGTTCTAATTAATTTATAATTAAATACCTAATTTTAGAGTTTTAGCTGATTTCGAGATTAAACTTTGTAACTTTTATCAAAGTCTTCCATAAAATGTTTATTTAAAATATAAGTTCTATACTTTAATCTAACTCAACCTTAATAGTTTTGTATGTTTCTTTTACTTTAAATTACATTTATACAATCATATGTTTTTATTTGTTTCCTAAAATCTGTGATTATAATTAAACTCTAAAACTTTAAAATGCGTATTTTGTTCTCACGTCCCTTAGCAGGTGTTTTTAAATTACATTCAAACATGTCAATAAATGTAAATGTATGGAGACAAAATTATAGATAGGCACTTGGAAATGGTTGATGTATTAAATCTGTTTTTGAAGTTTGATAGCGAGTGACATGTTCTTTCACTGAATCAATATTAAAATGTGAATATATTAACAAATAAACTAAAACTGGTAATTAACAATACATGTCAGATAATATCAGAATACGAAACAATAATGACACTTCAAAAGCAAATATTAATATCGATAATTTCTACTTAACTTTTGTCCAACGTTTATCCAACTTTACATGAATGTGGACAGAAGACAACTGGTACGATAAACGCAAAGCTCTACCAAAGCTATAGCTATTCAGCATTGGCTGACCGCTGATTGAAAGCATTTTTCCAATTAAGGAAACTAATGACCACTCTGGTCACTTCTCAACAAAGGAGTCGTGGGTTAATTAAGTAGCAGCTAACATCAGGTAGCATCAATTGTAAACATGTCAAATCCGTTTTAATGGTGTGCTTGGTGGAAAACCAACTGCAGTCTCTGTTGTGAGTCGTGGAAAGAGTCTGTCTGTCGCTCCGCACAGGGACAAACCATTTATCTTTTTGTCTGATCTTCGTTCAAACTTTGAATTTAAAGTTTAGCAAACTAACACTCAGACACCCATCACCTTCAATTAAATTGCTGAACATATAATAATTGAAAGATGAACTTTTGACTGACTGAGTTGTAGATGTATATACTTGGCGATACTTTAGTGATCCTCTACTTTCATACACCATCATTTGCATGATACCTGCGATCATGGAACCTCGGTGCACTGAATGTGGTGACATCTGTAAAATAAGATGTAGACATTGCATCCAAGTTATTAATAATCGCCAACCATAACATACGTGTAACAGATTTATATATGAAGATGAGGGGTTCAATGAACCTAATATCCAATTTTGTAAGAGGTGTTTCATAAAATATGTCCCTAAATCTAGATATATATATCGCGACTGGTTTCTCTATAAATAAAGGCAAATACCCTGGGTCCTATTAAGGACCCCCCAATACATTCATCACAGTCCTACTATAGGACTCACCTCACTGTAAGTTTGGTGTCTAGGACTGGAACGCAGTGAGGGGTGTTAATATAATCTAGCATGTACCTTAGTATGCTATATTGTGAGAGGATAGTTAACTTAATTTCAACAGTATGGCATGACAACGAAAAAAAACAATGCAATTACAATATCAAATTTAATCGAAGTAAACTGCTGAAAACATATTTGATATCATGTACTAAAACTATACGACCAAGTCTACTCCTAGTTATACATGTTTATAATAAAAACAAATCAATTATGAATGTAATCACTCCAATATTATTAATGTTCGTTTGCTCGAAGTTCACTCACAAGTGCATGCTGAATGTAGGATGGTCTTAACACTCGTGACAAAATTGCATAGTGAATATGGAGGATCCTTTTCTTCCGTCGCATCGAAACACGTTCACTGGTTAGCATCCGTAACGTATTTGAATATCGTCGAAAATACCGAACATCACGTTGGAATACTGGAATTTGATCAAGCAATAGTTTTGTGATGATAGTTTCGACACACTTCATCATAGAGGCTGGCATGTTTTCTATTAATCTTCGACGGTCTTGCTTCGAAGCACTTCCCAGTGCAAGCAAGACATCTACTTCTTGAAGGATACTTGACATTTTTTTATTATTTTAAAATATTTTAGGGAGAGTTGTATGAAACGTACTGACCAGTTCAACTTGTAAACTTCAACTAATTGATAAAAGCTCAGAACATTATAAAACCCACCTATATATTTGTTAAAATGATGAATTAAATACAACATGCTAGGACATACCCCACCCACCAATGCATCCACCAAAATAACTACCCTATATATTTCATACATCCACCAACACCCCACCCACCAATGCGTCCACCAAAATAACTACCCTATATATTTCATACATCCACCAACACCCCACCCACCAATGCGTCCACCAAAATAACTACCCTATATATTTCATACATCCACCAACACCCCACCCACCAATGCATCCACCAAGAAGGCGGAAACCCTTATATATTTCATACATCCACCAAATCCTCTAACGCATCCACCAAGATGGCGGAAACCCTTATATATTTCATACATCCACCAAATCCAAGATGGCCGCCAGCACCCCTTTTTTATACTACTAACACTATACACTGATTAGCCTTGATGAGTTATGTTTTCTTGCTTTTGAGTTGGCATGTATTAAATATTAATATGGCAGCATGTGGTTCTTTCCTGTGATGTCCTTTGAAATTCTAGTATAGGTCGGAATGCTTGATTCTGTATTTATATTTGTATGGCTTTAATGTGGCATTTCCAATTAAAATATATTGTAACATATACGTATACTCAATATGAAGCCTCCCAGTGATTAATACTTTTTATATTGAATTGGCTGCATAATCATTTTTGGCATTATTAGTATCAGTTGTCACAGCATAATCAAAATATTGCTCAACGCCCAAATAAATACAAAGGTAGGTCAATGCCTGGTCGGGGTCATGATAATTTGACTGGACGTGAACACATGACAGGTTATCACGGCATGCTATACACAGTGAAGGCAGCTCTATATCTGCTTCAAGTGGCCACCACCCCCTTCACACAATACACACACGCACGCATGCACGCACACACACACAAATAAGAAATACTGTTGATGAGACGATCAACCCCAAAACAAACAATTGATTTTTGTTCCCTGTACATACATTTACTTCCTTTCTTTTTCCTTTTACTATATCATCATATCATTACATATAGTCACATATTTACAGCTCGGTATGATTTAATCCAAAGCACAATGAAAGAACAGTTCACTAAAATTAAATCTGGGTTTTCTTTTGAATCGGATCTTACACCTTGTCTGAGGTGTTTTTGTACATAAATGTTTGTTCTGTTTATTACGTTGACAATCTTTTTATCCTCTCCATGGGTTATCCTTCCTTTTGTTCGGTAAACGTGACCCACAAGAAATCATGGGCTCCGTAAAAAGATCGGTCGAGATTTTGTATGGTTTACCAGCAGTGTCAGAGTTTAAGCGTCTAAAGACCCCACATATCTGGATCTGCACTATTGCAGGATGTGATCGATTCACGCCAAGCAGGTATTTGCTCTGCTCCAAACATTTTTCTTTAAAGGTATATAAACTTTAGGCTAGCTTGCTGGTGTATTTAACAAAGTTAAAAGTCGCAAAAAGTAAGTATTTAAAACGCCTCTAGCACCAGCCAGTTTGTGTCATCTTACATCTCTCACACCAAGTTTGAATCAGTCTCAAAAGAATTCGATTGGGCAGGCAGGATCTATCTGCTAATTTGCAATGAAAAGGTTCTGCGTCGGCAGGTTATTTCATCTAACATGCTGTACGTCTGAAGGTTTTTCCAACTTACTTGAGGTGCGTCGGCAGATTCTTCCAAATAACATGCGATGCGTCGGCAGTTTCTTCCATCTTACATGCGGTGTGTCGGGAGATTCTTTTAACTAGCATGCAGTACGTCGACAGGTTCTCCAACTAACGGTTTGTCGGCAGGTTGTTCCAAATAACATGTGGTACATCTTCAGGTTCTCTAACTAACATGTGTGTCGGCAGGTTCTTCCAACTGACATGCGGAACGTCGGCAGGTTCTGCAAACCAACATATCGTAAGTCGGGAGATTCTTCTTATTAGCATGTGGTGCGTCGGCAGGTTTTTAAAATAAACATGTGGAACGTCGGCACATACAAACGTCGATAGTTCTTCTGACTAGCATGCGATGTGTCGACAGGTTTGTTCAGCTAACATGCTAAACATCGGCAACAAACGGAACGTCGGCAGGTTCTTCCAACTGACATGCGGAACGTCGGTCGGTTCTTTCAGTCAGCATTCTGTACCTCGGCAGGTTCTTTCAACTAACATGCCGAACGTCGGCAGGTTCTTTCAACTAACATGCGGAACGTCGGCAGGTTCTTTCAACTAGAATACGGAACGTCGGCAGGTTTTTTCAACTAACATGCGGAACGTCGGCAGGTTCTTTCAACTAACATGCGGAACGTCGGTCGGTTCTTTCAACTAACATGCGGAACGTCGGCAGGGTCTTTCAACTAACATGCGGAACGTCGGCAGGTTCTTTCAACTAACATACGGAACATCGGCAGGTTCTTTCAACTAACATGCGGAACGTCGGCAGGTTCTTTCAACTATCATGCGGAACGTCGGCAGGTTCTTTCAACTTACATGCGGAACGTCGGTCGGTTCTTTCAACTAGCATGATGTACCTCGGCAGGTTCTTTCAACTAGAATACGGAACATCGGCAGGTTCTTTCAACTAGAATACGGAACATCGGCAGGTTCTTTCAACTAATATGCGGAACGTCGGCAGGTTCTTTCAACTAACATACGGTAAGCTGGCATTTTTATCCAATCAAGTATTCTCTCACCAGTATAGTTGACGGGCAACAATTTAGCGTAATGTGCATGCTGCATTCAACTACCCCCCCCCCCCCCCCCCCCTCACCGGTTGCATACGTACTGTCCCCAAAGCATGAAACATAAACAGACAATCTAACAATCTACAATAACACTCTTACCCTAGAAGATGTGAAGTGTAGTTTTCATTCCGATCAACTAGCATCCATGTTTCCATCATGAACAAATATGTAAAATTCTTAAATTGATTCAAGAAATTTTCTGTAGCTCCGCTTGCTGTATAAATTGGATCAAACCGTATATGAAAATCACAACCAGAAAATTGGCGTTTGAGTTAGAATAGCTCCTCTACTGGAAAAAAGAAGTACGTCATGATTAAATAAAATTATTGTTTTAATATTTAAATCCCAGTTTCATTATGTTACTTAACATCCGGTTATATTGTGATACCAAAACCTGCCCAGAAGCCACCAAGTACGATACAGAACTCACAATTTTCCAGGGCAGTATGACCCCGGAGCCACCAAGTACGATACAGAACTCACAATTTTCCAGGGCAGTATGACCCCGGAGCTACACTGGCGACCATGCGTTGGCATATCTAAGTACGTACAAGAAAAGTCGTTGATGCGAAGCATCAAAGGCGACGCAAAAATTGGAAGAGGTAAATAGATTAACAATATGTGAGCAAGTAAAAAAGACATTTGAAACGTTTTGGTTTTTATTTGAAAGTTCTCAGTATACTATAAATCCCGAGAAAAAGTATGTGTAACTTATATTCCTGAGGACATAGAATGGTTTAAAACAAAATAAAACACAAAATCCGACATCATTTAATAGTTTTTTTATATGTAACATATGTAGAAAAAACGTTGCAAATTTATTATAATTAACTATAAAACTAAAGTGTACAAGCAGAAAAAGTACATGTGCAGCAGCTTCACATTACACACAATTTAATAAGTATTGTTCAGACAGTATCTTTCTCGGACGTAGTATGTTGTTTCTTTCTCAGTATCTTATTGTTTATTTTCAAAGTTACTTTGAAAGTTACAGACATACATACATAAATAAATAAATATAAAATTAAATAACTAAAATAGAACGCCATTTACCGAGAAAGTCCGCAAAACAAATTTTCTCAATGCGCAAATTTCAGTGAGCATCCCATATCGTGCTCCAGCGCATCGCCAATATACATACATATACAAATGTGGCAGGAGAGGGTACATCTGTTTCTATTTTATACATATGGATCCCCATACTTAAACACTGTGTAACAACGGACTGATGCTCAGATTGGTTT
The DNA here is from genome assembly GCA_007844125.1 of Sinonovacula constricta. Taxonomy (NCBI): domain Eukaryota; kingdom Metazoa; phylum Mollusca; class Bivalvia; order Cardiida; family Solecurtidae; genus Sinonovacula; species Sinonovacula constricta. Next base: position 8,527,832 of record CM017566.1, on the reverse strand, counting down.
ATGATCTGGACCAGTTTGGATCGTGTTCTTGAAACACCATACAGAGCGTCCTAGAAAGGCTGTAGCCATGAGGTAATGTTCAGTTGTGTTGTTGTTGGATGTTTAATCTATCATATATATTTGTGTTACACAGTTTTATAAAGTAAATTTAAAATCTTTATACAACTAACTTATATACTCAGCCTATCTTTCCTTATTACAGTTCTATCATACTAGGAGAAAAATGCATTTAAATGCTATTTTATATACTGTTATAAAAATCTAAGATTGTATATGGGAAAAAAATCATTGTCCTCTATAATGTGTTTTAATTATTTTATAAAACAGTATGTGTACTACTGAAAATGTGGAATAATTTTACTTAACTACCACAGGCTGAAAGATAGAACCAATTATACACTCAAACATGAAAGTGATATTGTATCACACCAAATGTAGTTCCATTTAATCGGGTAAGGATGGTGGTAGGCATGCTCATCCGAGGCTAGTGACCAAACAAAGTGTCGACTGATCATTCTTACCGCAACCGCCTACGATGGCTTAATTGTACTTTTGATGCACTTCTTTCTAAATAAAAGTAGGATTTAAGGATCTTTAACCGCAAAATGTAAATGTTGTTTGGTATAAAGAGAACAAATAAAACATTTTATTTTAAAAAGGGAATGTTTAATCATTTCTAATCGGGAGGCATCATTTTGGATAAATGGATATCCAAATATGTGGGTTAAATTTACACTTTCCAAATATTTCATTTGAAAAAGCCATTTTAGCAATACAATTTACATGTACAGAATCAGGCATTCTGACCAATAAGGGCAACATAAATAAGGTACAACATTCTACAGTATTAAACCTTAAAACATATGCAAATACAAAGGATGGATATCATAACATGAAGGCTAATCAATATATATTGTAAATCTGTTATGCAGGCCTAACCATTAAAAGTTTACTATTCAATAAGAAACTCTATTCTGTTATGCCAGCATAACAAATGAAAATGTAAAAGAAATACTGTTGGGCCAATTTACTATACAACAAGAAACTTCAACAAGAAAATCTATTCCGTTATGCTGGCATAAGAAATGAATATGTACAAACAATCTTTAATGGTTAATTACTATTAAATAAGAAAAAAAAAACTGTTCACAATCGAAAATATACAAAAAATACTGTCGGGCCAATTTACTATTCAGTAAGAAAATCTGAATATGCTGGCATAACAACTGTAAATGTAGAAAAAACTGTTAGGCCAAAATACTGTTCAATAAGAAAATCTATTCTGTTATGCTGGCATAACAAACGAAAAAATATATAGATGCAGTTAGACACGCATTCCATTCAGTATCAAGAATTCTGTTATGTCAGCATAACAATTTACAGAAAATACTGTTAGGCCAATATACTATTCAATAAGAAGAAACCATCTGTTATGTCGGCATAACTATTTACAGAAAATACTGTTAGGCCAATATACTATTCAATAAGAAGAAACCATCTGTTATGTCAGCATAACAATTTACAGAAAATACTGTTAGGCCAATATACTATTCAATAAGAAGAAACCATCTGTTATGTCAGCATAACAATTTACAGAAAAAACTGTTAGGCCAATATACTATTCAATAAGAAGAAACCATCTGTTATGTCAGCATAACAATTTACAGAAAATACTGTTAGGCCAATATACTATTCAATAAGAAGAAACCATTCTGTTATGTCGGCATTAACAATTTACAGAAAATACTGTTAGGCCAATATACTATTCAATAAGAAGAAACCATTCTGTTATGTCGGCATAACAATTTACAGAAAATACTGTTAGGCCAATATACTATTCAATAAGAAGAAACCATTCTGTTATGTCGGCATAACAATTTACAGAAAATACTGTTAGGCCAATATACTATTCAATAAGAAGAAATCATTCTGTTATGACAGCATAACAAATGAAAATGTACATTTAGTACTTTCTGCCTAACATACTATTCAATTAGAAAAAAATCAAATATGCCAGCATAACAAATGAAAATTTATGAAAATGTATTAAAACATGCTAGGCCAACATGCTATTTAACAAAATATTGCCTTATAATATATTGGCCTAACAGTATTTTTGTACAATTTCTTTTGTTATGCCAGCGTAACAGAATATTTTCTGCTAACTGAATGGTTTGTTGGCCTACTAGTATTAGGCCAACAAAAACTATTTTGTGACGCCAGTGTAACAAATGTACATGCGTGGTACAATAGTTATAAACCATCATACTTATTAATAAGGAGTTGTATCCATCGTGTAATAATGGTACAGTTGTAAATGGTAAATGTTGTACACCTGATTGTAAACCTTAAACCTAGTATGTGCCCATGCTGAATTGACAAAGCTTAAAATAAAACAAGAGGGCCATGACGGAACTATCAGCTCAACGGAATGCCTTAGACAATTAGTAATAGTGGGCAAAGAATATCAGCCAGGTTTAAGTCCTGAATAATTGTTTATGTACATGGCCATATATGGAAAATGACAATGTCCCTTGCAGGCACGTATCTTGGTGAATCATAATTCTTTTAACAATCTTGATAGTTAAAAGTGTGAACCACTGAAAATAGTGCAAAACAAATGATTTGTTATCAAATATTATTTAGAAACAGATGCTCTTCTAAAATATCATTATGAAGTCATAAATTGTTACCCTAGCCTATCCAATTTTATTGCCTCTCACACACGTGTCCCAGGTCGTTCGGTTGCTTGCCTCTCACACATGTGCACCGGTGATATGGTTGCTTGCCTCTCACATATAAGCACCGGTGATATGGTTGCTTGCCTCTCACATACGTGTCCCGGTGGTATGGTTGCTTGCCTCTCACACATGTGCACCGGTCATATGGTTGCTTGCCTCTCACATACTTGTTCAGGTGGTATGGTTGCTTGCCTCTCACATACGTGTCCAGGTGGTATGGTTGATTGCCTCTCACATACCTGTCCCGGTGATATGGTTGGTGGCCTCTCAGATACCTGTCCCGGTGATATAGTTGCTTGCCTCTCACATACGTGTCCCGGTGGTATGGTTGCTTGCCTCTCACATACGTGTCCCGGTGGTATGGTTGCTTGCCTCTCACATATTTGCACCGGTGGTACGGTTGCTTGCCTCTCACATACGTGTCCCGGTGATATGGTTGCTTGCCTCTCACACATTTGCACCGGTGGTATGGTTGCTTGCCTCTCGCATACGTGTCCCGGTAGTATGGTTGCTTGCCTCTCACATACGTTTCCCGGTGGTATGGTTGCTTGCCTCTTACACATGTGCAACGCTGGTATGGTTGCTTGCCTCTCACACATTTGCACCGGTGGTATGGTTTCTTGCCTCTCACATACGTGTCCCGGTAATATGGTTGCTTGCCTCTCACATACGTGTCCCGGTGATATGGTTGCTTGCCTCTCACACATTTGCACCGGTGGTACGGTTGCTTGCCTCTCACATACGTGTCCCGGTGATATGGTTGCTTGCCTCTCACACATTAGCACCGGTGGTACAATTGCTTGCCTCTCACATACGTGTCCCGGTGATATGGTTGCTTGCCTCTCACACATTTGCACCGGTGGTATGGTTGCTTGCCTCTCACATACGTGTCCCGGTGATATGGTTGCTTGCCTCTCACACATTTGCACCGGTGGTATGGTTGCTTGCCTCTCACATATGTGTCCCGGTGATATGGTTGCTTGCCTTTCACACATTTGCACCGGTGGTATGGTTGCTTGCCTCTCACATACGTGTCCCGGTGATATGGTTGGTGGCCTCTCACACATTTGCACCGGTGGTACGGTTGCTTGCCTATCACATACGTGTCCCGGTGATATGGTTGCTTGCCTCTCACACATTTGCACCGGTGGTATGGTTGCTTGCCTCTCACATACGTGTCCCGGTAGTATGGTTGCTTGCCTCTTAGACATGTGCAACGCTAGTATGGTTGCTTGCCTCTCACACATTTGCACCGGTGGTATGGTTTCTTGCCTCTCACATACGTGTCCCGGTGATATGGTTGCTTGCCTCTCACATACGTGTCCCGGTGGTATGGTTGCTTGCCTCTTACAGATGTGCAACGGTGATATGGTTGCTGGCCTCTCACACATGTGTCCATGTGGTTTGTTTGCTTGTGTTTCACACATATGTATTGGTGGTATGGTTGTTTGCCTTGCAAACATTTGTTCCACTGTTGTCTGTTTTTTTTTTGTCTTTTTCTTCTTTTTTTTTTTTTTTTTTCTTTTTTTTATTTTTTTTTTCTTTTTTTTTTAGGTAAGGTCTCATATTATGTCTTTAACATAAGAAAATGTGTTTATTTGTAAATAGTCTGTACAGTTTATAAATAAGGGCAATCGACATGACAAAACATTACAGTTGCATGGCAACACATCTTATTTAAACATATTTCTATAATCCAGCATTTAGACAAAACATTGTGCAGTGGGAAACCTTTACAACAATCTCAACTAAGGCAGTAAAATGGGCGTGAATACATATATGAATATACGATTAAATATATGTACATATTATTTAAGAGTGTTTCTATGTTGCAGGGATTTAAAGAACTGATTACATAAATCCACAACAATGAGAATTATATAAGAAATGATAGATATAAATAATACTGATAAGGAATCACAATAAAATTAGTACAAAGGAATGAATAATTGAAAACAAGTTACGTGCATGGATTTAGCTCTTAAAGTTCAATGGAATTGCCTTCAAAGTATGAATGTAAAGCCACATAAACAATACACAAACACCCATTTTAAATTTCCAGTCGATGCCGACCTCGAGGATCTGGTTGTTTACCGCGACTTGGCATTTACACATCAGCAGCAGTTTTAAAATACTGTGTACAATGTATAACTGTTTCATAAGCAATGCTCCGGTTTATCTAACAGAACTGTGACACAAACCTTTCTTTAAAAGACCAAATATCAGATCTGCTGAAAATATGGATTATTGCTTTGCTGTTCCCTTTAACAAAAGGAAACCATTTAACGACAGAAGTTTTAGTACCCTTGGTCCAACTCTCTGGGATAAATTGCCTCTGTATATAAGACAGTCTTCTACTATGGACATGTTCAAGAAAAATGTCAAAACCGACCATTTTAGAGATTTTTACGCATTATTTTAAGATTAAGATTGAGCTGTAAACTGACCGAGATATGAAAATGTGTTAGAATTTCTACTTAGATAGACATTAATTTTTAATGTTTTACATTTTAAGAAGTTGTTAATACTTAGGATATTATTTCTTTAATTTATTTTGTTGTGTTTATCTGTCGTTCATTTGCCCTGTAGATGTGATTTTCTATCTACATGTATATACTTTTATTGTTCTACTGTACAACGCCATTGAATATGTATATAGAAATAGGCGTTTAATTAACTAAAACAGTTTCAGTTTTAGTTTCAGCAGCAGCTACAACAACAATCACAAAATCTCCGTCTCTCCCTTTTTCAGGTCAATTTTAAGTCTCTGGCTTTTGGTTGTCAGTTGCCATCAGATGACGACGGTCATGTCAGTTCACCATGAGCAGATGGCTGTTCTGGAGTCCAGTACAAACACTAACCCAAGCCTCAGTCGCCTGGTGAGGTTGTTAAACCATTTCTCCTGCACCCTGCCACTGGACCGGGCCAAGGAGTCCTTTATGCTGGTTATTCAGATGACGGGGCTGTGCTGGGAATTCAAGGTTTGTGGTTTGTTTGAAACCCAATGTACCGATGGCAAATACACATTGATTACCTTCTTCCTAACAGTAGAACTGGTATGAAGTTTAAAATGAATCTAGAAATTATATATATATCAATAATTTGGGGACTGTAAACACGATAGCCAGGGACAAAAACACAGCGTAACAGTAATAACATTCATGCATCCGTCGAAAGTATTGTCGTATTGACTGCTTCGGAATAATTGTCACATTACTGGACAAGAAGAACAAGTGGGGCTCAATATCGCAGAATTATATTTCTTGCTCAAACTATACAATCCCGCTTTAGTGGACCTACACACATAAGAGTTAGGGATCAAGTTTGGTATCCCTTTTTTTCACCAGGAGTGTACGTCTGGTTTGTCCTATTCTGGTTGCGTCACACTTACCACGTTTTAATGACTGAATGACTGAGTCTGGATTTAATCTTTCGCACTTTGTGGATGGTTTATTTAAATCTCCGCAGTTTATTTAGTGTTGCATGTTATTTTCACACTTGCACATTATTTAAACAGACTGGGAATATTTATAAAATAATTTACGATTCTGTTCTCTACAAGATTATTACTACATGTACATGTATGATAACCTTTTGTTTCACAAGAAAAGACGGAAACGCGCAAATCTCCATTTTTTTTTTTAAATGGGATGTGGCCTTAGCGTCACACTGTGATCACAGTGGGAGGTTCATGGGGTGGGGAAGGAAGTTGAGGTGGGGTGTGTCTAGCCGGCAGGGCACAGTCTCTGGCTGCAATGATATCAGATCAGGAAAGCGGTGGGGATTAGAGAGCTACTGACCAATGGTAGTGCAGTAAGGCCATCTGCGTCATGTGTGACTTATTGTTTTACTACCTCTTCCCCAGGTAGATTTACTACCTCTTCTGTTTATAACAAACGAATGTGATCCCCCCCCCCCCGCCCCCGTAAGTGCAGACCGGACGTTTGCCCCCCCCCCCCCCCCCTATGAAATATAAAAACCGGACGTTTGCCCAACTGCAGAAATGAAAAGGCGGAAGTTTGCCCCCTCCCATATTTGTTGTATCGCGGGCTTTAGTTTTAACCTCGCTTCTGTCAGTAACGTGTAATAGCCAAGAACTTTAGGAAAGTATTACTCTCTACAGTCACATTTTATCGTTAAAATGGTTATCTCACATAAACATGAACACATGCTGTTTTGCCGAAAACAGGCACATACAGAAAGTCACATAAAACAAACAACTTTCTTAGAAAACAAATGTGTATTTTTTTCGGTCTGCACAGATTAGCGCTAATTAACAACATTGTTAACGCACTTAAAACATAGAGTAGCTAATTAAGTCACTAACTGTGATTTTATTTTTTCCAAGGTTGTAACCAATAAATGTTGTGCTATTTCTCTCTGGCGCGCAGGTCTCTCTGGCTAACACTGCAACATCAAAGAAAACTCTGAGAAACAATCGCCAATCACTATCATTTTAAGACGCCGAAAAAAATATGTGAATGGCGTGTGCTATGCGTGTGCTATGAATTAATATGGAACGTTATGGACGATTTACCTTCGTGACATAATGAGAAGCTCTAAATGATGTGGGAAGGGGGCAAATGTCCGGCCTTACATTTTAACAGCGGGGCAACATCCGGGTTGTTGCACATACAGCGGGGGGGGGGGGGGGGCAAACGTCCATTGGGGGGGGGCAAACATCGGGGGCGGGGGGGGGGGGTGGCAAAAGTCCGTTTACCGTGCGGGGGACGCCCTAAAGAAGGTCCGTTTCAATGCCTTTGAATGGTAAGGTCGGCTTCCAGTGATAAACAGCAACTATGTATAAACTGAACTGGTAAAAATGTTTGGTATTTTGTATGAGACTACCTCTTACATGCCAGTCAAGTGTTCTACGACATGCGCCACTGAGTCTTCGTACATGCATGTTTTATGTAGTTTTATTATACCTTGTGACTGACACAATGTTTATAGAGAGCTTTCGGGGTTAATGGTTTTGAATGTCATTCATCAGATAATTTGGAATTAACATAAATGTATGTCTAAAAGGATTTTACACCTTTGTTTGAATGCCTTACACCAAATTTCACGATTCTTAGCAAAACTTACCATCGATAACAATGGCGACGTCAATCTGTTATTGACTGAGAAAAGAGGAAAGTCCGGGTAGAAACGCAGACCTAACGCAGGCCAGCAGGAAAACCTACACACATCAAGCTTTGTGGGGTTTATTTACTAGAACTTAATTACGGTCCGCGCATAACCCAGTCGTGTGGACGTCTCCTCACAATCCCTTTACCCAAAACAGCGCGGATTTAAGTGGAAGGACCTGAAATGTTTTTGACTTAAATCTCTTTTTTCTGACTTTAAATTGTGTGCATTCTTTTAGGGATTTTATATGACATTATGCGTTATTGTTTATTAGAGCAGGCATATTTCGCTTTATGCCTCAAGACGCTCTCACACTGGGCTCCGCGAGTTGATCGCGTGTGATTTTTTTTGTAAATTTGCAATTTTTTTCTACACGCGGTGAAAATCAACAAAATTGTCTCAAACGTGCTGGACACGCGAATGACAAGTGGAACACACGCGCGCGTGTGCTCCGCGTGTCCTTCGCGTGTCCACCACGAGTCCTCCGTGTGTGAACGCTTGTGGTCAGAAAATGGCGTCACAAGTGATCAAACGCAGCGCGTGTGTATCACTTGTGATCCGCGTGTGTACCGTGTGTGCTCCGCGTCTGCCCCACGTGTGTACTGCGTGTTATCCGCGTGTGAGTTACATACTTGTGCCCTGCTTGCCGCCCGCGTGTATAAAAGCCGCCGCGCCAGGTGTTCTTATTTCGTTGAGTAAACATCACCGTCATGGCACCGAAATCAAAGAAGTACACCTCCACGCCCAATATGAAGAAGAGACAAGCAAGGGCTAGGCCGAAGGCAAACGTGTCAGAGCCTGATACTGCTACCGAGGAGGTGGAGAGCAGCACCCTCGAGATCCCCAAGGGCAGCAAGGACAGGCAGTCCAAGAAGATAAACATAAAGGTGACATCTCTAGTACATGCTGCTGCCACTGCTGGTGTCCCTGGTGCCAATGGAAGTGGAGAAGAGGACGACCTTTTTCCTGATGGTAAGTACACTTTATGCAACATGTTTTTAATTTTTTTATTTGGAAATAATCCTTATAACGTGACGTATTCAAAATTTATTTCATTTAAATATTCTTTAATGTGGCAATCAGAAAGTATTCAAATTTATTTATTCCAATTTTATTGATGCTGAAGTGTTCATTTGATATGTGTGTGTTTTTCAACATTCCTTACTATTTATTCAAAATACATTTATTCTCTCTTTTCAGTTTGTACAACTGTTGCAAGCACTCCAGTCATCAGGAGTGGCCCTTCTACGAGCACTGCCACCATGCCTGTCGCCACAGCTGAGCCACAGCTTGCGCCACTGGAGAACCCTGACTTACCTGCGTCACATGACACCACACCCCAAGTTCTGATGAGAGAGCAGGAGCAGATTGAGCCTGTACAGGAGCGGGAAGAGGATGATGGTCATGCCAAGGGCAAGGTCAAGAAGTCGAGAAAGCCCAGAGGCCCCAAGAAGGAGTGGAAGTTGCCACCTGACACAGAACAGGATCTAGTTGAGTGGATGCGAGACCGCAGCTACTTGTGGATGCGCAGTTCACGTGTCTACAAGAAAAAGACAGAAGCCTGGGAAGCTAAAGCAGAAGAAATTGGTATCTCGGCTGACTACCTCGGGCACTGGTGGAAGCACTTGAAGGACTGGTACGTCAGGCTGATCAAGGTTGCAAGTGGCCAGGAGCGCAAGCCTCTCACCGACAGGGACAAGTGGGTGCTAAAGAATATCTCCTTCTACAAAGGTCAGTACTTATGTCGATAATTATTTCAAACATTTCCATTTTTCAAAAACATTCTTGTACATCTACTTGTAAAATTTAAAACATAATTATTATTACGATTTTGGGTAGTGATTATTCATAAATTCAATTGTCCCTAAGAACAGTCGTTTAATATTGTTAAGAAAAATGTAAATGCAAAACACTTAACAAATGTTTACCTTATTTCAGCTGCCATGCCTGATGAGGAAGCTGACACTGTCATGCAGATCCGACGTACTGCTGCTGCTGGCTCCACTGCTGGTTCTGCCGCTGAGTCTGCCTCCACGTCTACAGCCAGACCCCCTCTGCAATCCTTGGATGACTCAGCTGAGACAGAGAGACAGTCAGGCAATGTGCTCGAAGACCTTGAGAGGGGGGCGGCAGAGATCGGATCAGCCTACTCTAGTTCACAGCAGAGGAAGAGGAGAAGGAGGGAGGACGAGGAGAGCTGGATGCCAGAACTTCGTAAAAATCTTTAGACAAACCAATCACTCCTCGAAAAGCTGATGGAAAAAATGCTCGAGGACAAGGAGAGGGAGAAGAGCCAGCGTGAACCCTTCATAAGCTATGTCACCCAGACTCTCAGGTGTTGCAGTCTTCAAGATTTCAACAATGTCAAAGAGCTCATATCGGATATACTGAAACAGATAAAGGCTCAACCGAGTGAATCATCTGTGTTGACTTCTGCTGATAGACCCACAGCTTCCACTTCGGCTCCTCCAGCTTACCCAGCCGCCTCCTTTGGGCAGTACCATCAGTACCCTCAACAGTACCCTCAGCATCAGCAGTACTTCCAGCCACAGCCCAACTATGATGCCCCCAGTTCCTGGCAGTATGGTGTAGGGGGAGAAGGGGGAGGATACCAACAGCAGCGGCAGTACCCTGGGCAGCAGCAAGAGCTTCAACAACCCAACCTCAGTACTCCTCGTCAACCCAGAGCATCTTCAGAATCGATGTCCAGAGCACTGAGTGCTGCCATAGGTGAGGATTGCTCGTTCAACATGGAGCATAGTAACTTCGGCCGTGTTTCACAAGCCAGTATGAACACCCCACCATTCTCGAGAGTGTCCCCAGCAACTCACTCTGCCATTCTGACATCTGCAGCTTTGGGAGCACCACCACCCTTGTCAACACCACCAGCCGTGGGACCAACATCAGTTGAGAGTAACGCTCAGTCTGTGGCTACTCAGGGAACTCGGGGAACTCGTGACAGTTTCAGCGAGGATGAGGATGCTTGAGGGTTTCACTGACAGTTGTATTTTGTTGTGTTGTGATTGCTAGCAGTGACTTTGTTTTATTTCACATGTTACACTGACAGTTGTATTTTGTTGTGTTAAGATTGCTAGTAGTGACTTTTTGAATTTCACTTGTTATACACATGATACTTGTACAATAAAATTGTTTAAATGGTACTAATTGTTTTTCGTGAATAAATTGTACTTTGTGAAATTATAATAAAATGAAAGTGGGAGAATATTGCAACAAAAATAAATCATAGATTATTTCAAATAACTTAAAATAAAATTTGAATAAATATTTTATGTATTTATTCAACTTTTATTCTATGTCATTTCAAATATATTTGTTATTACAATATTCTCTCATTTTTATTTTGTGACCATTTTATTGACTGACAAGAAATGTAACAATTCTTTGAAAGTATTTTTTTTTTTAAATATTGCATTTAAATAAAATAACATTTCAAATTAAAAAACATAAAAGTTAGTTGAGGACTATAAGTGCTAAACTTACTTTCATTTTGTGTCACCTGCTTTAGCAGTCGGTGACATATAGGGATCACTTCTCCGGCGTGTGTCTGTCTGTCTGTCCGTCACACTGATACAAACTGCTAAGCAGGTGACACACAGGTTACGCGGAACCCTATTTTTTCTTTTAAATGTGTTTTTTTTTATTTTATTGCAATATTCTCTCATTTTAATTTATAAACATTTTATTGAATGACAACAATTGTAACAATACTTTGAAAATAAAAAAGTTAAAAATATTGCAATAAAATAAAATTACTTTTAGTCTTTTCATTTGAAATGTACTTTTATTTTATTGCAATATTCTCTCATTTTTATTTTTACCAGTTTATTGAATGACAGAAAAACAACAATACTTTGAAAATAAAAAATGTTGAAAATATTGCAATAAAATAAATTTACATTTCAAATGAAAAGAAGTAAAAGTGAGTTAAGGACTAAACGTTCTAAGGTTACTTTAAATTTTTTTCATTTAAAATGTACTTTGGTATATTGCAATATTTTTTCATTTATTTTATTTTATAATACATGTAGTTTTATTGAAACGAAAGCCAACCCTAAACACATACTGTCACAATGCTCCCTAAACACAATCACTTGTCCACACTGTTACGTCCACAAGAACTAGTCAAGGAGCATGTTGTCTTGCCATGCAACACTCCCAGCAGGGGATGAACACCATTCCATTATTAGATTCCTCTGAGCCTTGGCCAATTTGTAGTCTCTGTTGGTTCCTGGTAGGTTCTCAGGTCTTGTGTCATCCAGATTCTTTCCTCGACGCCATGCACCAGGCACCAGGGCTCCATCAGGGCGTTCAATGTCAACAAGTCCGTTTTGCATGACAGGATACCTTGTGCGCATCAGATTGTGGAGGACCACACAAGCCTTGACAATGAGCCTAACCGTGTCTGGTTTGTGCATCATTGTTGTTAGTAACACCTGGAATCTGTTGGCAAGAATGCCAAAGGCATTTTCAACCACTCTTCTTGCTCTTGACAATCTGTAGTTGAAGATTCTTTGTTTTCTTGATAGCTGTCTGTTCCCAAAGGGCTTCATCATATAGGTTCTCAATGCAAATGCATCATCACCCACCAGGAAGTAAGGTAGATCTTCTGTGTCCCCTGGGAGGGGAGAAGGCTGAGGGAATCCAAGAATGTCACCGTTCTGCAAGCCTTCTTTCAACTCACTGGCATTGTAGATATGCGCGTCTGATGAGGCCCCCTTGCCACTCACGTCCACCCACAAGAACTTGTAATCACTGGTGACCACAGCCAAGAGAATAATGCTGAAAAACCCCTTGTAGTTGTAGAATTCAGAGCCAGAGTTGGGAGGGGCCTTGCATGCTATGTGTTTGCCGTCTATTGCTCCAACCACGTGAGGGAAATTCCATCTGTTCAGCCAATCGTCTGTAATTTGTTGCCACTGTTGGGGAGTTTCTGGAGGTGTCAGCATCTCCTCACGATATACATGCACAATTGCATCACAAACTTCACGAACAATGAGACTTATGGTGTTGTTTGGAACACGCCAGCCATACTGCATCTCCATGTATTTCGAACCTGATGCAAGGTGCCTCAAGGTGATGGCCACCTTTAAGCCTGGGTCCAAGGGAGCTCGCAAACGGGTTGTCTCCTTCGTCAGTGCTGGTGTCAGCCTTTCCACCAGTTCATCATACATCACCGGAGGCATTCTCATAAATTTCTTGAAGGCACGGGGATCCTCGTTTCTCAGCTCCACCATCAGCCTGTCATACAGCCCCAGCTGTGGCCTGCGAATGATCCATTGGCGCACCCATATGGCTCTTCTTCGTCTTCTCCTCACTCTTCTTCTGGCATTCAGGACTTGCTGAACCTGAAGTAGCTGGTTCTGATGTTGATGCAACAGCATAATCAGATGCGCCGGATCCATGTTGCCTCCTTAGCGTCTACATCAGAACTGATGAAAACTGACCCACACGCGATCTTTTTATAGCTGAAATAACTAGTGGTACACACGTGATTGGGACGTGGACAACACGCGAATCAGTCGTGGTTCAATCGCAAAAACACGCGAATGGCACGCGGATGACTGGTGACATAATCCCTGAGAAAGCCTTTTACACGCGGAGCACACGCTATCACACGTGCTAGGAACGCTGTAGACACGCGGATCACAAGTGAATTACAAGCGCTACACACGCAATCACACAAAGAAATTTTGCGTATGCCCGCGAGTGACCACTTGTCGTCCACTTGTGATCCGCGAGTGTACCACGTGTTATCGCGTTTGGTCCGCGTTTGTACCGCGTTTACACCACGTGTGCCACACGCGGTGGCCGTTGCTCCTAATTTTTGTGCAGCTCAAAAATAAAAATTGGCTCCGAGCGCGTGTGAATTTTTTCGCGCGTGTGCCCACTTGTTATTCGCGAGTCCTCCACGTTTCATTCACGTGTCATCCACTTGTTACCGCGTTTACTTCGCGTTTGACAGTTTTTCCTCGCGATGCACACGCGATCAACACGCGGAGCCCAGTGTGAGAGCGTCTTCATACAACAGTAAACTGTTGGTAAAAACAGTTTATGCGTGGATTCTTTTAGATCGTGTTCGCACCTGCAAATGTATCAAACACACGTAAAGGTAGTACCGGTTTATTGAAGTCTTGTTATAAAAAAGTAATAGTAACCCAGGGTTACTAATACCCCCACCGGAACCTTTTATTTTGGCTATCATAACTTTCATTCCGGCTAATGATTGTTATCATGGCAACAAGATGACTTTGTCCTAATGTGCATTACCTACACAAAGAATTATTCAAGATAATTCAAATTGACACGCACCCACACAAGCATTGGTTCCATGTTTGGAAGGAAACATATTTAGTCACCCATTATGTCTCCACGTTACAATAACACATAAAATAGAAAACCGCAAGCAATGATTTAGCATACGGAATAATAAACAAGGGTTTTCCCGAGATAATCTACACCCAGCACCCCAAGTATTCATATACAATAAGAATGCAACGATGTTTTAAGATCCATTAATGTTTTGCTCTTTTGTATAGAAGGGTGGGGGGTCTCAATTAGCAACATCATTGTTGTTCAGTGCCCTATACAGAGGGATTAACACTTAAGAAGTTGTGTAATCGTGAATTGAATCGTTGTTAGGGCAGCTTACACCGCAAACACAGTGTTGACCGCTTATTTAGCCTTCCGTGCACACTGACACGAAAAGTACCCTCTATCTTCCCAGTGTCTGTACCACTCTCGTAACACTGTCGGTTTATTACATTTACCTCTGTAACAGGCGCAGATTATTTAAGGACACGTGACTCTGTATGACGTCAGATAAAACGTCGGTTAGGAATTTGAAAATAGAAGGTTCCGATCGGTTACACTCTGAGCTTATGAAAAATAAGATAAAGACAAATTATTGGAATATTGTGAAATCAAATGATTTCAGCATGTAATTCATTTAGTTTTTGTATTTACGTGTATGTTGCAAATATGCTGCGTTCTAGTTTACATTTGCATACCTATCTGCCGTGCTTTAAAAGTGCAGAAAATAATTTGACAGTTACTGCTAAATGACTCAAGTAATCCTTGGTATTACTTGACTCTAGTTCTTGGTGCAGTGTTGTGTTTTATGTTGTCGTTTTTCTTGTTGGTTTTATCCCTCCAACAGTATGTAAGCTATCCAGAAAGGGCCTGAGTCCATTTGTACGACAGGTGGCCCTGTTTGTACGGTGTATACCATGCCGTGAACATCTAGTAACATTAATCTGACACCGGGCCGACATGTTACGGAACCTAATATTTGCTAGATGAATCCGCTTATTTTCAGATCTATTAACTCAGACCTAAAACTTCACTCTAACTGAATCTATATACTGTAAAAACAAACGACGTTATGTTCAAGTGTGACAGCGACAATGGAAACTTTTGAATGGAAATGGCTATTTTTCTTCATATAACAAAACCGTGACGTCATATGTCATCACCGGAATGTCAGTTTCCAAGTTTACTGAATTATTCGACCTTAGTATGTAGGCCTATTATTTGTCATTTGGACTAATAACTTTTTTTGTCTTTTGTGGAACTATCGAATCACGTGGTGAAATAGTATTGTTGATACGACAGCTGACAAAAATAATTACTAGCCTACACCCGACCGCTTCAACAATGCAAATATCACGGAAAATAGAAAGGCTATTCATCATTTATTTTTTATGTTATTTTAGTAATAGAATCAACTTAGGTAATGGATTAAAAATAATATTTTTTATAGATAATGGTTTTATAGCTTTAACTCTATTAGTTGATGATGGTCACAGGTGTAACAGTAAGGATTTCCACTAATGAATGGTAAGTGATGCTTTGTTTTGTCTATAGATATGGTCAATGGACAAAACACATGAGCGACTTGATGAGTCTTTTCAAGAACTACGGTTCAAATCACGACATCCGGTCTACCCTCCCCGAGTGGTCATCAACTTCCACTGTATTACCAATTCTCTGTTCTACCCGAACTGTACGTTCATGGACTCTGCAGACGAGTCCACAACGCCAACCCCGACACCACCACCAATCATAGATCCGACAGGTCCGCCAGTGATAGACTTAATATCAATAAGTAGGTATTTCAAAGACAATTCTCAAGCATCTGATTGGCTAGATTTCAAATTTTATTTATATATATTTATATATATATATATATATATATATATATATATATATATATATATATATATATATATATATATATTATATATATATATATATATATATATATATATATATATATATATATCATAGACATATAAATTGATGGACCTATTTATAACCCGCGCGATATTTACCGCCATCTTGGAGAGCATATTCGTTTAGCGCGTCCATAGATACGCTATTATAATACAAGGAACATCAGAATATTTTCCGATAACACTGCGCGTTTAATGTAGTTTTTTTGCGGCTTGTGGATCGGGAGGTCGTGGGTTCAAACCCCGGACGGGTCAAACCAAAGACTTGGTAGTAGTGGCTTCCCTCCTAACGCTCGGGGCTAAGGGGACAGCATTACGCCTGACTCGTCTGTGTCAGTATAATGGACCGGCCGGGTTCAGTCCTTGGGCACCTCATAAGTGCTCCTGTGCTATAATGATAGAAATGTCGCTGCGCGGTATCGGCAAAAATGCCCACTAATCCCAATCTGATTACTATAGACATGATGCTGTACATAGTAGGAATCTAGACTGGATGTAACGATCGAGAAGTAAATAGGGGCTTTTCCCTATATTATCGCACTTACTAGTATATGATTTTTATATAGGATAACAATACTGCAATTACAGTTAATGTTATTTTTCTCTTTTATTTCAATTATAACGGACTATTTAGATCTACTTGGTAGATAAACCATAAGAACCATATAAGCAAGTTTTTCTGCTAGCCTAGGCAGACTGAGGCCAAACATTGGACTTAAAAATATGAAGATATAAGAATTGTCAGTACTTTGTTGCACGATCCCAGAAGATGATGAATACACTTAGCTTTAGCTAATCTTTTTTTCCATTAAAATCACCTTTGTTTGTTTGCCATGTATATATGCAAACATGTAGATGTACACCTACAAAGATTGAGGATTTCAGTACAGTTAGTTTTGATTACGCTTGGCATGTATGTTATATTAAAGATAATAATTTTCGTTAATACTAGATCTGTCTAGTTCACTTTGCATGAGGATTCACACATGGCATCACTAAATTCTTCAACATCTTAAGACACAACAATAAGAATTAATAAGTCAATCAGTTCGTAGCTTTTATTTATACTCATTATCAATACAATTTTGTGACCAAAGTTATACACTATAATATTATTAAACAGAAAATATTTTTATTCAGATTTGTACTCATGTACATCATCGTATTATAAATGCAATATACAAATATAGTATCCGGTTTAGTTATTGGTATGGAAGCGAAGAAATAAAAATGACAACATTTTAAGCTTTTTGTGTGATAGTTGCATTTTAAGACATAAAAAAACAAAAACATTAGAGAATGAACTTTATGTATTAACGCCTATGTTCCTTCTTACTAAGGTTGCTTTCTTGATAAAAAGGGCGAGATTAAGAAGTATGTTCAAACAGCAAACAAATTTTATATACAGACGGTCTATTATACAAAGATGAGTTGAGGTATTTTCTTCTTAAATCAGTGAATACTGGGCATATACAAATAAAATGAACGACATCTTCAATGTCTCTGTTATTACATAGCAAACAGTATCTGCTTTTTCTTGATAAAGGATTTCTTGAAAATCGTTCAGTGCGAGTTCTTAAAAAATGTGCAGAATTTCTCATTTTTGTAATAAATGTCTTAGATCATTTGGTAAAATATCCAATTATGGTTCGTAGCTTGGCATGTCCTTTATATTCACCCAGTTTTTGCAACCATTTAAACAATCTTCAAAACCTTGTTTGTACAAAGTAACAGTTATTTTATTTGTAGAATGTGTTATTTTACACCAGTACTTAATAGATCTCACAAAACGAGTAACATATAAAGGATAGCGTCCAACTTCTGCATATACAGCTACAGTACTTGTACTAGAACGGACATTTAATATATTTTTACAAAACTTAAAAGTGCAGACGTTCCAGACTTTTACTTGTACAGTACCCCCACAACTCACATGAGTAGTTAAGAATGGAAGAAACAAAGGCATCGAACTATTGACACAAGGACTTAGGAGTAATTGGTATTTTTCGACAGTGATTACTTAATACATTCAGTGCTTTGATTCCCTTTCCTGCCAAATGCTCAATATCATTACTAAAGGAACCTGTACAGTTAAAAACTGTTCCAAGATAATTAAACGCATCAACAGTTTCAATTTCATTATATATCCATTGTTCAGAAGATAAATGCCGCCCTCTGTTTCGGAAAACCAGGATTTTAGTCTTTAGCACATTTACTTCTGAGCTCCATTGTTGACAATAATTATGTAGTAAGTCTACTTTATTTTGTAAATCTTTAGGAGAATCTCCCAGTATGACCATGTCATCAGGAAATAGTAAGAGACTAAATAAAACATCATTAATGCAAGTATTAGATGCTCTGTTGGATCTTACAAACAACTCCAGGTCGTCCAAGAACAATGACACAAGGGCAGGGAAGATAACCTTGCCTTGCCACAGTCCAACATAACAAGTAAAAAAAAAATCAGAGAAGCTATTAGATTGCCTCACACATGACTTAACTTCACTATACATGTTCTTTAGTACACGTATCACCTTACCTTTAATATCAATTTTATGTAATTTAAACCACAGTAATATCAATTTTATGTAATTTAAACCACAGTGAATTTCTATCAATACCATCGAAACATTTTTTCAGATCAGATCAATCATACCTACATATAATCGTTTATTATTAGATATAATGTTGAACAATAGATTGTAAAGCAAACATTGCATCAACGGTTGATTGACTTTTTCTCAAACCATACTGATAATCGCCTATCTTTGAACAGGTCTCAGTGTATTATTAATTCTATTGTTTAAAACTGAGGTAAACAATTTTGTAAAAACACTTAATTAATAAGGTTATACCACGGTAGTTGTTAGGGTCATTCTTGACCCCCTTTTTATGAAAGGGGACAATAATACCCTTTGTCCATTCTTCCGGAAAACATCCCGAATCAAATATTGAGTAAAAATAACACATACATGTCCAGCAATAATATCTTTGCTTTCAATAAAATATTCATTAATAAGCCCATCAATACCATTGGCTTTACATCGGTTTAATAATTAATACCTAAAATCATTTCCTCAACCGTAATCTTTCTGTTATAACTTTCATTATCAGAACAATTGTTAAAATTATATTCCTTACAAAAAGCATCCGCATCTTCAATTTGACTTTTAAAAATATCATTTTCTAAGTTTGAAAAGTAATTATAGAACTAATTTAGTGATAAACCTTCTTCAACTTTTCTTTCTGGCTTTTTAAAATGCATTCAAAATTGTTTAGGCTTGCAGAACTTGAGCTTTTCAATATTGCATATATTTCTTCTAGTAAAAAGACGCTTTTTGTTTCGAATTAGGTATTTATACTCTGTTCTCCTCATATTTATTATGGTAGAAAACATTATTTGCATGTAAATAACAATTTTTCGCATGTTGAATCTCCAATTTAACTTCATTTGAACACTTTGGTCAAAATAAAAAAGTTAACAGACTTAACAGAGCGATCCCTTTGCTTTTCTTCAAAGGGCAACACGGAAAAGTATTGTAGTCAGTGAAGTAGATAAAATGCATAATATGGAAAAAAAGTGTTTTTCTATCACATGGACAAGAAATGGTTTTCTCAAAAATATGAATATAGCATATGAAATCTCAAGTTCATTTATGCTTTATGAAGCAGTCATTAGAGTTTAATAAAAAATATTTTAGAATGCTCAGAATGAGTCCTGGAGATTTTAAAAAATCATAGTAATAAGTATAAATCTACTAAACAATGCACAAGAATTCTGCTGGTTTACAACAACAGGTCTATTAAAGCAAAATATTGGACAAATATTCTACAAATGTGGATCAAATCTTCCACAGAATCGAAGATTTTCAACTTCAAATGTAAACATGGATGTGAAGGTGTACAAAACTTAACACTGTCAGGCTATGCTTCCTTAGGGATTTCTCTTTATCTCAGCTGACTTCAGCTAAAATATTGTATCTCTTACAAATATGTACTTATTGTCCTTTAAAAAGAACTGTTTTGCTTGAGTTATGTCACATTGTTTTTACCTTCTGTCTTAAATTTAAAGTCTTGGTCATGTGGTGCAGTCTTAAGTTGTAAAAGACCTTGACCATTGTCTTTATGAGAGTAAAGCAATGGTTTTCAATAGAAACACTAGTCTCCAATGTGTGGTCTGAAATGAAGACTTTTAAGCCAATGTCCTTCAGTACGAGATACTGCAATTGAAGCAACATTCGATGTGGAGGTGTTGTGCCATCACAGAGGTTCCTTAGATGCCTCTCAGCTGTAACCACAACAACAACAGAATCTGAAGATGGAACTACTAGTCCACCACACTGTTTAAGACGCAGAAGAAAGTCAGTCCTCTGCATGGATGGAGCTGTTTGGTCCACTAGAACCTGTCTACAAGTATCACACTTGACCACCCCCAATAGTTTTCTGATGACCCAGCCTGCTATATACACACAGGCATTCCTCAACAGGTACTCTTGTTCTGACAGACTAACTGCTACAGATTCTGCGGTGAAGAGTTGGTCTTCCTCCGAGAAAGGATCAAGAAAATCGCTTTCCTCGTATTCGCAGGGTTACTGCTAGGTTGCGGTTTACTGGTTCAGAACCTCTTCCTCTGTGCTGTCTTGAGGCTTGCAGTTGCCATCTGGAGACACCTTAAATAATAGATCTAGATTTAGAAAATAAAAATCTTTACTCATTATGACTTTAAATATAAAGATTAAAGTAACATTATCCTCAATTAAGGGTTTATACAAAATTCTAAGCTGCAAACCATTTTTCTCTATAGTATTATCATGTTCTTTATTTGTTTGTGTGTTAACAATGATATTTTACAGAAAATAAAACTGTACCTGCAATGCACCACAGTGTGAGATGATTTTCCTGAATATTCCTTGGAATACTTTGGAAGATGGGTTGTTGTTCCATCCAGCTGAAAAGACAAACTTCAGTAAAATAACACTAACGTTTGTAAGTCGTCAAACAGGGGTATTAAATTTTTAAAATGAAATTCATAAAAGCTTGTGACCATTCTTTAAACAAAAACCCCAGAAGGCAAAACAATGGTATTGAACATTTATTAAGCAAAATGATTTTCCCATAGATCAGAATAAGCATACATAAGAACATAGTAACAGTGCAGTTTTCATACCAGCATGCCTGACAGCATTGAAGGAAAGTTCCAAGTGGTCCTGGAAGAGTTTGTAGGTCAGCAACAAGTGCTGCTCTGTGAAGATGTCTCCTGCCAGTCCAATGAGGGAGTCAATGGCAACCACCTGACCAGTCACACACATGCTCCTGAAAAAAATTGCCAATAATCACTTTTTTCTAGTAAGATATTTCAGTACACCAAAACTTTCTCTTTTATGCTTAAGAAACAAGCCCAGTCACAGCATCTTGTGCTCGATTCTCTGCCACCATTTCAGTGATCTAACATATTGATGCTAAAAAAGCTTTAAATGAAAAAGGTCTGTAAGAGGTTTATTGATGTCATGATAATTCGACACAAGTTGTAAACTTACAAATAGGCATAATTTGGTGAAAAAGCAGGTAGAAGTTGTCAAAATTGTAAGCTATTCATTGTCCAATGAGCAACAAGTATTGTCCCAGTCATCATCATCACTCTCAGATCCACAAACTATTTGTTGATATTGTTTGAAATTTCTTAACTCTTATTTCATTCAGTACTTACCATACACAAATAGTCTCTTGTTTTCAAATTATTCATACAAAACAAGGAGCTCCGATAAGACCTCACCTACAAAAGGCCAAGCCACGACGAGTGCTGAAAGCGGTTTGTTCAAAATTTAAGAATTGCACAGGCCAAGCCCTGACGAGTGCTGAAAGCGGTTTGTTCAAAATTTAAGAATTGCACAGCAACGGATTTTTTTACTGGATTATGTTAAAGACACAAGATTCTTAGTATGCAAACAAGAACAAGCAACAGGGGACTGAACACACAAAGCATCAATGCTAACACTCACTACTGGCCGAGAAATATTTGAACAAAGTCGACAGGCCATCCAATTTTCTCTTTTTCATTTTGACAGGTCACGTTTGGAAAACATATTGGACTGTGTTCGCGTTTTTGCTACACAATGCGATCAAACTATCACAAATTATTGGAAAATTTTAACCAGTCTACACTGCGACAACGCTGTTACCCAAAGCATTCCGAAACAGCATTAAATAACGCAAAGGGGACAAAGTGCCGAAAAGGATCGACACTGGCGAAAACACATGCGTGGACAACGATTGATATGTGAACCGTTGGGAATTTCAACCAATTTTAAACAACCATTTCGGCCGGCGGCCAGCTCTTATTGAGAACCCTGAAGAAGCAACTTATTTTAATTTCCAGTAAGTTAAAAAACTAAACAAAATAACCAATAAAAAAATCAAAACTGAAAACAAAACAACATAATATGAATCAACAGCCACAAAGTACAGAGGCTGTACTCTCTATTTGCCCTTTGAACAGTGATGCACAAATGCAAATTTTTTATGACTAAAACATTTTCTTTTTTTTCCTCTCTTTTGTCTTAAACAAAAGTTTAGAGCTCAAAGGGTAAAGCAAGTAAATGGTGGTAAATAAGATGTCCTCCTGAGGTAGGAAACCTGCATTTTCATGTGTGACAGCAAATGCCAAACTGTTGAAGAAACTGCTGCTAACACAACAATAACTTGTTCAACTTTGAATTGAATACCTCCTAGTCTCATACAATGGGACACCATCAGACAGTTTCAATCTCAACAGATATGATCTCATATCGAGAAGAAATGTTTTCTTCTCAGCTAGATTAACTTCTGTTAATCCACATTTAAAACATAACCAACAAAAGTTCATTTCCTTAATGTTTGTTTTTATGTAATTTGTATACATAATAGTATGTTTATACTCCTAAATTTGACCGCACAGGCAAGAAAATACAGACTTTATGTTGTATTTTAACACATTGAAATAATAATTTCTCATTTTGTTCAGAGAATGGACAAGCTGTTTGACATTTTGAACAGTAAATCCCCATTTGCTAAGGGAGCAATTACTGATTTGTTTTAACCATTAATAAAAATGTTTGTAAGTAATTTTAACCATTATCATGATAGTTAACCCTGAAAGTTAAGTTAAGCTGTAATAAATATCCTTAATTGTTTGTTCAGTAAATGTCAAAGAAATATAAATACATGTAATATTTTGTTTGCACCAGAAACTAATTTTATTATTACCTCTATACAATCAGCTGTTGCAACACAGTTCTTGAACTTGGCGTCTATTTCTTTCATTGTTTGCAGAGCCTTAGCGACAGAAGATGACAGCAGCTGTGTAACTAAACTCACTTTCATCTTTTACTGTTGAAAAGCTATATGTTTGCTTGACAACTTGTTAGTCAATCTGAGACCTACTTCTTCCTGAGTTTCATGCAAGTCAGCAAGGACTTGCCATAAGATCACCTGTTCATCAATGATGAATGTCTTGTAAGCATGCAGAGTATTCCGTACTAACTTAATCAGATGGCAGGCATCAAAAAACACATGTGTCTTTTGAGTTCCATTAGCATTGAGGAAAAAGTTTATTGTGGATGCTGGACTGATGTCTGCCCTGAGAAGTCTGCACATGGCAACTGTGACATTTGTTGTATGACCATCAAGGGTCAAGGCACAAACTCGAAAGCCATCCTCCGCAAGTCTCTCGATACAGGCTATCACTAGTTCTTTCTGGTTCTCAGCAGTAAGGCCAGTGGGTGAAAAAGAAAGCTATAGGTGCTTTCCAACTTCCACAAAGACCCACTAGAAGAAAGACAAGCACTTCCTTGGCTTCAGCTGTAGAGTCACTCCCAACACCAAGGTCAACATAACCAATGTATTCACCTGTAGCTGCTGAGTAATTAATGTGCCTGCGAATACTCATTGCATCCAGCATTGAACAGCATCTGAAAATAATTTAAAAAATGTTAATTGAAAGACCAATTTAAGTTATATTAGACATAGAATTAAAAAGGGCTTTTGGGACACTGGATCATACACCTGAGACCCCTTAACCTAGTTATTCAGCCAAACATAACCATTTAGCTATCTTGGCTTAACATCCTCAAAGGATCATTACTCATGCTGTGAAGTTTCATCAATTTGACCCTAGAAGAATTATTGAAAACAAATGTGTTGAGAACTACTAGGCGATGTTTAATACCAAATATGAAAGGTCAGAAAATTGCTAATTTTCAACTTCTTTTCTGTTACCATGATCTACATATGCAACCGCCACAAAAAAACTTTAATAATGAAAAAAACTACAGAACAAAATCACGAATTCTAAAGCTTACCAAGTGTACTGTTCAGGTGCTGTTTTCTCTGTGTGCATTCAGCATACTTGTATTCAGTCCAGGGCTTCCATCTACGTTTTTCAGCCATCTGCATAAAATTAATAGCATGTAGAAATAGCTAGGTGACAAGTTTTCATAAAAGTTTCATAGCTCTACTACTTTCACTTGAGTTTACTTAGATAACAGACAGATGGACATCTGGACACACAGGCAAAAAAAATCTACAGGCCTCTTTCCCACAAAGTGATGGGGCATCAAAATGTGCTATTTTCACTTGTGCAAATTGAACTATAGCATTAATTTAAATTCAAACTGAATGCAAACTGTCTGTGGCAATGAATCGATTTTTAAAAGCTTATGAGAAAAAAATTAATACCTGCGAATTGTTCTGGGGTGAGGAAGTGGAACCTTCTCTTTGTCTCTCAGGTAACTGAAAGCATTTGGGGAGTATAGGAGTAGGATGGTCGTGAACTCGCGTTGCTGGGAGGAGTACTCAGAGATGGGCTTCGAAAACAGCTCACTTGGAAGATCTTTAAAACAACAATGTATCATAGCCGTACAAAGAATGAAAACAAGATTTTTCATAAAGTAAGTATGTCTTAACACTTAAACAGTCAAACATTAATAATGCCATTGAGCATTTATAGGGGTAAACTAAACTAACAAAGTTTTTTCTTAAATACTAAAAATTAGTAAAAAAAACACCTACTGGTTTGAGAAAGATAATGTTATAGAACTTTAATTATTGCACAGTTTCACACAGTATTACCTCCATATGCTTCCAACTGTACTTTTAGCTCTTCATTGACAAGGTTTAACTTGTCTAGCTCCTTTATGATATCACTGCACTTTTTCTGTGCATGGGCTTCTCTTTTTACTGTTTTTAGATCTTTTTTAGCAGACTGGAGCTGTTCTTCCTTTTCTTGATACAGCTTCTTCAACTTAGTTGGTGATATTGAGTAGCTGTGTTCCTTTAAACAGATACCAAAATCAATTATATAAATCATTATTGTTACTTTATAAATTGAATGTCAGAAAAGAGAGACATGCCCATATACAATGTTCATTAAAAGTTTTTTGCAGATAAACAAGACATGAAATTTATATGAAAAGAATGACGGCAAATGATAAAGTACTGCCAAAATATAGCCAATACCATAATAATATTTATTGTTGTGACGGCTGACTGTAAATCATCATAAATCACTGTTTTGTTGAATTTCTTCTTACTGAGTAAAGCTGGTAAGTGTCTTGATCCCTTAAAGTTGACCCTATCTTTGTGGAAAACAGTTCAGCATTTATATTGTACCTGTTTAATGCGTTCTGCATAAGGCAAGGTGTCAACAACCTCTGACACAGCTGCACTGGCTTGCAGTGACGTCCGAGTTTTGCGAGGAACCATTTTCTTCTGCAAAAATAAATAATACTTACAAATAATTACAAAGATAATCCGGTAAATAATAAACACAAACGTGTTATAAAGTAACTGTGTCTGGGTGTTTTATTATGTTTGTTTTCAGCTGCCGTCGATATTTACCTCAATTCTGAGCTGATTATTTAAAAGTATTTCCCATACAGTTTTAATTTCAAGTAATTTTTCTTCTTCAATGATAACAAATGGTATTTTCGAATGGTATAAGACAATCAACAAATTTTGCTTACCGTCACAATAATGCAGTAATTAAATAAATTTATATAGTATAAAATACCTGAAGATGTACTGGAAGGTCAACAATTGTCGGGACAGCTCCACCTCGCAGTCTCGTTATCTGGCCAGTGCGGTCAATAGCATCTTCAGTGAAATGCTGGCTGCAGACAAGCGCATGCTTGGAAGGTGTAGCATGAGCCCTTCTACAACCTACAATCCACTTGCTGTGCCGTTCAGGCGACTTGTCTTTATTTGGGAAACTGAAAAATAAACAGGAAATTTAAGTATGGTATTACCAATTATAGTTTATTAAAAGCTTACTAAACCTCACCTAAATACTAAGAACACATCATGGCACTAGAAGATGTCCAAGGTATGTGTACTGAATATGTGCTAAATCAGACATGAAAATAACAGTAGCTAGGCTTCTGTATAAGATCCACAGGGCCATCCCATTTAAACGAAAAAATCAACTCTTAGCCGACTATATATTACAGTACTTGTCCTAACGTCTTGTGACATTGGACTGCATGCATACTCAATGCCGGTACCTAGCCCAGTCATGGGGCGCAACAGTCTCATTTCAACAAGAAATCAGCATTACTTCTTTACAAAATACATACCAAGGATCATGAAGGAACTGATTAGAAATAAGTAGCATGTACCAGCTCTCTCTTCTCTCTCTCCCTCTTCTCTCTCTCCCTCTCTCGATGAAATAGAGCTCTGTACTGAGAGTACTGTAGTGCATATAGGCACTTCCAACAGCCTTGCTGTTGGGTTAACCCTTTAGCAACATGGTTGAGTGTCAGCCTACAGATCTGAAGGTCCCGGGTTCAAATCCCAGTTAGGTACAGGATTATTTTCTCCTCTAAGATTTACTTTATTTGTGTCAGAAGTAAACGGAAGCCTGGTGTGGCTTTCCTGAGATGGGCTTGGGCAGAGAAAAGGTAAAGGGGGAGGAGTGTAGTGCATACAGGCACTTTCGCTGGTCAACCCGGCACCTGGTAAACTCGGCACTTGGTGAACTCGGCACCGAGAATAGTGAATTCGGCATCCGGTAAACTCGGCACCTGGTAAACTCGGCACCTGGTGAATTCGGCATCGGCATTTGTATATTATTCTTTAATCTCTTTGCTTCTAGACAATTTGGCAATATTTATTGTTACACAATGTATGACCTATACTGTTATCTTGGAAATGTATGTTTGTGAAGAAAGGTGAATTTTCAAAGTAACTTATTACGACCACATTATTTTATCAACAGATACAAAATGATTTATTGGCTACTGGCTTAACATTTATTTTTTAATTGAATTAGTTGATATAATTTTGTAAGAATTTATCTTTCTATGAAAATTTTATGAACATTTGCACATTTGGTTGTTAGTTATCCATTCCAGATTCATCTTGGCTGGCGCAAGAACAAGTGACACAGGGAAGCCCATGTGGTGACAGGGTCTCTTCATTAACCTCCTCATAATTAGTACCTCACCCCTTATATGTGTACGGGGAATACATTGTCTAATAGCACCTGGTACCCCTTCCAAGTATACTAGGAATACACCGCTGCCATCTTGTTGTTTTAGCAATTTGTGGTGACAGTCTCTCTTCATTAACCTCCTCATAATTAGTACCTCACCCTTTCTATGTGTACGGGGAATACATTGTCTAATAGCACCTGGTACCCCTTCCATGTATACTAGGAATACACCGCTGTCATCTTGTTGTTTTAGCAATTTAAACAAGGTACACACTGAATTACACATGATTAAGTACAGTACCTTTGATGTTGAGTATACGTAAATTTATTATAAATACAATGCAAATCTATAATAGAAGGAATAAATTAATGTGTTTAATAATCTACCTTATTTCTTCGCTAATTATATATTTAATTATTATATTAATCGTATATACTTTTTGTAGTTAGTTGTTTTTAACTGCTTTTATTCACGCATTAGACAATAGGACATGTGAAATTTTTATTTCTATTTTTTTTTATTGTTTTTATTTTTATATATTATTTGCATAATGGTTTATATCTTTAAAAAAACAAGATGCCGAATTCACCAGATTCGTAATGCCGAATTTACCAGGTGCCGAGTTCACCAGGTGCCGAGTTGACTATTTACGCAGGTGCCGAATTCACCAGATGCCGAGTTGACTTGATTCCCTTCAACAGCCTTGCTGTTGGGTTAACCCTCTAGCGACCTGGTTGAGTGTCAGCCTACTGATGTCAAGGTCCCGGGTTCGAATCCCCGTTAGGGACAGGATTATTTTCTCCTCTCAGACTTACTTTAGTACTTAGTGACAATCAGCAAATGCAAGTTCAATGTTGCGAAATTTCTCTCTGAAATAAACAAATAAAATGCTACTTACTGGTGAAAGGTAATCCCCTTAGATCTTGTTACAAGATCTCTACGATTTTTGCAGTTGATTGCAAAACACTGATGTCCATTATAAACCTTTTTTTTAAGTTTTGTTGTCCCATTGCTTGCAATGGCAGACGCCATTATTAACAACTGGATATGCTCTCCAATATGGCGGCCAACGGTACGATGACGCGTCAGCACTTAGCCAATAGGATAGCCGGTCTATCTTTCTTATGTCTATGACAGAATCTATATCGTCAGAGGCGTGAATGACTATTTAGCCGCTTGGCACGACAAGGGAGATAACTATAAATGCATGCAAATTGAAGCCGAAAATATGCGATTTAAATTGTCACAATTCAGCGCGAAGTTTGAAAGTTTGAAGTAATCATTTGCAGCAAGTGTAGATTTGTCTGGTAGGTAATATTTTATTTATTTTTTTTAATGAATTAACTGTCTTAACGCGTACGTTTTCGTACCAACTGTTATATTCTCCAGCATTAATTATATATAACGATTCAATAGTATATTTTATTTATGTGGTCAACTTGATGTCATATGTATAAAAAAATTATTAATCAACATTTACTATCAGGTACTGCAGTAAGGTAAACCACATCAGGGTACCATGAAAGGAGCGAACAGATTGTGCGTCTGGTACTTTGGTGTTCTAGCTGTAAATGCATCTACATGTATATTTATCTAATGTTTAAGCTGAACATTTTTATCATATCTTGTTCATATCTTCCATCTCCCACGTGCCTTATGTTCCAGAACCGATCGACTTAACAGCCTGCAAGTTTCTTTCTGATATCGACACCGGAATCCCACTATTTCTGTCTCACGACAGCGGTCATTCCCACGGGGGTGAGTCGTAATCCTCCTCCCCCTCCTTATCATCACGCGTCATCATCATCATCACCATCATTGGCGTCATCATTAACAACAAAAACATCCACGATTTCATCATTATCATCATCTATAACAATTTTTTCTTTCGTTTTAAAATACTTTGATTGGCATTTTTTGATATATAAAAGACTTGATTATATTCTTCCAATAATCGATCAATTTAATTATGAACGCGATTATATAACTGTATTAGCAATTTTTAAAGCTAACTGTCAACATTCCATAAACAATTTCAAGTGTTTTATTTCTGGTCATTTGTTGCTTTTGTTATTTTCTGTTTGTTGAACGAGTGCCTGTGTCTCAAGTCTAAAGAGCACCACCTTATATGGTATCTTGTCACGTGTTTATGTCATACTTATATCAAGTGTTAGGTAGACTTGATCTGATACCTTCTCCGTACGAAGATGCCGAGCAATTTGATTGGTTATCACATTTATTCTCGGTTGTTAAGCTTAAAACGGTTAAAGATACAATCGCGACGGGTTTGAGTCTCCCTAGATAGAGACAACACACTCTTTGGAAGCACGAAATATTTACATATAGTCTAGCGATCTGACATAATACTTAAATCTATATTTAATCAAGGTTAATACTTTAGCCGAATAATG
The DNA here is from genome assembly GCA_007844125.1 of Sinonovacula constricta. Taxonomy (NCBI): domain Eukaryota; kingdom Metazoa; phylum Mollusca; class Bivalvia; order Cardiida; family Solecurtidae; genus Sinonovacula; species Sinonovacula constricta. The sequence continues at coordinate 8,497,833 of CM017566.1, read as the reverse complement.
CTTATTTGACAACTGTGGGGAGGTCGCTTTCAGCCCCGGTTCTATACGATTATATATTATAGCCTGCCTAAACATTAACCAAACAGCATGTGACGTATGTTACCTTCATCAGATAATTGGTTTTCCTGATGTTGTGTTGCCAGATAGTTTTTAGTGCAATAAAGTTGTGCGTCAGCAGACAATATGGCAATTCTATAATCAGGAACGACTGAAAATGTGTTTGACAATACGAAAACTGAATATCGACACTTTTGATAAGAAGCACGAGTAGATGATGGCTAAATGGTTTTGATTATTTCTCCATTCCAGGGACACCCACGACCACCCCAGAATCCCCTATCTGTAAGTTGATTCTGAATTTACAAAACGAACTTGTAGAAACAAACTCCATGCATTCAATCCCTATATTAGCACCAAAGCGTACCTGGTGCAAGCCCCATCTAAATCAAAATAAACAATCGTTTTGATATCTAATATAAATCAATTAACTAATTTAATAGTGTCGCATATAGTTCAGACACATACCAGAACCTTTGATCTCGATTAGTGTACTTTCTGCTATTTAGAGCGCTTAAATAAATGGAAAACTGGTCACCTAAGTTGGCTAATTAAAGTCCATACTAAGAATACAGCGTTGCCTATTTTAAATGTGCTTCATTAAGTATGTAAATAACGTGCAAGGAGCGTCATTTGAAGTATGAAAGCCAAACCTTACTGCTGGATTGTCAGATGTGTATGAGTGTGTGAATTTATGCATTTGGTCATTTTTCTTAGAGAAATATATGTATAGCTGAATGTTGCAGGAAACGTGTCTTAACCTTTAGTTCTAGTGTTTACATTTTATATTAAGTTTCTGTCGGACGCAAGAAGAGGGCAGTTCCTAGCATTATACCATCGTATGTGACGAACGCAATACTTTCTTTGGAGTTCCTTCTTTCCCAAAGATCAGGTATGTTTTCTTATTCCCATTTTTTAATTTGAAAAAAAAAATCATTAAAAAAATGCATAGCTATTTGCCATATTGGTAGGTATTTTCTACTCTATTTAAATGTTTATAATGTTTATTATTCAATTAGTTAACTTTCATTCGTTCTCATTTCACAATACATGAGATTGCTTGTGCATGATGCAATAGGCGCGTTTTCGAAACATGTCGTAAATATCTCCTAACTGTATATCGTTACTTACTCTTTAGTTATATTCATTATGAACACACACCATTTACTTTTGCCGTATTAAAATAATTATTTATTTCCATGTCATATATATTTCACAAAATAAAGCCTAACTGAAACGTCTTTATTTTTATTTCTATCTTTTATGTTTAACTGGCGTCATATTTAGATACATGGCTTACAATATTCAAAGACTGCGTCAGCAGTACATGTTTATGTAATGGGTCGACAGTGTAATAGGGTTGTATAAATGTGGAGATATTTCTAATATTTCAGATGTTATATATGCCAGATATCCTCCCCGAGGGAGATAGCACACTTAGAATGAAGTAGAGGTTTTGGCCCCACCAACATCCAAGCAGCTCCAGGAACAGTCTCAGGATCAGATACGAGCTTAAGGATTGGTCTCAGACTCGAGCTAGAGGATTGATCTCAGACTCGAGCTAAAGGATTGGCCTCAGACTCGAGGATTAAGATCAGACTCAAGCTTGAGGATGGGTATCAGACTCGAGCTTGAGGATTGGTCTGAGACTCGAGCTAGAGGATTGGTCTGAGACTCGAGGATTGGTCTCAGACTCGAGCTAGAGGATTGGTCTGAGACTCGAGCTTGAGGATCGGTCTGAGACTCGAGCATGAGGATTGGTCTCAGATTCGAGCTCGAGGATTGGTCTCAGACTCGAGCTAGAGGATTGGTATCAGACTCGAGCTTGAGGATTGGTCTCAGACTCGAGCTAGAGGATTGGTCTGAGACTCGAGCTCGAGGATTGGTCTCAGTCTCCAGCTAGAGGATTGGTCTCAGACTCGAGCTTGATGATTAGTCTCAGACTCGAGCTCAAGGATTAGTCTCAGACTCGAGCTCGAATATGGTCTCAGACTCGAACTCGAAGTGTCGTTTAAGTCTCTAGCTTGAAGTTTAATCTCAAACCGGAGAATTAGTGTCAGACTCGAGCTCGACGATTGGTCTCACACTTGTGCTCGAGAATTGGTCTCAGAGTTGAAGATAAGTCGCAGATCCGAACGCGAAGTGTGGTCTAAGTCTCTAGCTTGAAGATTCATCTCAAACCCGATAATTAGTGTCAGACTCGAGCTCAAGGATTGGTCTCAGTGTCGAGTTCGAAGATTATCCTAAAACTAGAGCTCGAAAGAATAGTCTCAGGCTCAAGCTCGAAAAAATAGTCTCAGACTCGAGCTCGAAAAGTGGTCTCATACTCGATCTCAAAGACTGATCTCAGACTCGAGCTAGAGAATTGGTCTCAGTCTCGAGCTTGAGGATTGGTCTCACACTCGAGGATTGGTATCAGACTCGAGCTCGAGGATTGGTCTCAGACTCGAGGATTAAGTCTTAGACTCGAGCTAGAGAAATGGTCTCAGACTCTAGGATTGGTATCAGACTCTAACTCGAGGATTTGTCTCAGACTCGAGGAGTGGTCTCAGACTCGAGCTAGAGGATTGGTCTCAGACTCGAGCTCGAGGATTGGTCTCAGACTCGAGCTCGAGGATTGGTCTCAGACTCTAGGATTGGTCTCAGACTCGAGCTCGAGGATTGGTGTCAGACTCGAGGATTGGTCTCAGACTAGAGCTCGAATATTGGTCTCAGACTCGAAGTCGAAGTGCGTTTAAGTCTCTAGCTTGAAGGTTAATCTTTACCGAGAATTAGTGTCAGACTCGTGCTCGACGATTGGTCTCACACTCGTGCTCGAGAATTGATCTCAGAGTCGAAGATTAGTCGCAGATCCGAACTCGAAGTGTGGTCTAAGTTTCTAGCTTGAAGATTCATCTTAAACCCGAGAATTAGTGTCAGACTCGAGCTCAAGGATTGGTCTCAGTGTCGAGCTCGAAGATTATTCTAAGACTAGTTTCAGGCTCGAGCTCGAAAAATAGTCTCAGACTCGAGCTCGAAAAGTGATCTCACACTCGAAGATTGATATCAGACTCAAACTCGAAGATTGGTCTCAGATACGAGCTCGAAGATTAATGTCAGACACAAGCTCAAAGATTGGTCTAAGACTCGAGCACGAATATTGATCTCAGGCTCGAGCTCGAAGTTTGGTCTGAGAATCGAGCTGAGCTCGAGAATCAATCTCAAAAGCGATTTGTTAGAGGATTAATCTCAGACTCAACCCTAGAGGCTCAAAGATAAGTATTAAACTTGAGGATTAGTATCAGTCTTGAGGATAAGTCTCATCCTCGACGATAAGCATCAGCATCGATGGTTAGTCTCAACCTAGAGAATTAGCATCGGCCTCAAGGATTAATCTTTAACCAGAGGATTAGCCTCAGCCTCGAGGATTAGTCTCGGCCTCGAGTATTAGTCTTAAACTCTAGAATTAGCCTCAGCCTTGATGATTAGTCTCAGTCTGGAGGATAAGCATCAATCTTAAGGATTAACCTCAGCCTCGAAGATTAGCCTCAGCCTCGAGGATTAGCCTCAGTCTCAAAGATTAGCCTCAGCCTCGAGGATTAACCTCAGCCTCGAGGATTAGTCTCAGGCTTGATGTTTAGTCTCAACCTAGATGATTAGCATCGGACTCAAGGATTAATCTCAAACCCGAGGATTAGCCTCAGTCTCGAGGATTAGCCTCAGTCTCGAGGATTAGCCTCAGTTTTGAGGATTAGCCTCAGCCTCAAGGTTTAGCCTCAGCCTTGATGGTTAGTCTCATCCTCGAAGAATAGCCTCAGCCTCGATGATTAGGCTCAGCCTCGATAATTAGCATCAGCCTCGAGGATTAGTCTCAGCCTCGATGATTAGTCTCAGCCTCGAGGATTAGTCTCAGCCTCGAGGATTAGGCTCAGCCTCGATAATTAGCATCAGCCTCCAGGATTAACATCAGCCTCCAGGATTAGCCTCAGCCTCGAGGATTAGCCTCAACCTCGGGGATTAACCTCAGCCTCGAGGTTTAACCTTAGCATCGAGAATTAACCTCATCATCGATGATTAGTCTCAGCCTCGAGGATTAGCCTCAAAGTCGAGGATTAGCCCCAGCCTTGATGATTAGTCTCAGCCTCAAGGATTAGCCACAGCATCGATGAATTAGTCTCAGCCTCGAGGATTAACCCCATCATCGATGATTAGTCTCATCCTCGAGGATTAGCATCAGCCTTGAGAATTAACCTCAGCCTCGAAGATTAGCATCAGCCTTAAGGATTAACCTCAACATCGATGATTAACATCAGAAACGAGGATTAGCCTCCACCTCGAGAAATAGCGTCAGCATCGATGATTAATCTCAGCCTCGAGGTTTAGCCTCCACCTCGAGGATTAACCTCAGAATCGATGATTAGTCTCAAATTCGAGGAATAGCTTCAGCATCGATGATTAGTCTCATCCTCGATTATTATGCTATAATCCTCGAGGATTTGCATCCGCCTCGAGAATTAGTCTCAAATTCGAGTATTAGCCTCAGCCTTGAGGATTAGTCTCAGCCTCGAGGATTAGCATCAGCCTTTATGATTAACCTCAGCCTCGAAGATTAGTCTCAAACTCGAGGATAAGTCTCAGACTCGGGTTTATTGACAAGTAATAAACATGTAATTGTACACGTTACGAACAAAAAAATCGAGCAAGGGTTAGTTTATACTTTTTCTGTTCGAAAATCTTTGCCGCTTATCTTCTTCAGGTTCGGTAGTCTGGTCAAGCCCATTTAACACCTGGCATACATCATCTGGAATGTTCGTCAAAACCCCCGATGGCAGGGACCTAACAGGCGGTTTTTATAATGGTAGGTTCAGTTATTGGTTATCCGACACGAGCTGTTATATGCACTTTATGTTGATTTGAAATACATCTCAGTGACACAATTATGCTAACTACAGTGACGTTCATTGACGCTCTGAAACGAAATGCTGGCATCGCAGGCCACGTGGAAGACCTTAGGATAGACCTCAGGTGTGTTTGCACCGACTGAGACTAGAACCAGTGTTACATTTCGGAGGCTCTAACACCTTGACCACGGGAGTTATCATATTCGTTAATAGGATAGACATTATAAGTGTCCTTAAAAGCAACTTAAATCATGAACAAAACTATAACAACGTGTTTAAACTCAGTTTAAAATTAAATTGTTATTATAGAATAGCCCAAACATACTGGTGACAGGTTTGTTTTATCATTTTCCAGCTATAAGATATAAGTCATATAAACATCACAACTTACGCTAATCTTAAAAAGGTATAAACTTAAAATTTATAAACGATTTCAATTCGTCAATTTAAAAAGAAAGAACATCGAATTCCGTGAACCTTTCGCACATGTACATGGCATTATTACGTTGTATTTTATTGCTACATGCTAAGTACACTGATGACACAACTTTACGGAAAACAACTATAAAAACTATAGAATAGTTAATTTGGCGATTTCACATTATATTATTATTATTGTATTGCACAGCTTCCTGAGTACATACCACTGTCCAATGTCCAATAACAAAGTCACAACCAATTCGTCAACTTAACTGTTTTATTATTTAACAGCAAGGCGATTATGATATTTGGCGTAGCTTATTATTACACAACACATACAAAAAGAAATCAAATTGCCATATATGGAACATATTGTTTTTCGCTATAAAGCCTATTATTTTGCATTTACCATCATTTGCATTGAATGGTTTGCAAAAATCATTATCTATTTAAACAAGTGCGGACAAAATGATAGCCGTCATCTAGATATCTGGACCAGTATGAAATTATTCAATTGGTATATATTTATAAATGAACTGTAGACATTACACCAAACACATTAGAATCAACATAAGAAACCATCTAAATAACTTTATGTCCACATCAACAAAACATCTAAATAAAATAATGAAAATGGATGATGCCAGAATGCTTAAAATGAAAGACGCACATTTATCGTGTTGTTGTGAAAGCAAGTAAAACACTCCGTGTTTCCCCTACTTTTGGCCAGTTGCATCAACCAATCGATCACTTCACTTCCGTATTGGCAATGTCTTTTTATTGGACATAGTTTTCCCATTGGCCCCAAACTTATTCAAATGTTGCCCCTGATACAACTGGGTAAGTTTATGACACACAATTTGTTCGAACTTACCTGGCTTAACCAAATAATGTTGGTCAACAGTAAACCTCACAGAGAGCTGACTGGTCAGATGTTGACCTATTTGCACCTGAGTCTCTACTAAACTGCTAAACTCCTTTGATTGTGGGTAATATTTTAAAATAAGAATAATACTTTACCAAGGTGTAATATGACACTGGTGTAAAAATAAATATAATTAAACATAATAATAAACTGTGTATGACTAGTATAACCTCAATACAGGCAACGATAATGTGAAACTGACGTTCACGATGGCTTTCACGTCGACCACATTAACTCGAAGCTACATGACGTGGATGGATATCTACAATAGCGACTCGACGTTGATAGAGAATTATCTATCGGTGCATATACATTTTATGGAATACTTCCAACAAGTATGGGATGAGAAGAACCAGCGGCTGTATGTGCAGGTAATAACCGATTTATCCAACATGAAGTGTAACAAGTCATCTCCGACCGATGGCCAAAATGGGTAAAATACAGACAAAAATGCATTAAAAGCTTACGCAATAATTTAAACACATTTCTTTTTCAAAGTGTACAATATACATGTATAATCTTACATCTCGTTTTAACAGGATTTTGTATATTGCTACTGCGTGATAAATTTATCTAGGTATTAATATCCTGGTGACTGGCTTGTGACCCAAGAAGAGGACAGCCAAGAGGTATCATTATAATGCGAATGCATTTGTCTTCTAAATCATTTAATAACACATAATTTAAAATAAGCCTAAAACTGTGGGTTAACTTGAAGGTGTGCATTTTAATACCAGGTGGGTGATTTTGAACGTGATCGAGCTCTGTGGGAGACGGCCTCTTCGCCAATCTATGAGCAAATGTTTGAAAGCAATCAGTGGCCTATACATAGTGTGACGTCAGAACGACCCGGAAGTGACGTAGCTGCTCAGCTAGCATCTCATTACGCACTGGCAGCAACATTATATTCCGAACGTAAGCATCTTAATATTACAAGACCAACTATGTCGGAGTTAAATGTGTTTTTGTGACAAAAAAGAAATTAATGTGTTGCCGCCAAATGTAAAACAATAAAAACAGTCTTTTTTTTACTCTACATGAAGAACAGTACAATACAAAAACGAGAAAGCGTAATTCAATTCATGTTCACTCCTTTATTAATCATATTTAAAAGCTGTGTTCCGTTATAATTGTACATGTTGAAACAGGTTTTTTCTTTTGATAATCAAATGATTCTACGCATATTTACGTCAAATAGGCATTTGACTCACATTCAGATGTTTGGTTGTTACTTAAATTGATCAATTTCGTGTGACCTAAAGAAAAACGACGCAACAAATGATCATCTGGGGTTCTTATCTTACTATCTTACACTTCCTGAAGGTTTTTTTCTTAAATACAGACAATGAAAAGAAAACATCAAATCGAATCCAAACAGTCAAATCGATTATGTATTCTTTGAACTAAACAGTGACGTCATTACATGAAAATTCAGCGAAGTCTTTCATACAACAAAGTCTACTATGTATTCGGATGAAGAAATCTTGCTTGAATGGGAAATAAAACACATCAGTAGGAGACAATGAGGGTGTAGTAGCCTGCATATAGTTAGAAGGATTGAAGTAACACTATCTAAAGTACGTCAAAGGATTACACAAACTTATCACTTAACTTATCACTTAACTTACTGGCAAAATGATTCAGTCAATGAACCATCCTTGCTTACTATGTATCTTGCAGCGGAAGTGGAGTATAACGTGGAGATGGTGTCTACAGCCAAACAGTTGTATCACTTTGCCGTGACATACAGAGGGAAGTATACAGACCATATCCCCGTCAATACAAAAGACTTCCCGTATGTTGTCTCAATTCATTTAAGTTCAGTTTTAACGGAACATCTTATTAAAGCTTTTTACTATAAAAATGTTTATCTTTCATATTGACTATAACGAAGCGCGCTATATTGTGCCTAGTTTTTAATTCGCCACTATTTGAACACGTGTTTATTAATTAGTCATTTCATTGCAATGAACATTATATTGCTATGTTACAAGTTGCATAAAATAAGTATACCTGACGAGAAATCTGCGATTAAATAAGTAATATGAGTTAAATCGTGGCATTTATAATGTAACAGGACTGGCCTTGTTTGCTTACCTCTGTAAAATACAAATGTATACATCGACATCTCACCGAGAAACATCCATGTAGTGGGGACTTCTACTCGACCAGCGGTTTAACGCAGACACTGGGTGGGTTCGAGCCGAGAACGTTCATGTAGTGGAGACTTCTACTCAACCAGCGGTTTAACGCTGACACTGGGTGGGTTCGAGCAGAGAACATCCATGTAGTGGAGACTTCTACACAACCAGCGGTTTAACGCTGACACTGGGTGGGTTCGAGCGGAGAACATCCATGTAGTGGAGAGTTCTACACAACCAGCGGTTTAACGCTGACACTGGGTGGGTTCGAGCCGAGAACGTTCATGTAGTGGAGACTTCTACTCAACCAGCGGTTTAACGCTGACACTGGGTGGGTTCGAGCCGAGAACGTTCATGTAGTGGGGACTTCTACTCAACCAGCGGTTTAACGCTAACACTGGGTGGGTTCGAGCCGAGAACGTTCATGTAGTGGAGACTTCTACTCAACCAGCGGTTTAACGCTGGCACGGTGTGGGTTCGAGCGGAAAACGCCCATGTAGTGGGTACTTCTACACAACCGGCGGTTTAACGCTAACACTGGGTGGGTTCGAGCGGAGAACATCCATGTAGTGGGGACTTCTACACAACCAGCAGTTTAACGCTGACACTGGGTGGGTTCGAGCCGAGAACGTTCATGTAGTGGAGACTTCTACTCAACCAGCGGTTTAACGCTGACACCGGGTGGGTTCGAGCGGAGAACACCCATGTAGTGGGGACTTCTACTTAACCAGCGGTTTAACGCTGTCACTGGGTTGGTTCGAGCCGAGAACGTTCATGTAGTGGAGACTTCTACTTAACCAGCGGTTTAACGCTGGCACTGGGTGGGTTCGAGCCGAGAACGTTCATGTAGTGGAGACTTCTACTCAACCAGCGGTTTAATGCAGACACTGGGTGGGTTCGAGCAGAGAACATCCATGTAGTGGAGACTTCTACTTAACCAGCGGTTTAACGCTGGCACTGGGTTGGTTCGAGCCGAGAATATTCATGTAGTGGAGACTTCTACTCAACCAGCGGTTGAACGCAGACACTGGGTGGGTTCGAGCGGAGAACGTTCATGTAGTGGAGACTTCTACTCAACCAGCGGGTTAACGCTAACACTGGGTGAGTTCGAGCGGAGAACATCCATGTAGTGGAGACTTCTACTCAACCAGCGGTTTAACGCTGACACTGGTTGGGTTCGAGCGGAGAACATCCATGTAGTTGGGACTTCTACTCAACCAGCGGGTTAACGCTGACACTGGGTGGGTTCAAGCGGAGAACATCCATGTAGTGGGGACTTCTACTCAACCAGCGGTTTAACGCAGACACTGGGTGGGTTCGACCCGAGACCTTTCATGTAGTGGATACTTTTACTCAACCAGCGGTTTAACGCAGACACTGAGTGGGTTCGAACGATGAACGTTCATGTAGTGGGGACGTCTACTCAACCAGCGGTTTAACGCAGACACTGAGTGGGTTCGAGCGATGAACGTTCATGTAGTGGGGACTTCTACTAAACCAGCGGTTTAACGCGGACACTGGGTGGGTTCGAGCGATGAACGTTCATGTAGTGGGGACTTCTACTCAACTAGCGGTTTAACGCGGACACTGGGTGGGTTCGAGCGATAAACGTTCATGTAGTGGGGACTTCTACTCAACCAGCGGTTTAACGCTGACACTGAGTGGGTTCGAGCAGAGAACGTTCATGTAGTGGAGACTTCTACTCAACCAGCTGGTTAAGGCTGACACTGGGTGGGTTCGAGCGGAGAACATCCATGTAGTGGGGACTTCTACTCAACCAGCGGTTTAACGCAGACACTGGGTGGGTTCGACCCGAGACCTTTCATGTAGTGGAGACTTTTACTCAACCAGCGGTTTAACGCAGACACTGAGTGGGTTCGAGCGATGAACGTTCATGTAGTGGGGACTTCTACTCAACCAGCGGTTTATCGCGGACACTGGGTGGGTTCGTCGAGCCGAGAACGTTCATGTGGTGGGGACTGCTACTCAACCCGCGGTTTAACGCTGGCACTGGGTGGGTTCGAGCGGAGAACATCCATGTAGTGGAGACTTCTAAACAACCAGCGGTTTAACGCTGTCACTGGGTGGGTTCGAGCGGAGAACATCCATGTAGTGGTGACTTCTACACAACCAGCGGTTTAACGTTAACACTGGGTGGGTTCGAGCGGAGAACATCCATGTAGTGGGGACTTCTACTCAACCAGCAGTTTAACGCTGGCACTGGGTGGGTTCGAGCGGAGAACATCCATGTGGTGGGGACTTCTACACAACCAGCGGTTTAACGCAGACACTGGGTGGGTTCGAGCGGAGAACATCCATGTAGTGGGGACTTCTACACAACCAGCGGTTTAACGCTGACACTGGGTGGGTTCGAGCGGAGAACATCCATGTAGTGGAGACTTCTACTCAACCAGCGGTTTAACGCTGTCACTGGGTGGGTTCGAGCGGAGAACATCCATGTAGTGGAGACTTCTACTCAACCAGCGGTTTAACGCTGTCACTGGGTGGGTTCGAGCGGAGAACATCCATGTAGTGGGGACTTCTACACAACCAGCGGTTTAACGCTGACACTGGGTGGGTTCGAGCGGAGAACATCCATGTAGTGGGGACTTCTACTCAACCAGCGGTTTAACGCTGGCACTGGGTGGGTTCGAGCGGAGAACATCCATGTAGTGGGGACTTCTACTCAACCAGCGGTTTAATGCAAACACTGGGTGGGTTCGAGCGGAGAACGTTCATGTAGTGGAGACTTCTACTCAACCAGCGGTTTAACGCAGACACTGGGTGGGTTCGAGCGGAGAACATCCATGTGGTGGGGACTTCTACACAACCAGCGGTTTAACGCAGACACTGGGTGGGTTCGAGCGGAGAACATCCATGTAGTGCGGACTTCTACTCAACCAGCGGTTTAATGCAGACACTGGGTGGGTTCGAGCAGAGAACATTCATGTAGTGGAGACTTCTACTCAACCAGCGGTTTAACGCAGACACTGGGTGGGTTCGAGCGGAGAACGTTCATGTAGTGGAGACTTCTACTCAACCAGCGGTTTAACGCTGACACTGGGTGGGTTCGAGCGGAGAACATCCATGTAGTGGGGACTTCTACTCAACCAGCGGTTTGACGCTAACACTGGGTGGGTTCGAGCGGAGAACATCCATGTAGTGGAGACTTCTACTCAACCAGCGGGTTAACGCTAACACTGGTTGGGTTCGAGCGGAGAACATCCATGTAGTTGGGACTTCTACTCAACCAGCGGGTTAACGCTGACACTGGGTGGGTTCAAGCGGAGAACATCCATGTAGTGGGGACTTCTACTCAACCAGCGGGTTAACGCTGACACTGGGTGGGTTCGACCCGAGACCTTTAATGTAGTGGATACTTTTACTCAACCAGCGGTTTAACGCAGACACTGAGTGGGTTCGAGCGATGAACGTTCATGTAGTGGGGACTTCTACTCAAGCAGCGGTTTAACGCAGACACTGAGTGGGTTCGAGCGATGAACGTTCATGTAGTGGGGACTTCTACACAACCAGCGGTTTAACGCAGACACTGAGTGGGTTCGAGCGATGAACGTTCATGTAGTGGGGACTTCTACTCAACCAGCGGTTTGACGCTAACACTGGGTGGGTTCGAGCGGAGAACATCCATGTAGTGGAGACTTCTACTCAACCAGCGGGTTAACGCTAACACTGGGTGAGTTCGAGCGGAGAACATCCATGTTGTGGAGACTTCTACTCAACCAGCGGTTTAACGCTGACACTGGGTGGGTTCAAGCGGAGAACATCCATGTAGTTGGGACTTCTACTCAACCAGCGGGTTAACGCTGACACTGGGTGGGTTCAAGCGGAGAACATCCATGTAGTGGGGACTTCTACTCAACCAGCGGTTTAACGCAGACACTGGGTGGGTTCGACCCGAGACCTTTCATGTAGTGGATACTTTTACTCAACCAGCGGTTTAACGCAGACACTGAGTGGGTTCGAGCGATGAACGTTCATGTAGTGGGGACTTCTACTCAACCAGCGGTTTAACGCAGACACTGAGTGGGTTAGAGCGATGAACGTTCATGTAGTGGGGACTTCTACACAACCAGCGGTTTAACGCAGACACTGAGTGGGTTCGAGCGATGAACGTTCATGTAGTGGGGACTTCTACTCAACCAGCGGTTTAACGCGGACACTGGGTGGGTTCGAGCGATTTACGTTCATGTAGTGGGGACTTCTACTCAACTAGCGGTTTAACGCGGACACTGGGTGGGTTCGAGCGATGAACGTTCATGTAGTGGGGACTTCTACTCAACCAGCGGTTTAACGCTGACACTGAGTGGGTTCGAGCAGAGAACGTTCATGTAGTGGAGACTTCTACTCAACCAGCGGGTTAAGGCTGACACTGGGTGGGTTCGAGCGGAGAACATCCATGTGGTGGGGACTTCTACACAACCAGCGGTTTAACGCTGACACTGGGTGGGTTCGAGCGGAGAACATCCATGTAGTGGAGACTTCTACTCAACCAGCGGTTTAACGCTGGCACTGGGTGGGTTCGAGCGGAGAACATCCATGTAGTGGAGACTTCTACACAACCAGCGGTTTAACGCTGTCACTGGGTGGGTTCGAGCGGAGAACATCCATGTAGTGGGGACTTCTACACAACCAGCGGTTTAACGCTGACACTGGGTGGGTTCGAGCGGAGAACATCCATGTAGTGGGGACTTCTACTCAACCAGCGGTTTAACGCAGACACTGGGTGGGTTCGACCCGAGACCTTTCATGTAGTGGATACTTTTACTCAACCAGCGGTTTAACGCAGACACTGAGTGGGTTCGAGCGATGAACGTTCATGTAGTGGGGACTTCTACTCAACCAGCGGTTTAACGCAGACACTGAGTGGGTTAGAGCGATGAACGTTCATGTAGTGGGGACTTCTACACAACCAGCGGTTTAACGCAGACACTGAGTGGGTTCGAGCGATGAACGTTCATGTAGTGGGGACTTCTACTCAACCAGCGGTTTAACGCGGACACTGGGTGGGTTCGAGCGATTTACGTTCATGTAGTGGGGACTTCTACTCAACTAGCGGTTTAACGCGGACACTGGGTGGGTCTCAGCGATGAACGTTCATGTAGTGGGGACTTCTACTCAACCAGCGGTTTAACGCTGACACTGAGTGGGTTCGAGCAGAGAACGTTCATGTAGTGGAGACTTCTACTCAACCAGCGGGTTAAGGCTGACACTGGGTGGGTTCGAGCGGAGAACATCCATGTAGTGGGGACTTCTACTCAACCAGCGGTTTAACGCAGACACTGGGTGGGTTCGACCCGAGACCTTTCATGTAGTGGAGACTTTTACTCAACCAGCGGTTTAACGCAGACACTGAGTGGGTTCGAGCGATGAACGTTCATGTAGTGGGGACTTCTACTCAACCAGCGGTTTATCGCGGACACTGGGTGGGTTCGTCGTGCCGAGAACGTTCATGTAGTGGGGACTTCTACTCAACCCGCGGTTTAACGCTGGCACTGGGTGGGTTCGAGCGGAGAACATCCATGTAGTGGAGACTTCTAAACAACCAGCGTTTTAACGCTGTCACTGGGTGGGTTCGAGCGGAGAACATCCATGTAGTGGTGACTTCTACACAACCAGCGGTTTAACGTTAACACTGGGTGGGTTCGAGCGGAGAACATCCATGTAGTGGGGACTTCTACTCAACCAGCGGTTTAACGCTGGCACTGGGTGGGTTCGAGCGGAGAACATCCATGTAGTGGGGACTTCTACTCAACCAGCGGTTTAATGCAAACACTGGGTGGGTTCGAGCGGAGAACGTTCATGTAGTGGAGACTTCTACTCAACCAGCGGTTTAACGCAGACACTGGGTGGGTTCGAGCGGAGAACATCCATGTGGTGGGGACTTCTACACAACCAGCGGTTTAACGCTGACACTGGGTGGGTTCGAGCGGAGAACATCCATGTAGTGGAGACTTCTACTCAACCAGCGGTTTAACGCTGGCACTGGGTGGGTTCGAGCGGAGAACATCCATGTAGTGGAGACTTCTACACAACCAGCGGTTTAACGCTGTCACTGGGTGGGTTCGAGCGGAGAACATCCATGTAGTGGGGACTTCTACACAACCAGCGGTTTAACGCTGACACTGGGTGGGTTCGAGCGGAGAACATCCATGTAGTGGGGACTTCTACTCAACCAGCGGTTTAACGCTGGCACTGGGTGGGTTCGAGCGGAGAACATCCATGTAGTGGGGACTTCTACTCATCCAGCGGTTTAATGCAAACACTGGGTGGGTTCGAGCGGAGAACGTTCATGTAGTGGAGACTTCTACTCAACCAGCGGTTTAACGCAGACACTGGGTGGGTTCGAGCGGAGAACATCCATGTGGTGGGGACTTCTACACAACCAGCGGTTTAACGCAGACACTGGGTGGGTTCGAGCGGAGAACATCCATGTAGTGGGGACTTCTACACAACCAGCGGTTTAACGCTGACACTGTGTGGGTTCGAGCGGAGAACATCCATGTAGTGGAGACTTCTACTCAACCAGCGGTTTAACGCTGTCACTGGGTGGGTTCGAGCGGAGAACATCCATGTAGTGGGGACTTCTACACAACCAGCGGTTTAACGCTGACACTGGGTGGGTTCGAGCGGAGAACATCCATGTAGTGGGGACTTCTACTCAACCAGCGGTTTAACGCTGGCACTGGGTGGGTTCGAGCGGAGAACATCCATGTAGTGGGGACTTCTACTCAACCAGCGGTTTAATGCAAACACTGGGTGGGTTCGAGCGGAGAACGTTCATGTAGTGGAGACTTCTACTCAACCAGCGGTTTAACGCAGACACTGGGTGGGTTCGAGCGGAGAACATCCATGTGGTGGGGACTTCTACACAACCAGCGGTTTAACGCAGACACTGGGTGGGTTCGAGCGGAGAACATTCATGTAGTGGAGACTTCTACTCAACCAGCGGTTTAACGCAGACACTGGGTGGGTTCGAGCGGAGAACGTTCATGTAGTGGAGACTTCTACTCAACCAGCGGTTTAACGCTGTCACTGGGTGGGTTCGAGCGGAGAACATCCATGTAGTGGGGACTTCTACACAACCAGCGGTTTAACGCTGACACTGGGTGGGTTCGAGCGGAGAACATCCATGTAGTGGGGACTTCTACTCAACCAGCGGTTTAACGCTGGCACTGGGTGGGTTCGAGCGGAGAACATCCATGTAGTGGGGACTTCTACTCAACCAGCGGTTTAATGCAAACACCGGGTGGGTTCGAGCGGAGAACGTTCATGTAGTGGAGACTTCTACTCAACCAGCGGTTTAACGCAGACACTGGGTGGGTTCGAGCGGAGAACATCCATGTGGTGGGGACTTCTACACAACCAGCGGTTTAACGCAGACACTGGGTGGGTTCGAGCGGAGAACATTCATGTAGTGGAGACTTCTACTCAACCAGCGGTTTAACGCAGACACTGGGTGGGTTCGAGCGGAGAACGTTCATGTAGTGGAGACTTCTACTCAACCAGCGGTTTAACGCTGACACTGGGTGGGTTCGAGCGGAGAACGTTCATGTAGTGGAGACTTCTACTCAACCAGCGGTTTAACGCTGACACTGGGTGGGTTCGAGCGGAGGACATCCATGTAGTGGGGACTTCTACTCAACCAGCGGTTTGACGCTAACACTGGGTGGGTTCGAGCGGAGAACATCCATGTAGTGGAGACTTCTACTCAACCAGCGGGTTAACTCTAACACTGGGTGAGTTCGAGCGTAGAACATCCATGTAGTGGAGACTTCTACTCAACCAGCGGTTTAACGCTGACACTGGTTGGGTTCGAGCGGAGAACATCCATGTAGTTGGGACTTCTA
Organism: Sinonovacula constricta; assembly: GCA_007844125.1. Lineage (NCBI taxonomy): Eukaryota > Metazoa > Mollusca > Bivalvia > Cardiida > Solecurtidae > Sinonovacula > Sinonovacula constricta. The sequence continues at coordinate 8,481,542 of CM017566.1, read as the reverse complement.
CTCAACCAGCGGGTTAACGCTGACACTGGGTGGGTTCAAGCGGAGAACATCCATGTAGTGGGGACTTCTACTCAACCAGCGGTTTAACGCAGACACTGGGTGGGTTCGACCCGAGACCTTTCATGTAGTGGATACTTTTACTCAACCAGCGGTTTAACGCAGACACTGAGTGGGTTCGAGCGATGAACGTTCATGTAGTGGGGACTTCTACTCAACCAGCGGTTTAACGCAGACACTGAGTGGGTTCGAGCGATGAACGTTCATGTAGTGGGGACTTCTACACAACCAGCGGTTTAACGCAGACACTGAGTGGGTTCGAGCGATGAACGTTCATGTAGTGGGGACTTCTACTCAACCAGCGGTTTAACGCGGACACTGGGTGGGTTCGAGCGATGAACGTTCATATAGTGGGGACTTCTACTCAACTAGCGGTTTAACGCGGACACTGGGTGGGTTCGAGCGATGAACGTTCATGTAGTGGGGACTTCTACTCAACCAGCGGGTTAAGGCTGACACTGGGTGGGTTCGAACGGAGAACATCCATGTAGTGGCGACTTCTACTCAACCAGCGGTTTAACGCAGACACTGGGTGGGTTCGACCCGAGACCTTTCATGTAGTGGAGACTTTTACTCAACCAGCGGTTTAACGCAGACACTGAGTGGGTTCGAGCGATGAACGTTCATGTAGTGGGGACTTCTACTCAACCAGCGGTTTATCGCGGACACTGGGTGGGTGCGTCGAGCCGAGAACGTTCATGTAGTGGGGACTTCTACTCAACCCGCGGTTTTACGCTGGCACTGTGTGGGTTCGAGCGGAGAACATCCATGTAGTGGAGACTTCTAAACAACCAGCGGTTTAACGCTGTCACTGGGTGGGTTCGAGCGGAGAACATCCATGTAGTGGTGACTTCTACACAACCAGCGGTTTAACGTTAACACTGGGTGGGTTCGAGCGGAGAACATCCATGTAGTGGGGACTTCTACTCAACCAGCGGTTTAACGCTGACACTTGTTGGGTTCGAGCGGAGAACATCCATGTAGTTGGGACTTCTACTCAACCAGCGGGTTAACGCTGACACTGGGTGGTTTCAAGCGGAGGACATCCATGTAGTGGGGACTTCTACTCAACCAGCGGTTTAACGCAGACACTGGGTGGGTTCGACCCGAGACCTTTCATGTTGTGGATACTTTTACTCAACCAGCGGTTTAACGCCGACACTGAGTGGGTTCGAGCGATGAACGTTCATGTAGTGGGGACTTCTACTCAACCAGCGGTTTAACGCAGACACTGAGTGGGTTCGAGCGATGAACGTTCATGTAGTGGGGACTTCTACACAACCAGCGGTTTAACGCAGACACTGAGTGGGTTCGAGCGATGAACGTTCATGTAGTGGGGACTTCTACTCAACCAGCGGTTTAACGCGGACACTGGGTGGGTTCGAGCGATGAACGTTCATGTAGTGGGGACTTCTACTCAACTAGCGGTTTAACGCGGACACTGGGTGGGTTCGAGCGATGAACGTTCATGTAGTGGGGACTTCTACTCAACCAGCGGTTTAACGCTGACACTGAGTGGGTTCGAGCAGAGAACGTTCATGTATTGGAGACTTCTACTCAACCAGCGGGTTAAGGCTGACACTGGGTGGGTTCGAGCGGAGGACATCCATGTAGTGGGGACGTCTACTCAACCAGCGGTTTAACGCAGACACTGGGTGGGTTCGACCCGAGACCTTTCATGTAGTGGAGACTTTTACTCAACCAGCGGTTTAACGCAGACACTGAGTGGGTTCGAGCGATGAACGTTCATGTAGTGGGGACTTCTACTCAACCAGCGGTTTATCGCGGACACTGGGTGGGTTCGTCGAGCCGAGAACGTTCATGTAGTGGGGACTTCTACTCAACCCGCGGTTTAACGCTGGCACTGGGTGGGTTCGAGCGGAGAACATCCATGTAGTGGAGACTTCTAAACAACCAGCGGTTTAACGCTGTCACTGGGTGGGTTCGAGCGGAGAACATCCATGTAGTGGTGACTTCTACACAACCAGCGGTTTAACGTTAACACTGGGTGGGTTCGAGCGGAGAACATCCATGTAGTGGTGACTTCTACACAACCAGCGGTTTAACGTTAACACTGGGTGGGTTCGAGCGGAGAACATCCATGTAGTGGGGACTTCTACTCATCCAGCGGTTTAACGCTGGCACTGGGTGGGTTCGAGCGGAGAACATCCATGTAGTGGGGACTTCTACTCAACCAGCGGTTTAATGCAAACACTGGGTGGGTTCGAGCGGAGAACGTTCATGTAGTGGAGACTTCTACTCAACCAGCGGTTTAACGCAGACACTGGGTGGGTTCGAGCGGAGACCATCCATGTGGTGGGGACTTCTACACAACCAGCGGTTTAACGCTGACACTGGGTGGGTTGAGCGGAGAACATCCATGTAGTGGAGACTTCTACTCAACCAGCGGTTTAACGCTGGCACTAGGTGGGTTCGAGCGGAGAACATCCATGTAGTGGAGACTTCTACACAACCAGCGGTTTAACGCTGTCACTGGGTGGGTTCGAGCGGAGAACATCCATGTAGTGGGGACTTCTACACAACCAGCGGTTTAACGCTGACACTGGGTGGGTTCGAGCGAAGAACATCCATGTAGTGGGGACTTCTACTCAACCAGCGGTTTAACGCTGGCACTGGGTGGGTTCGAGCGGAGAACATCCATGTAGTGGGGACTTCTACTCAACCAGCGGTTTAATGCAAACACTGGGTGGGTTCGAGCGGAGAACGTTCATGTAGTGGAGACTTCTACTCAACCAGCGGTTTAACGCAGACACTGGGTGGGTTCGAGCGGAGAACATCCATGTGGTGGGGACTTCTACACAACCAGCGGTTTAACGCAGACACTGGTTGGGTTCGAGCGGAGAACATCCATGTAGTGGGGACTTCTACACAACCAGCGGTTTAACGCTGACACTGGGTGGGTTCGAGCGGAGAACATCCATGTAGTGGAGACTTCTACTCAACCAGCGGTTTAACGCTGTCACTGGGTGGGTTCGAGCGGAGAACATCCATGTAGTGGGGACTTCTACACAACCAGCGGTTTAACGCTGACACTCGGTGGGTTCGAGCGGAGAACATCCATGTAGTGGGGACTTCTACTCAACCAGCGGTTTTACGCTGGCACTGGGTGGGTTCGAGCGGAGAACATCCATGTAGTGGGGACGTCTACTCAACCAGCGGTTTAATGCAAACACTGGGTGGGTTCGAGCGGAGAACGTTCATGTAGTGGAGACTTCTACTCAACCAGCGGTTTAACGCAGACACTGGGTGGGTTCGAGCGGAGAACATCCATGTGGTGGGGACTTCTACACAACCAGCGGTTTAACGCAGACACTGGGTGGGTTCGAGCGGAGAACATCCATGTAGTGGGGACTTCTACACAACCAGCGGTTTAACGCTGACACTCGGTGGGTTCGAGCGGAGAACATCCATGTAGTGGGGACTTCTACTCAACCAGCGGTTTAACGCTGGCACTGGGTGGGTTCGAGCGGAGAACATCCATGTAGTGGGGACTTTTACTCAACCAGCGGTTTAATGCAAACACTGGGTGGGTTCGAGCGGAGAACGTTCATGTAGTGGAGACTTCTACTCAACCAGCGGTTTAACGCAGACACTGGGTGGGTTCGAGCGGAGAACATCCATGTAGTGGGGACTTCTACACAACCAGCGGTTTAACGCTGACACTGGGTGGGTTCGAGCGGAGAACATCCATGTGGTGGGGACTTAGCGGTTTAACGCAGACACTGGGTGGGTTCGAGCGGAGAACATCCATGTAGTGTGGACTTCTACTCAAACAGATGTTCTACTAAGACACAGAGTTTATTTCACACCACCAACAATAGCCAGACGTCGCCAATTTGACCATAAGTATATTAGTCCGCTGTATTTTTACACAATACACTCAGCAGGACTGTATCACGATTACAAAACTAGCATCCACAGTTCCAGATCATGGAAGTGTTTCATCATGTTCTGCAGTTGGTGACGCCAATATCATGTTTGTAATGTTTCCATGTAAATTTAATCTTGAGATTTTGTATTAAATTGTAATAAATGAGGCATAAAAGGCTTTACACCTAAAACTAAATCTGAACTCTATTTCCAGTGTATATGAGTCAACAGGTTACACGGATGAGCTGTGTGTTGCTGCCATTGACATTTACCTCGTTACTAAAGAAGAACGTTTTCTTAACGATGCAATGCAGTTCTTTGATAGCAAGGACGAGACCTATCTATACGACTGGGATCAGAAGACGCCTCTGTGTGCTGTAAGAGAGCTTTCTGTTGTCGATAAAATGTTTAGAGAAATAGCATTATGTTTTTCTTTCAGTTTGGCCTCAGTTGTGACAATATCTGAAACACAAAGGTCAAAATCTGTGATTCATTTGTTTTAGACGTAACGTACGTATTCTACTTTAAGAGGGTTATTTTCTTAAAGGTGGTATCAGACAATTTCTCTATATCAAATTCATGCAACAATACCTTACACTGCTTTGGGGGATAAGGGCCTAATTTCTGAATACATTCATATTGTAGTCTAAGTAAAGACGGTTTTGAACACTGCACACATCGTTAGTAAAAATCGCGATAAAACGCTCTAAAAGTTAAATTATTACAAATCTATAAATAAACTCAATAGCATTGATAAGTTTATTAACTCTGACAAAACTTCACAGCCTTTTAAAACGTTTAATTTGTTGTTTTGTGTCTGTCTATACGGATGCTGCAAGCATTTCATTTGTAATGTATGTTTATATACTGCCGCTACATTCGGTATATAGGCCAACGATTCTATAGGATCTGGGGGCGTTATACTGGTTTGTGTTCTTCATTATGGCTGATGAAGGCGCTATATTGGCCTCTGTTGTCTATACGGTTGCTGCGCGAGTTATATTGGCCTCTGTTTTCTATACGGTAGCTGCGGGAGCTATATTGGCCTCTGTTTTCTATACGGTTGCTGTGGGAGTTATATTTGCCTCTGCTTTCTATACGGTTGCTGCGGTAGTTTTATTGGCCTCTGTTTTTTATACGGTCGCTGCGGGAGTTATATTGACCTCTGTTTTCTATACGGTCGCTGCGGGAGTTATATGGGTCTCTGTTTTCTAAACGGTTGCTGCGGGAGTTATATTGGCCTCTGTTTTCTTTAGGTTGCTGCGGGAGTTATATTGGCCTCTGTTTTCTATACGGTTGCTGTGGTTGTTATTTTGGCCTCTGTTTTCTATACGGTTGCTGTGGGAGTTATATTGGCCTCTGTTTTCTACACGGTTGCTGCGGTAGTTTTATTGGCCTCTGTTTTCTATACGGTCGCTGCGGGAGTTATATTAGCCTCTGTTTTCTAAACGGTTGCTGCGCGAGTTATAATGGCCTCTGTTTTCTATACGGTCTTTGTATCTCTGTACATCATCTACAGGCGATATATAGGTCTGTGTATCTCTGTACATCATCTGCATGCGATATATGGGTCTGTGCGTCTCTGTACATAAGCTGCATGCGATATATAGGTCTGTGTATCTCTGTACATCAGCTGAAGGCGATATATTGGTCTGTGTATCTCTGTACATCATCTACAGGCGATATATTGGTCTGTGTATCTCTGTACATCATCTGCAGACGATATATTGGTCTGTGTATCTCTGTACATCATCTGCATGCGATATATTGGTCTGTGTATCTCTGTACATAAGCTGCAGGCGATATATAGGTATGTGTATCTCTGTACATCATCTGCAGGTGATATATAGGTCTGTGTATCTCTGTACATCAGCTGCAGGGGATATATTGGTCTGTGTATCTCTGTACATCATGTGCATGCGATATATTGGTCTGTGTATCTCTGTACATCATGTGCAGACGATATATTGGTCTGTGTATCTCTGTACATCATGTGCAGACGATATATTGGTCTGTGTATCTCTGTACATCATGTGCAGACGATAAATTGGTCTGTGTATCTCTGTACATCATGTGCAGACGATATATTGGTCTGTGTATCTACGTACATAAGCTGCAGGCGATTTATTGGTCTGTGTATCTCTGTACATCATGTGCAGACGATATATTGGTCTGTGTGTCTCTGTACATAAGCTGCAGGCGATATATTGGTCTGTGTAACTCTGTACATCATGTGCAGACGATATATTGGTCTGTGTATCACTGTACATCATGTGCAGACGATATATTGGTCTGTGTATCTCTGTACATCATGTGCAGACGATAAATTGGTCTGTGTATCTCTGTACATCATGTGCAGACGATATATTGGTCTGTGTATCACTGTACATCATGTGCAGACGATATATTGGTCTGTGTATCTCTGTACATCATGTGCAGACGATAAATTGGTCTGTGTATCTCTGTACATCATGTGCAGACGATATATTGGTCTGTGTATCTCTGTACATCATGTGCAGACGATATTTTGGTCTGTGTATCTCTGTACATCAGCTGAAGGCGATATTTTGGTCTGTGTATCTCTGTACATCAGCTGAAGGCGATATATTGGTCTGTGTATCTCTGTACATCATGTGCAGACGATAAATTGGTCTGTGTATCTCAGTACATCAGCTGAAGGCGATATTTTGGTCTGTGTATCTCTGTACATCATGTGCAGACGATATATTGGTCTGTGTATCTCTGTACATCATGTGCAGACGATATATTGGTCTGTGTATCTCTGTACATCAGCTGAAGGCGATATATTGGTCTGTGTATCTCTGTACATCATGTGCAGACGATATATTGGTCTGTGTATCTCTGTACATCATGTGCAGACGATATATTGGTCTGTGTATCTCTGTACATCATCTGAAGGCGATATATTGGTCTGTGTATCTCTGTACATCATCTGCAGGCGATATATTGGTCTGTGTATCTCTGTACATCATGTGCAGACGATATATTGGTCTGTGTATCTCTGTACATCATCTGCAGGCGATATATTGGTCTGTGTATCTCTGTACATCAGCTGAAGGCGATATATTGGTCTGTGTATCTCTGTACATCATGTGCAGACGATATATTGGTCTGTGTATCTCTGTACATCATGTGCAGACGATATATTGGTCTGTGTATCTCTGTACATCAGCTGAAGGCGATATATTGGTCTGTGTATCTCTGTACATCATGTGGAGACGATATATTGGTTTGTGTATCTCTGTACATAAGCTGCAGGTCTATGTGCAGTCTGTACAACTACTGCCGGTGATTCTGCAGAGATTCTGAAGGCGTTATATTGGTTTGCGCGTCTCTATACAGATTCTACAGGCGTTATTTTTGTTTTGTCTGTGAGTTTCTGTTTAGCTGCTGCAGGCATTATATTGATATTGGTCTCTGTGTGTTTCTAAACAGCTACAGCTATACAAAGCGACCCAGGCTAGCCAGTACAAGGAATACCTGCAGAAATTGTTTTACTTCTGGCTTGATATTCCAATGACAAAGTCCGGCCTGACAATCCATCCAACAGGCACATTGAGCCAAACAGGTATAGCTATATTAATTCAAACCTAGATACAGCATTTTAATATTTTTAAAATAGGCATTCGATTTTACATTTTTTACACTTTTGATTTGTCGTTATGTAAGCATATTGTCTTGTCGAAGGTTAGGTGTCCGTAGCTTTGGATAAAAGGTGACAACACCGACTGCTAACTGCTATAGAATATTTACAGAAACAATTCAAGCAGCGATTATGAAGAATTCGTCGCACGTCATATTAAGTACACTTACTATCCCGATAGTGACCATCATAGTACTGACCGTGGGCTCTATCCGGCATTTGTGTTCGTTAAACTTATTAAGTCCTCATTAAGGAAGGTAATTATATTAATAGAGCGGATTAAATATGCTTTTAGTTTTCCATTGGCAATAAAATATGTTTAAACTAATTTCTCCCATTCTTCATTCCAGCAAATATCGTCATGCTGGCAGTGGAGGCTCTCAAACAAGACGTTTTCAGTGACATCTATTTCACATACGCTTTGAAAGTCTGGGCCTTTAAACAAATCAACTACATGCTTGGTTTTAATGATAAGAAATTTTCATTCTTTACATATAACAACTTCGACTTTCCGAAAAATACGTTTCACAAAAATAGGTAAGCAATGACTGCGGCATTTTATGGTAATAATATAGGCAACACGAATGTTGATATATGTGACAATTAATGTTGCTGTTTTTGTTGTTGTTGATGATGATGATGATAATGATGATGGCCGTTGTGGTCGTTATCTTCGTCGTGGGGTTGCTGATGACAATAATGATGATGATGGCGAAGCCTAAGATGATAATGATGATGATGACGAAGATAAAGATGATGATGGCAAAGACGAAGTTAGTTATGATGAAGAAGCCGAAATTGATGATGATAATGATGTTGATGATGATGATTATGATGATGATGATGGTGAAGCTGAAGATGGTAAAGATGATGACGATGACGATGATGATGATGATGATGATGATGATTATTATGATGACGAAGACCATAATGAGGAAGGCGGTCTCTTTAACAGCGCCTGTCCTAATGGGACGTCGTGTGGCTGGAAGCAGTATTCCAGCCCGGACCCGAATTCTCACACACTCATTGGCGCCCTGGTCGGCGGACCAGATCTCCAAGACAACTACGAAGACACACGGACAAACACACGTGGTAACATCGTCACCATTGAGTATAACGCCGGCTTTCATGGGGCGCTTGTTGGTACGGTTTTTTAGCTGTTTGTTTTAAAAGTCTCAGCAGAACAAATATGTTTTACATGTTGGAAACTAACTGATATTTAAAAGTAATTACGCCGCCGTAATGACCAATACTGTTAAAGTGGGATATATACATGCATGTAGCGCATCGTTATTTAAGTAGAACAACGACACAGCTTAAAGCCTAGTTCACACTGTCCTTGTATACAGACCCGGTGCGTCCCGGTTTGGACACCGGGCCAATCTGGACCACAACCGTAGCGACACTGGGAAGAACCGCATTGAATCAGGATAAACCATGTTGAACCAGCGATCGCCGGTGAGTGGTCCCTGTGGTGTTTAAAATTTTCATACAACCGGGACTTACCGGGGAGTTAAACCAATGCCGGGGAGATCTGGGGATACACCATCTCCGGCACGATCCGTCTATCCACCGTAAGAGCACCAGGTGAAACCGTAGTAAACCGGCATGGGCTGTGTCTAAGGTGGAGATACGGGGACTTCCGGTTTGGCCACGGTGTGTCAAGGAGGAGAGCCGACGTAGCCCCGACTCGTGACGACCGAACTACGGTTTGCCACGGTAGCAGTCGGTGAATGCCGATTCAACTACGGTAGCCATATTTAAACCATGGTTTAATATTTAAAATTCATTTAATGTTAAGTTTTCATGACGAACTACACTATTCATCAGCGCCGAAGTACAACTTATATTGGCTTATGACAAACGGTCAACAACATCAGATTAGCAAGAGCTCTTGGAATAAACCGGCAAAGAAGAACCGTTTGGGTCCGTCCTTGGCTGGAACGACGCCTGGAGTATGGACAATACTTAAAACTTTTACAGTAACTGAGACTTGAAGACGAAAACTCGTTTCGTAACCTTTTGCGAACCGATACACGAATGTTCCATTAACTGCACCAACGACTGGAGCCCATGCTAGTTTTTGTCGTTATTGTTGTTGTAAGTTTTGTTATTATAATCATTTCAGGTATGCGCAGCAATTTTAGCCGAACTTGGTAAGGAGGTCATGCACTCTCATACAACAATCCAAGAGTGGAAAGCCAAAGCGAGTGTGTTCTCGAACAAATAGCAGTTTCACAACAGCATTGGTGCTCTTGACGGAAAACATATTGCCATTAAGTGCCCTCCTGGCAGTGGATCAAATTACTTCAGCTAGTTACATTCAGCAATGGCATTGTTGGTGGATGGCAACTATCAATTTGTCCGGGTGGATGTTGACCTCCCCGACCCAGGTCCATGGTCCTGCTGATGAGACCGCACTGGCTAATATGAGGTCAGGACATTGCAGACATAAGATTCTCTCGAGTATTTTTAAACAACCTAATATGATTCTTGATAAAATCGTTCCATTACAGAGGGGTGGAAAGATTCAGACATAGTGCCGATCCACGATCCCCAAAGCTGAAATCTGGGACGGGGTTATAAGACTTTTAACGAGCTTTTGTAGCATTACAAGTTCAACGTGTTGGTTCTGTAGACTTGTCATTGCGGTCTTGGTGTCGGATTGAACGACTTTTGGTGGTTTTAGATTTCTGTAAAATAGTGTGTGTATCTGAGCATGCTTCCTTCTACACAGATGTGGACTGGAAAATGGGATCAGCCCCTTCCTTACACTCGGATCCGAGTTGCTATTTACGGAACGATTCTCTTGTTTGTTTGTGGTCGCAGGCTGTCCTTTGCTCTTAATCTAAAATACACACATACATTTGTTTTATGAATAATAGTACAGATTGTATCATAGTCATTTTCAAGCACATTGTTAGATGTTTGTTTCATTAGATTTTTAACTTAAAATTAAGTATAAGCTTTGTAAAGTAAAAAACAGACTTCTAACGATGTGCTTTAAGAGCTATGTTTACGCGGTATTCATAAAATGTTTAAATACAATGAATACATTCCCATACACGAGTTTCTAGTTGTTTTTTTTATATTGAATATTCCAATAACTGACTAAATAAATGACTATAACATAAAATCTACATTTCCTCTCATGCTCATTAAACATCAATCCAATTTACTATTAATAACAGAATAATTCCAAATTTGACGCTCATACAGTTATACATAAAACGAGTTTCATTTAAAACTGTTTGCTACTGGTGCTACCTAAGTGTTTTACGATGACGTTTTCATATGTACGGGAAATAATTATTTATTTTTAAATATTAAACAAGTAAAATGACTCACGCTGACAGCTACTCTAGATGGCATTCGAGCAATCTGTGACTCCAAGAAGTTGAAGATTTTCAAAATAAACTGATCTTAATCAGTTAATATTTGGCTGATGAACCACTAGGCTGATTTGTTAGTTGTCCAACCCTGGTCCTGATAGAATCGTACCAAGTGGTTAACGATTTCGTAGATACACCAAGCTCAACGGCCTTTTTCTCCCATAAATTCTTTTTAATGTTGTATCTTGGTACTCTCGCTTTCCTTTCATGTATAGAGACATTCATTTGACTTTTCCGGTCTGGGAGGTCTTCTTGTTTCTCTATAAGTAACAGCGGCGTATTTCTAGGCTTCAAACTCAGGTTATTTGTATTGTTCTCAATAATTCTTCCTGAGACTGAGGCGGGTATGAGGAAGGTAATGTCTTGATGCTAGCGTCATTATCCATCTGCTCCACCACTCTTTTTCTAGAGTTCTGTACTTTGCAAAAGACAACTCTGTTATGATTGCACCAGTAATCACCTTGCTATTTATATACTACCGTGTAACATCGGGGCTTTTTTCGTCCTACATCCGTGGCTCGTCAAAGAGTCGCCGGCTAACTCCGGGGCTCTGCAGCCGATGTCTGGGGCTGACCCGTGGCTTACCGGAACGCACCCGGACACACCTTAACGTCACCGGGGCTACACCGTCGCAAACCGTAGAATTACCGAGACAGACCGAGGATTTACTGTAATTTTGCCCCAAACTGGAGTCTGGTCCCTAGCATTGTCGGGAAGGTATGAATGCACTCGATTTTCTTCACGAATCTTCCCGGTTCATCCCGGTCCACCGGCTACAAATGACCGGGACGCACCGAAACATACACCGGAACAGTGTGAACTAGACACGATTGTTTTGTACTGTTATACACTTTAAAACAATCCAATCAGAGTGTTTTTAATGTTTGTTCTTTTCTCAATATTACATAAAGACGACATTCTTGGTAAACAGACAAAAAGCAAATGTTGAGAACAAAATCGCCATTTAAAAATCAACTTCCAAAAAGCGACCGCACAATAAGCAATCTTACCAATAGACCATCGGGGCAGAGAAATATATCTGTTAAAATAGATTGTTCGTAAAATTAGCGTCTCTAGGAATGTCTCAATCTTTTTTCTTTTAGTAGATTACAGTTATTTTATTCTACCACGTTACTTGCCGGACGGGTTCTTTTAATGAAAACTTTATAAGTTAATAAAACCGGTGTTTAGTGTGAATTTAAATGTACATCTTTCGCAAAGTGTTACTAACTTTAACAAGCCCTCGACGTCTTCCTTTCATTTTTGTGCAATAAGTCTTTTTTAGCAAACTGTCGGCTATGGTCTTTGAAATGAATTTTAATTGATTGCATTGTTCATCTTGTAGTATACTTCATGTATTTTGTTATCATCCAGGTTTACGTGTACTGTTCCTTGAAGCCCAAGAAGAGTGTCGAAATGCTGCGACTACCACGTGGACTGGTAGGTTGTTTATAAATCAGTATTATACGAGTAAAGGGGTGCACACGTGGTTATTTCTGATTAATTAACTTCAACACTCACTATGTTTTTTAAGGCTTACAGCTTGAAAACGTCAATTGTCATATTGCAAGATACGTGGCAGCAAAAATTACAAATCAGAGAACCCAGGGGCAGGGGTTGGGGCCGTGTGGGGCGTAGAGTGGGTGTGGAGGCGTGGGGCTGTGTGGGGGCGTAGAGTGGAGGCGTGGGGCTGTGTGGGGGCATAGAGTGGGGATGGAGGCGTGGGGGTGGCCGAGTGGGGGTGGAGGCGTGGGGCTGTGTGGGGGCGTAGAGTGGGGGTGGAGGCGTGGGGCTGTGTGGGGGCGTAGAGTGAGGGTGGAGGCGTGGGGCTGTGTGGGGGCGTAGAGTGGGGATGGAGGCGTGTGGGTGGCCGTGTGGGGGCGTAGAGTGGGTGTGGAGGCGTGTGGGTGGCCGTGTGGGGGCGTAGAGTGGGGATGGAGGCGTGGGGGTGGCCGTGTGGGGGCGTAGAGTGGGGGTGGAGGCGTGGTTTTGGGCGTGTGGGATTTAAGGTCTTAGAGTTCTGAATGCACAATATTTGCTTTAGCCTGATCAGCAGCATGCGAGTTTCAGCCTTAACGTTTAAATCCAATTGGAAATCAAGTTCAACTGTTATTCGACAGTTTGGACCAAACATATTTTAATAAAACAAATCTTAGAAAATCAGTGTTATCTGAGCAGATCTCTGTTTATCGATGTCCTACACCTGTCTGAAAAGTGAACCATAACGCCACAATCGTCATTATACATGTTTTTCCTTTTTTGATCCACGCTGCACAGTTATCTATCTTTAAACCAAAAAAGAACCACGTGACCACTTATGTTATGTCTACGTCATCCTCTATTTGTAGCAGGAATCCCAATCGTTTCTATTTATACATTTGAAAGAATTAACATTTTAAGTGTTGATGAACGAGTTTTACTGCCCTTAAATTGAGATTGTTTGATTAAAGTATTTTTGTCTACAGAAATTATGCCCAAATACCCCAAACAGCGGTCAGATATTGTTACATATATTAGATATAGGCAAACTGTCGGATACCACCTTTAGGGTACGGGAGGCACTGTAGTCCAACCCTGACCGAAGTCGTTTTAATGGCAGTGGTAAAGTAACTTACATTAGCTCAAGCAAATATGAGGATAGTTCCTTGACGGGTCAGCCAATAACAGGGACTGCTAGGAAAACATATCTGTGATGTATGCCATTTGGAATGTTTATTAATGTTAAGTGCACCACTGTTGACAGAACCCCCCGCACCAACACCCACACCAATAGTGGTGTCCACTGGCAGGACTAAAGCTGTAACCAACCCGACCACACCCTTCAAGGCCTTTACCAGCCCGCTACCAACCGGTAGGTTGACGACCGAATTCTTGCGTATTACTTATTTGCACCTTAATCAATATTTTTTTTTATGACTTAAGATATAGTTTCAAGTGTTAGAAAATGTCGTAAATTAAGTTTTGTCACTCAGGTGAATAATTGAGTATATTAAGAGTATATTAAGATAAATTAAAAATTAAATAAAAATTTCGCGATATTCATACGTTTAATATTTTATGTTTTGTTGCGCCTTTGCAATTATAAGTTCTAAAGACTCAACATTGTAAATATGAGTATATGATTAGCTAAATTTGGGTGAAAATGTAACAATAAATAACAAAATATGTGTAATGTTTGATCATTTTTAAACTAAAAGCAATATAACATTTACATTTTGTGCAATTTAATTAAGCTATAACTTAAATATAACGTTAGCTTCCACATTGAAAGGTGTCTAGCTGCCATGACGTAAGTCCGGTCTTAAATCATGGCTGTCTTTATTTGTATAGAATACGCAGAAATCGCCATACTGTATTATTTCGACTTATTGAAAAAAACACAACGACAAATGAAGTTTCCAATTCTACCCATTGTTACAGAGCAGCCGACAATCCCGACAGAGTTCGAGTATTCAGATGCCCTGGGCAAGTCTATCCAATTCTACTTAAGTCAGACGGACACACGTAACATCTCATACAGCGGGGGGTGGTACGATGGTACGTACTGTACCTGCCTGACTGTCTTTCTGTCTGTCTTTCTGTCTGTCTGTCTGTCTGTCTGTGTCAGTCCCTCTTTGTATCTGTCAGTCCCTGACTGTTCCCATTTGTATATGTCAGTACCTGTCCGTTCCTATTTGTATTTGTCAGTACCTGTCCGTTTCTATTTGTATTTGTCAGTACCTGTCCGTTTCTATTTGCATCTGTCAGTTTCTGTCTGTTCCCATTTGTATTTGTCAGTACCTGTCCGTTTCTATTTGTATCTGCCAGTTCCTGTCTGTTCCCATTTGTATCTGTCAGTCCCTGTCCGTTTCTATTTGCATCTGTCAGTTTCTGTCTGTTCCCATTTGTATTTGTCAGTACCTGTCCGTTTCTATTTGCATCTGTCAGTTTCTGTCTGTTCCCATTTGTATTTGTCAGTACCTGTCCGTTTCTATTTGCATCTGTCAGTTTCTGTCTGTTCCCATTTGTATCTGTCAGTCCCTGTCCGTTTCTATTTGTATCTGTCAGTACCTGTCCGTTTCTATTTGTATCTGTCAGTTCCTGTCTGTTCCCATTTGTATCTGTCAGTCCCTGTCCGTTTCTATTTGCCTCTGTCAGTTTCTGTCTGTTCCCATTTGTATTTGTCAGTACCTGTCCGTTTCTATTTGCATCTGTCAGTTTCTGTCTGTTCCCATTTGTATCTGCCAGTACCTGTCTGTTCCCATTTGTATCTGCCAGTACCTGTCTGTTCCCATTTGTATCTGTCAGTCCCTGTCAGTTGCCATTTGTATCTGTCAGTCCCTGTCCGTTCCCATTTGCATCTGTCAGTCCCTGTCCGTTCCTATTTGTATCTGTCAGTCCCTGTCTGTTCCCATTTGTATCTGTCAGTCCCTGTCTGTTCCCATTTGTATCTGTCAGTCCCTGTCTGTTCCCATTTGTATCTGTCAGTCCCTGTCTGTTCCCATTTGTATGTCTGTATCTGACTGTCTGTGTCCTGGTATGTCTGTATCTGACTGTATGTGTCCTGGTATGTCTGTATCTGACTGTCTGTGTCCTGGTATGTCTGTATCTGACTGTCTGTGTCCTGGTATGTCTGTATCTGACTGTCTGTGTCCTGGTATGTCTGTATCTGACTGTCTGTGTCCTGGTATGTCTGTATCTGACTGTCTGTGTCCTGGTATGTCTGTATCTGACTGTCTGTGTCCTGGTATGTCTGTATCTGACTGTCTGTGTCCTGGTATGTCTGTATCGGACTGTCTGTGTCCTGATATGTCTGTATCTGACTGTCTGTGTCCTGGTATGTTTGTATCGGACTGTCTGTGTCCTGGCATGTCTGTATCTGACTGTCTGTGTCCTGGTATGACTGTATCTGACTGTCTGTGTCCTGGTATGTCTGTATCGGACTGTGTGTGTCCTGATATGTCTGTATCGGACTTTCTGTGTCCTGGTATGTCTGTATCGGACTGTCTGTGTCCTGGTATGTCTGTATCGGACTGTCTGTGTCCTGGTTTGACTGTATCTGACTGTCTGTGTCCTGGTATGTCTGTATCTGACTGTCTGTGTCCTGGTATGTCTGTATCTGACTGTCTGTGTCCTGATATGTCTGTATCTAACTGTCTGTGTCCTGGTATGTCTGTATCGGACTGCCTGTGTCCTGGTATGTCTGTATCTGACTGTCTGTGTCCTGGTATGTCTGTATCGGACTGTCTGTGTCCTGGTATGTCTGTATCGGACTGTCTGTGTATTGGTATGGCTGTATCAGACTGTCTGTGTCCTGGTATGGCTGTATCTGACTGTCTGTGTCCTGGTATGTCTGTATCTGACTGTCTGTGTCCTGGTATGTCTGTATCTGACTGTCTGTGTCCTGGTATGTCTGTATCGGACTGTCTGTGTCCTGGTATGTCTGTATCTGACTGTCTGTGTCCTGGTATGTCTGTATCTGACTGTGTGGTTC
Source organism: Sinonovacula constricta (assembly GCA_007844125.1). Taxonomy (NCBI): domain Eukaryota; kingdom Metazoa; phylum Mollusca; class Bivalvia; order Cardiida; family Solecurtidae; genus Sinonovacula; species Sinonovacula constricta. Next base: position 8,465,065 of record CM017566.1, on the reverse strand, counting down.
CTGGTATGTCTGTATCTGACTGTCTGTGTCCTGGTATGACTGTATCTGACTGTCTGTGGCCTGGTATGTCTGTATCTGACTGTCTGTGTCCTGGTATGGCTGTATCTGACTGTCTGTGTCCTGGTATGTCTGTATCTGACTGTCTGTGTCCTGGTATGTCTGTATCGGACTGTCTGTGTCCTGGTATGTCTGTATCGGACTGTCTGTGTCCTGGTATGACTGTATCTGACTGTGTCCTGGTATGTCTGTATCTGACTGTGTGGTTCCTGGTATGTCTGTGTCTGACTGTCTGTGTCCTGGTATGACTGTATCTGACTGTCTGTGGCCTGGTATGTCTGTATCGGACTGTCTGTGTCCTGGTATGTCTGTATCTGACTGTCTGTGGCCTGGTATGTCTGTATCTGACTGTCTAAGTCCTGGTATGACTGTATCTGACTGTGTGTGTCCTGGTATGGCTGTATCTGAGTGTCTGTGTCCTGGTATGTCTGTATCTGACTCTGTGTGTCCTTGTATGTCTGTATCTGACTGTGTGTGTCCTGGCATGGCTGTATCTAACTGTGTGTGTCCTGGTATGGCTGTATCTGACTGTCTGTGTCCTGGTATGTCTGTATCTGACTGTCGGTGTCCTGGTATGTCTGTATCGGACTGTCTGTGTCCTGGTATGTCTGTATCTGATTGTGTGTGTCCTGGTATGACTGTATCTGATTGTCTGTGTCCTGGTATGGCTGTATCGGACTGTCTGTGTCCTGGTATGGCTGTATCTGACTGTCTGTGTCCTGGTATGTCTGTATCTGACTGTCTGTGTCCTGGTGTGTCTGTATCGGACTGTCTGTGTCCTGATATGGCTGTATCTGACTGTCTGTGTCCTGGTATGTCTGTATCGGACTGTCTGTGTCCTGGTTTGACTGTATCGGACTGTCTGTGTCCTGGTATGTCTGTATCGGACTGCCTGTGTCCTGGTATGTCTGTATCTGACTGTCGTGTCCTGGTATGGCTGTATCTGACTGTCTGTGTCCTGGTATGTCTGTATCTGACTGTCTGTGTCCTGGTGTGTCTGTATCGGACTGTCTGTGTCCTGATATGTCTGTATCTGACTGTCTGTGTCCTGGTATGTCTGTATCGGACTGTCTGTGTCCTGGTTTGACTGTATCGGACTGTCTGTGTCCTGGTATGTCTGTATCTGACTGTCTGTGTCCTGGTTCGACTGTATCTGACTGTCTGTGTTCTGGTATATCTGTATAGGACTGTCTGTGTCCTGGCATGTCTGTATCTGACTGTCTGTGTCTTGGTATGGCTGTATCTGACTGTCTGTGTCCTGGTTCGACTGTATCTGACTGTCTGTGTTCTGGTATATCTGTATAGGACTGTCTGTGTCCTGGCATGTCTGTATCTGACTGTCTGTGTCTTGGTATGGCTGTATCTGACTGTCTGTGTCCTGGTATGTCTGTATCGGACTGTCTGTGTCCTGGTATGTCTGTATCGGACTGTCTGTGTCCTGGTATGTCTGTATCGGACTGTCTGTGTCCTGGTATGACTGTATCTGACTGTGTCCTGGTATGTCTGTATCTGACTGTGTGGTTCCTGGTATGTCTGTATCTGACTGTCTGTGTCCTGGTATGACTGTATCTGACTGTCTGTGGCCTGGTATGTCTGTATCGGACTGTCTGTGTCCTGGTATGTCTGTATCTGACTGTCTGTGGCCTGGTATGTCTGTATCTGACTGTCTGTGTCCTGGTATGACTGTATCTGACTGTGTGTGTCCTGGTGGGGCTGTATCTGAGTGTCTGTGTCCTGGTATGTCTGTATCTGACTCTGTGTGTCCTTGTATGTCTGTATCTGACTGTGTGTGTCCTGGTATGGCTGTATCTAACTGTGTGTGTCCTGGTATGGCTGTATCTGACTGTCTGTGTCCTGGTATGTCTGTATCTGACTGTCGGTGTCCTGGTATGTCTGTATCGGACTGTCTGTGTCCTGGTATGTCTGTATCTGATTGTGTGTGTCCTGGTATGACTGTATCTGATTGTCTGTGTCCTGGTATGGCTGTATCTGACTGTGTGTGTATTGGTATGTCTGTATCTGACTGTCTGTGTCCTGGTATGTCTGTATCGGACTGTCTGTGTCCTGGTATGGCTGTATCGGACTGTCTGTGTATTGGTATGACTGTATCAGACTGTCTGTGTCCTGGTATGGCTGTATCTGACTGTCTGTGTCCTGGTATGTCTGTATCGGACTGTCTGTGTCCTGGTATGTCTGTATCGGACTGTCTGTGTCCTGGTATGTCTGTATCTGACTGTGTGGTTCCTGGTATGTCTGTATCTGACTGTCTGTGTCCTGGTATGACTGTATCTGACTGCCTGTGGCCTGGTATGTCTGTATCTGACTGTCTGTGTCCTGGTATGGCTGTATCTGACTGTCTGTGTCCTGGTATGTCTGTATCGGACTGTCTGTGTCCTGGTATGTCTGTATCGGACTGTCTGTGTCCTGGCATGTCTGTATCTGACTGTCTGTGTCTTGGTATGGCTGTATCTGACTGTCTGTGTCCTGGTTCGACTGTATCTGACTGTCTGTGTTCTGGTATATCTGTATAGGACTGTCTGTGTCCTGGCATGTCTGTATCTGACTGTCTGTGTCTTGGTATGGCTGTATCTGACTGTCTGTGTCCTGGTATGTCTGTATCGGACTGTCTGTGTCCTGGTATGTCTGTATCGGACTGTCTGTGTCCTGGTATGTCTGTATCGGACTGTCTGTGTGCTGGTATGACTGTATCTGACTGTGTCCTGGTATGTCTGTATCTGACTGTGTGGTTCCTGGTATGTCTGTATCTGACTGTCTGTGTCCTGGTATGACTGTATCTGACTGTCTGTGGCCTGGTATGTCTGTATCGGACTGTCTGTGTCCTGGTATGTCTGTATCTGACTGTCTGTGGCCTGGTATGTCTGTATCTGACTGTCTGTGTCCTGGTATGACTGTATCTGACTGTGTGTGTCCTGGTGTGGCTGTATCTGAGTGTCTGTGTCCTGGTATGTCTGTATCTGACTCTGTGTGTCCTTGTATGTCTGTATCTGACTGTGTGTGTCCTGGTATGGCTGTATCTAACTGTGTGTGTCCTGGTATGGCTGTATCTGACTGTCTGTGTCCTGGTATGTCTGTATCTGACTGTCGGTGTCCTGGTATGTCTGTATCGGACTGTCTGTGTCCTGGTATGTCTGTATCTGATTGTGTGTGTCCTGGTATGACTGTATCTGATTGTCTGTGTCCTGGTATGGCTGTATCGGACTGTCTGTGTATTGGTATGGCTGTATCAGACTGTCTGTGTCCTGGTATGGCTGTATCTGACTGTCTGTGTCCTGGTATGTCTGTATCGGACTGTCTGTGTCCTGGTATGTCTGTATCGGACTGTCTGTGTCCTGGTATGTCTGTATCTGACTGTGTGGTTCCTGGTATGTCTGTATCTGACTGTCTGTGTCCTGGTATGACTGTATCTGACTGTCTGTGGCCTGGTATGTCTGTATCTGACTGTCTGTGTCCTGGTATGGCTGTATCTGACTGTCTGTGTCCTGGTATGTCTGTATCGGACTGTCTGTGTCCTGGTATGTCTGTATCGGACTGTCTGTGTCCTGGTATGTCTGTATCGGACTGTCTGTGTCCTGGTATGACTGTATCTGACTGTGTCCTGGTATGTCTGTATCTGACTGTGTGGTTCCTGGTATGTCTGTATCTGACTGTCTGTGTCCTGGTATGACTGTATCTGACTGTCTGTGGCCTGGTATGTCTGTATCGGACTGTCTGTGTCCTGGTATGTCTGTATCTGACTGTCTGTGGCCTGGTATGTCTGTATCTGACTGTCTAAGTCCTGGTATGACTGTATCTGACTGTGTGTGTCCTGGTATGGCTGTATCTGAGTGTCTGTGTCCTGGTATGTCTGTATCTGACTCTGTGTGTCCTTGTATGTCTGTATCTGACTGTGTGTGTCCTGGTATGGCTGTATCTAACTGTGTGTGTCCTGGTATGGCTGTATCTGACTGTCTGTGTCTTGGTATGTCTGTATCTGACTGTCGGTGTCCTGGTATGTCTGTATCGGACTGTCTGTGTCCTGGTATGTCTGTATCTGATTGTGTGTGTCCTGGTATGACTGTATCTGATTGTCTGTGTCCTGGTATGTCTGTATCTGACTGTCTGTGTCCTGGTATGTCTGTATCTGACTGTCTGTGTCCTGGTATGGCTGTATCTGACTGTCTGTGTCCTGGTATGGCTGTATCTGACTGTCTGTGTCCTGGTATGTCTGTATCTGACTGTCTGTGTCCTGGTATGGCTGTATCTGACTGTCTGTGTCCTGGTATGGCTGTATCTGACTGTCTGTATTCTGACTGTCTGTGTCCTGGTATGTCTGTATCTGACTGTCTGTGTCCTGGTATGTCTGTATCTGACTGTCTGTGTCCTGGTATGTCTGTATCTGACTGTCTGTGCCCTGGTATGTCTGTATCTGACTGTGTGTGTCCTGGTATGTCTGTATCGGACTGTCTGTGTCCTGGTATGTCTGTATCTGACTGTCTGTGTCCTGGTATGTCTGTATCTGACTGTCTGTGTCATTGTATGACTGTATCTGACTGTGTGTGTCCTGGTATGTCTGTATCTGACTGTCTGTGTCCTGGTATGTCTGTATCGGACTGTCTGTGTCCTGGTATGTCTGTATCTGACTGTCTGTGTCCTGGTATGTCTGTATCGGACTGTCTGTGTACTGGTATGTCTGTATCTGACTGTCTGTGTCCTGGCATGTCTGTATCTGACTGTCTGTGTCCTGGTATGTCTGTATCTGACTGTCTGTGTCCTGGTATGTCTGTATCTGACTGTCTGTGTCCTGGTATGTCTGTATCTGACTGTCTGTGTCCTGGTATGTCTGTATCGGACTGTCTGTGTCCTTGTATGTCTGTATCTGACTCTCTGTGTCCTGGTATAACTGTATCCGACTGTCTGTGGCCTGGTATGACTGTATCTGGCTTGCTGTGTCTTGGTATGTCTGTATCGGACTGTCTGTGTCCTGGTATGTCTGTATCTGGCTTGCTGTGTCCTGGTATGTCTGTAGCGGACTGTCTGTGTCCTGGTATGTCTGTATCGGACTGTCTGTGTCCTGGTATGACTGTATCTGACTGTCTGTGTCCTCGTATGTCAGTATCTGACTGTCTGTGTCCTGGTATGTCTGTATCTGACTGTCTGTGTCCTGGTATGTCTGTATCGGACTGTGTGTGTCCTGTTATGTCTGTATCGGACTGTCTGTGTCCGGGTATGGCTGTATCTGACTGTCTGTGTCCTGGTATGTCTGTATCGGACTGTCTTTGTCCTGGTATGTCTGTATCGGACTGTCTGTGTCCTGGTATGTATGTATCTGACTGTCTGTGTCCTGGTATGTCTGTATCTGATTGTCTGTGTCCTGGTATGTCTGTATCGGACTGTCTGTGTCCTGGTATTATGGCTGTGTCGGACTGTCTGTATCCTGGTATGTCTGTATCCGACTGTCTGTGCCCTGGTATGGCTGTATCGGACTGTGTGTGTCCTGTTATGTCTGTATCTGACTGTCTTTGTCCTGGTATGTCTGTATCTGACTGTCTGTGTCCTGGTATGTCTGTATCAGAATATCTGTGTCCTGGTATGTCTGTATCTGACTGTCTGTGTCCTGGTATGTCTGTATCGGACTGTCTGTGTCCTGGTATGTCTGTATCTGAATGTCTGTGTCCTGGTATAACTGTATCCGACTGTCTGTGGCCTGGTATGTCTGTATCGGACTGTCTGTGGCCTGGTATGTCTGTATCTGACTGTCTGTGTCCTGGTATGTCTGTATCGGACTGCCTGTGTCCTGGTATGTCTGTATCGGACTGTGTGTGTCCTGTTATGTCTGTATCGGACTGTCTGTGTGCTGGTATGGCTATATCTGACTGTGTGTGTCCTGGTATGTCTGTATCTGACTGTCTGTGTCCTGGTATGTCTGTATCGGACTGTCTGTGTCCTGGTATGTCTGTATCTGACTGTCTGTGTCCTGGTATGTCTGTATTTGACTCTCTGTGTCCTGGTATGTCTGTATCTGACTGTCTGTGTCCTGGTATGTCTGTATCTGACTGTCTGTGCCCTGGTATGGCTGTATTGGACTGTCTGTGTCCTGGTTTGTCTGTATCGGACTGTCTGTGTCCTGGTATGACTGTATCTGACTGTCTGTGTCCTGGTATGACTGTATTGGACTGACTGTGTCCTGGTTTGTCTGTATCGGACTGTCTGTGTCCTGATATGTCTGTATCGGTCTGTCTGTGTCCTGGTATGTCTGTATCTGAATGTCTGTGCCCTGGTATGTCTGTATCGGACTCTCTGTGTCCTGGTATGACTGTATCTGACTGTCTGTGTCCTGGTATGTCTGTATCGGACTGTCTGTGTCCTGGCATGTCTGTATCGGACTGTCTGTGTCCTGGTATGTCTGTATCGGACTGTCTGTGTCCTGGTATGTCTGTATCGGACTGTCTGTGTCCTGGTTTGACTGTATCTGACTGTCTGTGTCCTGGTATGTCTGTATCTGACTGTCTGTGTCCTGGTTTGACTGTATCTGACTGTCTGTGTCCTGGTATGTCTGTATCGGACTGTCTGTGTCCTTGTATGCCTGTATCTGACTCTCTGTGTCCTGGTGTAACTGTATCCGACTGTCTGTGGCCTGGTATGACTGTATCTGGCTTGCTGTGTCTTGGTATGTCTGTATCGGACTGTCTGTGTCCTGGTATGTCTGTATCTGGCTTGATGTGTCCTGGTATGTCTGTATCGGACTGTTTGTGTCCTGGTATGTCTGTATCGGACTGTCTGTGTCCTGGTATGACTGTATCTGACTGTCTGTGTCCTGGTATGTCAGTATCTGACTGTCTGTGTCCTGGTATGTCTGTATCGGACTGCCTGTGTCCTGGTATGTCTGTATCGGACTGTGTGTGTCCTGTTATGTCTGTATCGGACTGTCTGTGTCCTGGTATGTCTGTATCGGACTGTCTTTGTCCTGGTATGTCTGTATCGGACTGTCTGTGTCCTGGTATGTCTGTATCTGACTGTCTGTGTCTGGTATGTCTGTATCTGACTGTCTGTGTCCTGGTATGTCTGTATCGGACGGTCTGTGTCCTGGTATGGCTGTATCTGACTGTCTGTGTCCTGGTATGTCTGTATCTGACTGTCTGTGCCCTGGTATGGCTGTATCGGACTCTGTGTGTCCTGTTATGTCTGTATCTGACTGTCTTTGTCCTGGTATGTCTGTATCGGACTGTCTGTGTCCTGGTATGTCTGTATCTGACTGTCTGTGTCCTGGTATGTCTGTATCGGACTGTTTGTGTCCTGGTATGTCTGTATCGGACTGTCTGTGTCCTGGTATGACTGTATCTGACTGTCTGTGTCCTGGTATGTCAGTATCTGACTGTCTGTGTCCTGGTATGTCTGTATCGGACTGCCTGTGTCCTGGTATGTCTGTATCGGACTGTGTGTGTCCTGTTATGTCTGTATCGGACTGTCTGTGTCCTGGTATGTCTGTATCGGACTGTCTTTGTCCTGGTATGTCTGTATCTGACTGTCTGTGTCCTGGTATGTCTGTATCTGACTGTCTGTGTCTGGTATGTCTGTATCTGACTGTCTGTGTCCTGGTATGTCTGTATCGGACGGTCTGTGTCCTGGTATGGCTGTATCTGACTGTCTGTGTCCTGGTATGTCTGTATCTGACTGTCTGTGCCCTGGTATGGCTGTATCGGACTGTGTGTGTCCTGTTATGTCTGTATCTGACTGTCTTTGTCCTGGTATGTCTGTATCGGACTGTCTGTGTCCTGGTATGTCTGTATCTGACTGTCTGTGTCCTGGTATGTCTGTATCTGACTGTCTGTGTCCTGGTATGTCTGTATCGGACTGTCTGTGTCCTGGTATGTCTGTATCTGACTGTCAGTGTCCTGGTATGTCTGTATCTGACTGTCTGTGTCCTGGTATGTCTGTATCTGACTGTCTGTGTCCTGGTATGTCTGTATCGGACTGTCTGTGTCCTTGTATGTCTGTATCTGACTCTCTGTGTCCTGGTATAACTGTATCCGACTGTCTGTGGCCTGGTATGACTGTATCTGGCTTGCTGTGTCTTGGTATGTCTGTATCGGACTGTCTGTGTCCTGGTATGTATGTATCGGACTGTCTGTGTCCTGGCATGTCTGTATCGGACTGTCTGTGTCCTGGTATGTCTGTATCGGACTGTCTGTGTCCTGTTATGTCTGTATCGGACTGTCTGTGTCCTGGTTTGACTGTATCTGACTGTCTGTGTGCTGGTATGTCTATATTTGACTGTCTGTGTCCTGGTTTGACTGTATCTGACTGTCTGTGTCCTGGTATGTCTGTATCGGACTGTCTGTGTCCTTGTATGCCTGTATCTGACTCTCTGTGTCCTGGTGTAACTGTATCCGACTGTCTGTGGCCTGGTATGACTGTATCTGGCTTGCTGTGTCTTGGTATGTCTGTATCGGACTGTCTGTGTCCTGGTATGTCTGTATCTGGCTTGCTGTGTCCTGGTATGTCTGTATCGGACTGTTTGTGTCCTGGTATGTCTGTATCGGACTGTCTGTGTCCTGGTATGACTGTATCTGACTGTCTGTGTCCTGGTATGTCAGTATCTGACTGTCTGTGTCCTGGTATGTCTGAATCGGACTGCCTGTGTCCTGGTATGTCTGTATCGGACTGTGTGTGTCCTGTTATGTCTGTATCGGACTGTCTGTGTCCTGGTATGACTGTATCTGACTGTCTGTGTCCTGGTATGTCAGTATCTGACTGTCTGTGTCCTGGTATGTCTGAATCGGACTGCCTGTGTCCTGGTATGTCTGTATCGGACTGTGTGTGTCCTGTTATGTCTGTATCGGACTGTCTGTGTCCTGGTATGTCTGAATCGGACTGCCTGTGTCCTGGTATGTCTGTATCGGACTGTGTGTGTCCTGTTATGTCTGTATCGGACTGTGTGTGTCCTGGTATGTCTGTATCGGACTGTCTGTGTCCTGGTATGTCTGTATCGGACTGTCTTTGTCCTGGTATGTCTGTATCGGACTGTCTGTCCTGGTATGTCTGTATCTGACTGCCTGTGTCTGGTATGTCTGTATCTGACTGTCTGTGTCCTGGTATGTCTGTATCGGACGGTCTGTGTCCTGGTATGGCCGTATCTGACTGTCTGTGTCCTGGTATGTCTGTATCTGACTGTCTGTGCCCTGGTATGGCTGTATCGGACTGTGTGTGTCCTGTTATGTCTGTATCTTACTGTCTTTGTCCTGGTATGTCTGTATCGGACTGTCTGTGTCCTGGTATGTCTGTATCTGACTGCCTGTGTCCTGGTATGTCTGTATCGGACTGTCTGTGTCCTGGTATGTCTGTATCTGAATGTCTGTGTCCTGGTATAACTGTATCCGACTGTCTGTGGCCTGGTATGTCTGTATCGGACTGTCTGTGGCCTGGTATGTCTGTATCTGACTGTCTGTGTCCTGGTATGTCTGTATCTGACTGTCTGTGTCCTGGTATGTCAGTATCTGACTGTCTGTGTCCTGGTATGTCTGTATCGGACTGCCTGTGTCCTGGTATGTCTGTATCGGACTGTGTGTGTCCTGTTATGTCTGTATCGGACTGTCTGTGTCCTGGTATGGCTATATCGGACTGTCTGTGTCCTGGTATGTCTGTATCTGACTGTCTGTGTCCTGGTATGTCTGTATCGGACTGTCTGTGTCCTGGTATGTCTGTATCGGACTGTCTGTGTCCTGGTATGTCTGTATCTGACTGTCTGTGTCCTGGTATGTCTGTATCGGACTGTCTGTGTCCTCGTATGTCTGTATCTGACTGTCTGTGCCCTGGTATGGCTGTATTGAACTGTCTGTGTCCTGGTTTGTCTGTATCGGACTGTCTGTGTCCTGGTATGACTGTATCTGACTGTCTGTGTCCTGGTATGACTGTATTGGACTGACTGTGTCCTGGTTTGTCTGTATCGGACTGTCTGTGTCCTGGTATGTCTGTATCGGACTGTCTGTGTCCTGGTATGTCTGTATCTGAATGTCTGTGCCCTGGTATGTCTGAATCGGACTCTCTGTGTCCTGGTATGACTGTATCTGACTGTCTCTGTCCTGGTATGTCTGTATCGGACTGTCTGTGTCCTGGCATGTCTGTATCGGACTGTCTGTGTCCTGGTATGTCTGTATCGGACTGTCTGTGTCCTGGTATGTCTGTATTGGACTGTCTGTGTCCTGGTTTGACTGTATCGGACTGTCTGTGTCCTGGTATGTCTGTATAGGACTGTTTGTGTCCTGGCATGTCTGTATCTGACTGTCTGTGTCCTGGTATGGCTGTATCGGACTGTCTGTGTCCTGGTATGTCTGTATCGGACTGTCTGTGTCCTGGTATGTCTGTATCGGACTGTCTGTGTCCTGGTATGTCTGTATCGGACTGTCTGTGTCCTGGTATGACTGTATCTGACTGTGTCCTGGTATGTCTGTATCTGACTGTGTGGGTCCTGGTATGTCTGTATCTGACAGTCTGTGTCCTGGTATGACTGTATCTGACTGTCTGTGACCTGGTATGTCTGTATCGGACTGTCTGTGTCCTGGTATGTCTGTATCTGACTGTCTTTGGCCTGGTATGTCTGTATCTGACAGTCTAAGTCTTGGTATGACTTTATCTGACTGTCTGTGTCCTGGTATGTCTGTATCTGACTCTGTGTGTCCTTGTATGTCTGTATCTGACTGTGTGTGTCCTGGTATGGCTGTATCTAACTGTGTGTGTCCTGGTATGTCTGTATCGGACTGTCTGTGTCCTGGTATGGCTGTATCTGACTGTCTGTGTCCTGGTATGTCTGTATCTGATTGTGTGTGTCCTGGTATATCTGTATCTGACTGTCTGTGTATTGGTATGGCTGTATCAGACTGTCTGTGTCCTGGTATGTCTGTATCTGACTGTGTGTGTCCTGGTATGTCTGTATCGGACTGTCTGTGTCCTGGTATGTCTGTATCTGACTGTCTGTGTCCTGGTATGTCTGTATCGGACTGCCTGTGTCCTGGTATGTCTGTATCGGACTGCCTGTGTCCTGGTATGACTGTATCTGACTGTCTGTGTCCTGGTATGTCTGTATCGGACTGCCTGTGTCCTGGTATGTTTGTATCTGACTGTCTGTGTCCTGGTATGTCTGTATCGGACTGCCTGTGTCCTGGTATGTTTGTATCTGACTGTCTGTGTCCTTGTATGTCTGTATCGGACTGCCTGTGTCCTGGTATGTCTGTATCGGACTGCCTGTGTCCTGGTATGTTTGTATCTGACTGTCTGTGTCCTGGTATGTCTGTATCGGACTGCCTGTGTCCTGGTATGTCTGTATCGGACTGCCTGTGTCCTGGTATGACTGTATCTGACTGGCTGTGTCCTGGTATGTCTGTATCTGACTGTCTGTGTCCTGGTATGTCTGTATCTGACTGTCTGTGTCCTGGTATGTCTGTATCTGACTGTCTGTGTCCTGGTATGGCTGTATCTAACTGTCTGTGTCCTGGTATGACTGTATCTGACTGTCTGTGTCCTGGTATGGCTGTATCTGACTGTCTGTGTCCTGGTATGTCTGTATCTGACTGTGTGTGTCCTGGTATGTCTGTATCTGACTGTCTGTGTCCTGGTATGACTGTATCTGACTGTCTGTGTCTTGGTATGCCTGTATCTGACTGTCTGTGTCCTGGTATGGCTGTATCTGACTGTCTGTGTCCTGGTATGTCTGTATCAGACTGTCTGTGTCCTGGTATGGCTGTATCTGACTGTCTGTGTCCTGGTATGTCTGTATCGGACTGTCTGTGTCCTGGTATGTCTGTATCGGACTGTCTGTGTCCTGGTTTGACTGTATCTGACTGTCTGTGTCCTGGTATGACTGTATCTGATTGTATGTGTCCTGGTATGTCTGTATTTGACTGTCTGTGTCCTGGTATGACTGTATCGGACTGTGTGTGTCTTGGTATGTCTGTATCTGACTGTCTGTGTCCTGGCATGTCTGTATCTGACTGTCTGTGTCCTGGTATGTCTGTATCGGACTGTGTGTGTCCTGGTATGTCTGTATTGGACTGTGTGTGTCCTGGTATGTCTGTATCGGACTGTCTGTGTCCTGGTATGTCTGTATCGGACTGTCTGTGTCCTGGTATGTCTGTATCTGACTGTTTGTGTCCTGGTATGTCTGTATCGGACTGTGTGTGTCCTGGCATGTCTGTATTGGACTGTGTGTGTCCTGGTATGTCTGTATCGGACTGTCTGTGTCCTGGTATGTCTGTATTGGACTGTCTGTGTCCTGGTATGTCTGTATCGGACTGTCTGTGTCCTGGTATGTCTGTATTGGACTGTCTGTGTCATTGTATAACTGTATCTGACTGTCTGTGTCATTGTATGACTGTATCTGACTGTCTGTGTCATTGTATGTCTGTATCTGACTGTCTGTGTCCTGGCATGTCTGTATCTGACTGTCTGTGTCCTGGAATGTCTGTATCGGACTGTGTGTGTCCTGGTATGTCTGTATTGGACTGTGTGTGTCCTGGTATGTCTGTATCTGACTGTTTGTGTCCTGGTATGTCTGTATCTGACTGTCTGTGTCCTGGTATGACTGTATCTGACTGTCTGTGTCCTGGTATGTCTGTATATGACTGTCTGTGGCCTGGTATGGCTGTATCTGACTGTCTGTGGCCTGGTATGGCTGTATCTGACTGTCTGTGTCCTGGTATGTCTGTATCTGACTGTCTGTGTCCTGGTATGTCTGTATCTGACTGTCTGTGGCCTGGTATGTCTGTATCTGACTGTCTGTGTCCTGGTATGGCTGTATCGGACTGTCTGTGGCCTGGTATGTCTGTATCGGACTGTCTGTGTCCTGGTATGTCTGTATCTGACTGTCTATGTCCTGGCATGTCTGTATCTGACTGTCTGTGTCCTGGTATGTCTTTATCTGACTGTCTGTGGCCTGGTATGTCTGTATCTGACAGTCTATGTCCTTGCATGTCTGTATCTGACTGTCTGTGTCCTGGTATGTCTGTATCTGACTGTCTGTGTCCTGGTATGTCTGTATCTGACTGTCTGTGGCCTGGTATGTCTGTATCGGACTGTCTGTGTCCTGGTATGTCTGTTTCTGACTGTCTATGTCCTGGCATGTCTGTATCTGACTTTCTGTGTCCTGGTATGTCTGTATCGGACTGTCTGTGTCCTGGTATGTCTGTATCGGACTGTGTGTGTCCTGGTATGTCTGTATCTGACTGTCTGTGTCTTGGTATGTCTGTATCGGACTGTGTGTGTCCTGGTATGTCTGTATCTGACTGTCTGTGTCCTGGTATGTCTGTATCTGATTGTGTGGGTCCTGGTATGGCTGTATCTGACTGTCTGTGTCCTGATATGTCTGTATCTGATTGTGTGGGTCCTGGTTTGACTGTATCTGACTGTCTGTGTCCTGGTATGTCTGTATCGGACTGTCTGTGTCCTGGTATGTCTGTATCTGACTGTCTGTGTCCTGGTATGTCTGTATCGGACTGTCTGTGTCCTGGTATGTCTGTATCTGATTGTATGGGTCCTGGTATGTCTGTATCTGACTGTCTGTGTCTTGGTATGTCTGTTTCGGACTGTGTGTGTCCTGGTATGTCTGTATCTGACTGTCTGTGTCCTGGTATGTCTGTATCTGACTGTCTGTGTCCTGGTATGTCTGTATCGGACTGTCTGTGTCCTGGTATGTCTGTATCGGACTGTCTGTGTCCTGGTATGACTGTATCTGACTGTGTCCTGGTATGTCTGTATCTGACTGTGTGGGTCCTGGTATGTCTGTATCTGACAGTCTGTGTCCTGGTATGACTGTACCTGACTGTCTGTGACCTGGTATGTCTGTATCGGACTGTCTGTGTCCTGGTATGTCTGTATCTGACTGTCTTTGGCCTGGTATGTCTGTATCTGACAGTCTAAGTCTTGGTATGACTTTATCTGACTGTCTGTGTCCTGGTATGTCTGTATCTGACTCTGTGTGTCCTTGTATGTCTGTATCTGACTGTGTGTGTCCTGGTATGGCTGTATCTAACTGTGTGTGTCCTGGTATGTCTGTATCGGACTGTCTGTGTCCTGGTATGGCTGTATCTGACTGTCTGTGTCCTGGTATGTCTGTATCTGATTGTGTGTGTCCTGGTATATCTGTATCTGACTGTCTGTGTATTGGTATGGCTGTATCAGACTGTCTGTGTCCTGGTATGTCTGTATCTGACTGTGTGTGTCCTGGTATGTCTGTATCGGACTGTCTGTGTCCTGGTATGTCTGTATCTGACTGTCTGTGTCCTGGTATGTCTGTATCGGACTGCCTGTGTCCTGGTATGTCTGTATCGGACTGCCTGTGTCCTGGTATGACTGTATCTGACTGTCTGTGTCCTGGTATGTCTGTATCGGACTGCCTGTGTCCTGGTATGTTTGTATCTGACTGTCTGTGTCCTGGTATGTCTGTATCGGACTGCCTGTGTCCTGGTATGTTTGTATCTGACTGTCTGTGTCCTTGTATGTCTGTATCGGACTGCCTGTGTCCTGGTATGTCTGTATCGGACTGCCTGTGTCCTGGTATGTTTGTATCTGACTGTCTGTGTCCTGGTATGTCTGTATCGGACTGCCTGTGTCCTGGTATGTCTGTATCGGACTGCCTGTGTCCTGGTATGACTGTATCTGACTGGCTGTGTCCTGGTATGTCTGTATCTGACTGTCTGTGTCCTGGTATGTCTGTATCTGACTGTCTGTGTCCTGGTATGTCTGTATCTGACTGTCTGTGTCCTGGTATGGCTGTATCTAACTGTCTGTGTCCTGGTATGACTGTATCTGACTGTCTGTGTCCTGGTATGGCTGTATCTGACTGTCTGTGTCCTGGTATGTCTGTATCTGACTGTGTGTGTCCTGGTATGTCTGTATCTGACTGTCTGTGTCCTGGTATGACTGTATCTGACTGTCTGTGTCTTGGTATGCCTGTATCTGACTGTCTGTGTCCTGGTATGGCTGTATCTGACTGTCTGTGTCCTGGTATGTCTGTATCAGACTGTCTGTGTCCTGGTATGGCTGTATCTGACTGTCTGTGTCCTGGTATGTCTGTATCGGACTGTCTGTGTCCTGGTATGTCTGTATCGGACTGTCTGTGTCCTGGTTTGACTGTATCTGACTGTCTGTGTCCTGGTATGACTGTATCTGATTGTATGTGTCCTGGTATGTCTGTATTTGACTGTCTGTGTCCTGGTATGACTGTATCGGACTGTGTGTGTCTTGGTATGTCTGTATCTGACTGTCTGTGTCCTGGCATGTCTGTATCTGACTGTCTGTGTCCTGGTATGTCTGTATCGGACTGTGTGTGTCCTGGTATGTCTGTATTGGACTGTGTGTGTCCTGGTATGTCTGTATCGGACTGTCTGTGTCCTGGTATGTCTGTATCGGACTGTCTGTGTCCTGGTATGTCTGTATCTGACTGTTTGTGTCCTGGTATGTCTGTATCGGACTGTGTGTGTCCTGGCATGTCTGTATTGGACTGTGTGTGTCCTGGTATGTCTGTATCGGACTGTCTGTGTCCTGGTATGTCTGTATTGGACTGTCTGTGTCCTGGTATGTCTGTATCGGACTGTCTGTGTCCTGGTATGTCTGTATTGGACTGTCTGTGTCATTGTATAACTGTATCTGACTGTCTGTGTCATTGTATGACTGTATCTGACTGTCTGTGTCATTGTATGTCTGTATCTGACTGTCTGTGTCCTGGTATGTCTGTATCTGACTGTCTGTGTCCTGGTATGGTTGTATCTGACTGTCTGTGTCCTGGTATGTCTGTATTGGACTGTCTGTGTCCTGGTATGTCTGTATCGGACTGTCTGTGTCCTGGTATGTCTGTATTGGACTGTCTGTGTCATTGTATAACTGTATCTGACTGTCTGTGTCATTGTATGACTGTATCTGACTGTCTGTGTCATTGTATGACTGTATCTGACTGTCTGTGTCATTGTATGTCTGTATCTGACTGTCTGTGTCCTGGCATGTCTGTATCTGACTGTCTGTGTCCTGGTATGGTTGTATCGGACTGTCTGTGTCCTGGCATGTCTGTATCGGACTGTCTGTTTCCTGGAATGTCTGTATCGGACTGTGTGTGTCCTGGTATGTCTGTATTGGACTGTGTGTGTCCTGGTATGTCTGTATCTGACTGTTTGTGTCCTGGTATGTCTGTATCTGACTGTCTGTGTCCTGGTATGACTGTATCTGACTGTCTGTGTCCTGGTATGTCTGTATATGACTGTCTGTGGCCTGGTATGGCTGTATCTGACTGTCTGTGGCCTGGTATGGCTGTATCTGACTGTCTGTGTCCTGGTATGTCTGTATCTGACTGTCTGTGTCCTGGTATGTCTGTATCTGACTGTCTGTGGCCTGGTATGTCTGTATCTGACTGTCTGTGTCCTGGTATGGCTGTATCGGACTGTCTGTGGCCTGGTATGTCTGTATCGGACTGTCTGTGTCCTGGTATGTCTGTATCTGACTGTCTATGTCCTGGCATGTCTGTATCTGACTGTCTGTGTCCTGGTATGTCTTTATCTGACTGTCTGTGGCCTGGTATGTCTGTATCTGACAGTCTATGTCCTTGCATGTCTGTATCTGACTGTCTGTGTCCTGGTATGTCTGTATCTGACTGTCTGTGTCCTGGTATGTCTGTATCTGACTGTCTGTGGCCTGGTATGTCTGTATCGGACTGTCTGTGTCCTGGTATGTCTGTTTCTGACTGTCTATGTCCTGGCATGTCTGTATCTGACTTTCTGTGTCCTGGTATGTCTGTATCTGACTGTCTGTGTCCTGGTATGTCTGTATCTGACTGTGTGTGTCCTGGTATGTCTGTATCTGACTGTCTGTGTCTTGGTATGTCTGTATCGGACTGTGTGTGTCCTGGTATGTCTGTATCTGACTGTCTGTGTCCTGGTATGTCTGTATCTGATTGTGTGGGTCCTGGTATGGCTGTATCTGACTGTCTGTGTCCTGATATGTCTGTATCTGATTGTGTGGGTCCTGGTTTGACTGTATCTGACTGTCTGTGTCCTGGTATGTCTGTATCGGACTGTCTGTGTCCTGGTATGTCTGTATCTGACTGTCTGTGTCCTGGTATGTCTGTATCGGACTGTCTGTGTCCTGGTATGTCTGTATCTGATTGTATGGGTCCTGGTATGTCTGTATCTGACTGTCTGTGTCTTGGTATGTCTGTTTCGGACTGTGTGTGTCCTGGTATGTCTGTATCTGACTGTCTGTGTCCTGGTATGTCTGTATCTGACTGTCTGTGTCCTGGTATGTCTGTATCGGACTGTCTGTGTCCTGGTATGTCTGTATCGGACTCTCTGTGTCCTGGTATGTCTGTATCTGACTGTCTGTGTCCTGGTATGTCTGTATCGGACTGTCTGTGTCCTGGTATGTCTGTATCGGACTGTCTTTGTCCTGGTATGTCTGTATCGGACTGTCTGTGTCCTGGTATGTCTGTATCTGACTGTCTGTGTCCTGGTATGTCTGTATCTGACTGTCTGTGTCCTGGTATGTCTGTTTCGGACTGTCTGTGTCCTGGTATGGCTGTATCGGACTGTCTGTGTCCTGGTATGTCTGTATCTGACTGTCTGTGCCCTGGTATGGTTGTATCGGACTGTGTGTGTCCTGTTATGTCTGTATCTGACTGTCTTTGTCCTGGTATGTCTGTATTGGACTGTCTGTGTCCTGGTATGTCTGTATCTGACTGTCTGTGTCCTGGTATGTCTGTATCTGACTGTCTGTGTCCTGGTATGTCTGTATCTGACTGTCTGTGTCCTTGTATGTCTGTATCTGAATGTCTGTGTCCTGGTATAACTGTATCCGACTGTCTGTGGCCTGGTATGTCTGTATCGGACTGTCTGTGGCCTGGTATGTCTGTATCTGACTGTCTGTGTCCTGGTATGTCTGTATCTGACTGTCTGTGTCCTGGTATGTCTGTATCTGACTGTCTGTGTCCTGGTATGGCTATATCTGACTGTCTGTGTCCTGGTATGTCTGTATCTGACTGTCTGTGTCCTGGTATGTCTGTATCTGACTGTCTGTGTCCTTGTATGTCTGTATCGGACTGTCTGTGTCCTGGTATGTCTGTATCTGACTGTCTGTGTCCTGGTATGTCTGTATCGGACTGTCTGTGTCCTGGTATGTCTGTATCTGACTGTCTGTGCCCTGGTATGGCTGTATTGGACTGTCTGTGTCCTGGTTTGTCTGTATCGGACTGTCTGTGTCCTGGTATGACTGTATCTGACTGTCTGTGTCCTGGTATGACTGTATTGGATTGACTGTGTCCTGCTTTTTCTGTATCGGACTGTCTGTGTCCTGGTATGTCTGTATCGGACTGTCTGTGTCCTGGTATGTCTGTATCTGAATGTCTGTGCCCTGGTATGTCTGTATCGGACTGTCTGTGTCCTGGTATGTCTGTATCTGACTGTCTGTGTCTTGGTATGTCTGTATCGGACTGTGTGTGTCCTGGTATGACTGTATCTGACTGTGTGTGTCCTGGTATGTCTGTATCTGACTGTCTGTGTCCTGGTATGTCTGTATCTGACTGTCTGTGTCCTGGTATGTCTGTATCGGACTGTCTGTGTCCTGGTATGGCTGTATCTGACTGTCTGTGTCCTGGTATGTCTGTATCTGACTGTCTGTGTCCTGGTATGTCTGTATCTGACTGTGTGTGTCCTGGTATGGCTGTATCGGACTGTGTGTGTCCTTGTATGTCTGTATCGGACTGTCTGTGTCCTGGTATGGCTGTATCTGACTGTCTGTGTCCTGGTATGGCTGTATCTGACTGTCTGTGTATTGGTATGTCTGTATCGGACTGTCTGTGTCCTGGTATGACTGTATCGGACTGTCTGTGTCCTGGTATGACTGTATCTGACTGTCTGTGTCCTGGTATGACTGTATCTGACTGTCTGTGTCCTGGTATGACTGTATCTGACTGTGTGTTCCTGGTATGTCTGTATCTGACTGTGTGTGTCCTGGTATGTCTGTATCTGACTGTCTGTGTCCTGGTATGTCTGTATCTGACTGTCTGTGTCCTGGTATGTCTGTATCTGACTGTGTGTGTCCTGGTATGGCTGTATCGGACTGTTTGTGTCCTGGTATGACTGTATCTGACTGTCTGTGTCCTGGTATGACTGTATCTGACTGTCTGTGTCCTGGTATGTCTGTATCGGACTGTCTGTGTCCTGGTATGTCTGTATCTGAATGTCTGTGTCCTGGTATGTCTGTATCTGACTGTCTGTGTCCTGGTATGGCTGTATCGGACTGTCTGTGTCCTGGTATGTCTGTATCTGACTGTCTGTGTCCTGGTATGGCTGTATCTGACTGTCTGTGTCCTGGTATGGCTGTATCTGACTGTTTGTGTCCTGGTATGTCTGTATCTGACTGTCTGTGTCCTGGTATGTCTGTATCTGACTGTCTGTGTCCTGATATGTCTGTATCTGACTGTCTGTGTCCTGGTATGGCTGTATCTGACTGTGTGTGTCCTGGTATGTCTGTATCTGACTGTCTGTGTCCTGATATGTCTGTATCTGACTGTCTGTGTCCTGGTATGGCTGTATCTGACTGTCTGTGTCCTGGTATGTCTGTATCGGACTGTCTGTGTCCTGGTATGGCTGTATCTGACTGTCTGTGTCCTGGTATGTCTGTATCTGACTGTCTGTGTATTGGTATGTCTGTATCGGACTGTCTGTGTCCTGGTATGACTGTATCGGACTGTCTGTGTCCTGGTATGACTGTATCTGACTGTCTGTGTCCTGGTATGACTGTATCTGACTGTGTGTGTCCTGGTATGTCTGTATCTGACTGTGTGTGTCCTGGTATGTCTGTATCTGACTGTGTGTGTCCTGGTATGTCTGTATCTGACTGTGTGTGTCCTGGTATGTCTGTATCTGACTGTCTGTGTCCTGGTATGGCTGTATCTGACTGTGTGTGTCCTGGTATGGCTGTATCGGACTGTTTGTGTCCTGGTATGTCTGTATCTGACTGTCTGTGTCCTGGTATGTCTGTATCGGACTGCCTGTGTCCTGGTATGTCTGTATCGGACTGCCTGTGTCCTGGTATGACTGTATCTGACTGTCTGTGTCCTGGTATGTCTGGATCGGACTGCCTGTGTCCTGGTATGTTTGTATCTGACTGTCTGTGTCCTGGTATGTCTGTATCGGACTGCCTGTGTCCTGGTATGTTTGTATCTGACTGTCTGTGTCCTGGTATGTCTGTATCGGACTGCCTGTGTCCTGGTATGTCTGTATCGGACTGCCTGTGTCCTGGTATGTTTGTATCTGACTGTCTGTGTCCTGGTATGTCTGTATCGGACTGCCTGTGTCCTGGTATGTCTGTATCGGACTGCCTGTGTCCTGGTATGACTGTATCTGACTGGCTGTGTCCTGGTATGTCTGTATCTGACTGTCTGTGTCCTGGTATGTCTGTATCTGACTGTCTGTGTCCTGGTATGTCTGTATCTGACTGTCTGTGTCCTGGTATGGCTGTATCTAACTGTCTGTGTCCTGGTATGACTGTATCTGACTGTCTGTGTCCTGGTATGGCTGTATCTGACTGTCTGTGTCCTGGTATGTCTGTATCTGACTGTGTGTGTCCTGGTATGTCTGTATCTGACTGTCTGTGTCCTGGTATGACTGTATCTGACTGTCTGTGTCTTGGTATGCCTGTATCTGACTGTCTGTGTCCTGGTATGGCTGTATCTGACTGTCTCTGTCCTGGTATGTCTGTATCAGACTGTCTGTGTCCTGGTATGGCTGTATCTGACTGTCTGTGTCCTGGTATGTCTGTATCGGACTGTCTGTGTCCTGGTATGTCTGTATCGGACTTTCTGTGTCCTGGTTTGACTGTATCTGACTGTCTTTGTCCTGGTATGACTGTATCTGATTGTCTGTGTCCTGGTATGTCTGTATTTGACTGTCTGTGTCCTGGTATGACTGTATCGGACTGTGTGTGTCTTGGTATGTCTGTATCTGACTGTCTGTGTCCTGGCATGTCTGTATCTGACTGTCTGTGTCCTGGTATGTCTGTATCGGACTGTGTGTGTCCTGGTATGTCTGTATTGGACTGTGTGTGTCCTGGTATGTCTGTATCGGACTGTCTGTGTCCTGGTATGTCTGTATCGGACTGTCTGTGTCCTGGTATGTCTGTATCTGACTGTTTGTGTCCTGGTATGTCTGTATCGGACTGTGTGTGTCCTGGCATGTCTGTATTGGACTGTGTGTGTCCTGGTATGTCTGTATCGGACTGTCTGTGTCCTGGTATGTCTGTATTGGACTGTCTGTGTCCTGGTATGTCTGTATCGGACTGTCTGTGTCCTGGTATGTCTGTATTGGACTGTCTGTGTCCTGGTATGTCTGTATCTGACTGTCTGTGTCCTGGTATGTCTGTATCGGACTGTGTGTTTCCTGGTATGTCTGTATCTGACTGTCTGTGTCCTGGTATGTCTGTATCTGACTGTGTGTGTCCTGGCATGTCTGTATTGGACTGTGTGTGTCCTGGTATGTCTGTATCGGACTGTCTGTGTCCTGGTATGTCTGTATTGGACTGTCTGTGTCCTGGAATGTCTGTATCGGACTGTGTGTGTCCTGGTATGTCTGTATTGGACTGTGTGTGTCCTGGTATGTCTGTATCTGACTGTTTGTGTCCTGGTATGTCTGTATCTGACTGTCTGTGTCCTGGTATGTCTGTATCTGACTGTCTGTGTCCTGGTATGTCTGTATCTGACTGTCTGTGGCCTGGTATGGCTGTATCTGACTGTCTGTGTCCTGGTATGGCTGTATCTGACTGTCTGTGTCCTGGTATGGCTGTATCTGACTGTCTGTGTCCTGGTATGTCTGTATCTGACTGTCTGTGGCCTGGTATGTCTGTATCTGACTGTCTGTGTCCTGGTATTTCTGTATCGGACTGTCTGTGGCCTGGTATGTCTGTATCGGACTGTCTGTGTCCTGGTATGTCTGTATCTGACTGTCTATGTCCTGGCATGTCTGTATCTGACTGTCTGTGTCCTGGTATGTCTGTATCTGACTGTCTGTGGCCTGGTATGTCTGTATCGGACTGTGTGTGTCCTGGTATGTCTGTATCTGACTGTCTGTGTCCTGGTATGTCTGTATCTCAATGTGTGGGTCCTGGTATGTCTGTATCTGACTGTCTGTGGCCTAGTATGTCTGTATCGGACTGTCTGTGTCCTGGTATGTCTGTATCTGACTGTCTGTGGCCTGGTATATCTGTATCTGACTGTCTGTGGCCTGGTATGTCTGTATCGGACTGTCTGTGTCCTGGTATGTCTGTATCTGACAGTCTATGTCCTTGCATGTCTGTATCTGACTGTCTGTGTCCTGGTATGTCTGTATCTGACTGTCTGTGTCCTGGTATGTCTGTATCTGACTGTCTGTGGCCTGGTATGTCTGTATCGGACTGTCTGTGTCCTGGTATGTCTGTTTCTGACTGTCTATGTCCTGGCATGTCTGTATCTGACTGTCTGTGTCCTGGTATGTCTGTATCGGACTGTCTGTGTCCTGGTATGTCTGTATCTGACTGTTTGTGTCCTGGTATGTCTGTATCGGACTGTGTGTGTCCTGGCATGTCTGTATTGGACTGTGTGTGTCCTGGTATGTCTGTATCGGACTGTCTGTGTCCTGGTATGTCTGTATTGGACTGTCTGTGTCCTGGTATGTCTGTATCGGACTGTCTGTGTCCTGCTATGTCTGTATTGGACTGTCTGTGTCCTGGTATGTCTGTATCTGACTGTCTGTGTCCTGGTATGTCTGTATCGGACTGTGTGTTTCCTGGTATGTCTGTATCTGACTGTCTGTGTCCTGGTATGTCTGTATCTGACTGTGTGTGTCCTGGCATGTCTGTATTGGACTGTGTGTGTCCTGGTATGTCTGTATCGGACTGTCTGTGTCCTGGTATGTCTGTATTGGACTGTCTGTGTCCTGGAATGTCTGTATCGGACTGTGTGTGTCCTGGTATGTCTGTATTGGACTGTGTGTGTCCTGGTATGTCTGTATCTGACTGTTTGTGTCCTGGTATGTCTGTATCTGACTGTCTGTGTCCTGGTATGTCTGTATCTGACTGTCTGTGTCCTGGTATGTCTGTATCTGACTGTCTGTGGCCTGGTATGGCTGTATCTGACTGTCTGTGTCCTGGTATGGCTGAATCTGACTGTCTGTGTCCTGGTATGGCTGTATCTGACTGTCTGTGTCCTGGTATGTCTGTATCTGACTGTCTGTGGCCTGGTATGTCTGTATCTGACTGTCTGTGTCCTGGTATTTCTGTATCGGACTGTCTGTGGCCTGGTATGTCTGTATCGGACTGTCTGTGTCCTGGTATGTCTGTATCTGACTGTCTATGTCCTGGCATGTCTGTATCTGACTGTCTGTGTCCTGGTATGTCTGTATCTGACTGTCTGTGGGCTGGTATGTCTGTATCGGACTGTGTGTGTCCTGGTATGTCTGTATCTGACTGTCTGTGTCCTGGTATGTCTGTATCTCAATGTGTGGGTCCTGGTATGTCTGTATCTGACTGTCTGTGGCCTAGTATGTCTGTATCGGACTGTCTGTGTCCTGGTATGTCTGTATCTGACTGTCTGTGGCCTGGTATATCTGTATCTGACTGTCTGTGGCCTGGTATGTCTGTATCGGACTGTCTGTGTCCTGGTATGTCTGTATCTGACAGTCTATGTCCTTGCATGTCTGTATCTGACTGTCTGTGTCCTGGTATGTCTGTATCTGACTGTCTGTGTCCTGGTATGTCTGTATCTGACTGTCTGTGGCCTGGTATGTCTGTATCGGACTGTCTGTGTCCTGGTATGTCTGTTTCTGACTGTCTATGTCCTGGCATGTCTGTATCTGACTTTCTGTGTCCTGGTATGTCTGTATCTGACTGTCTGTGTCCTGGTATGTCTGTATCGGACTGTGTGTGTCCTGGTATGTCTGTATCTGACTGTCTGTGTCTTGGTATGTCTGTATCGGACTGTGTGTGTCCTGGTATGTCTGTATCTGACTGTCTGTGTCCTGGTATGTCTGTATCTGGTTGTGTGGGTCCTGGTATGGCTGTATCTGACTGTCTGTGTCCTGATATGTCTGTATCTGATTGTGTGGGTCCTGGTTTGACTGTATCTGACTGTCTGTGGCCTGGTATGTCTGTATCGGACTGTCTGTGTCCTGGTATGTCTGTATCTGACTGTCTGTGTCCTGGTATGTCTGTATCGGACTGTGTGTTTCCTGGTATGTCTGTATCTGACTGTCTGTGTCCTGGTATGTCTGTATCTGATTGTATGGGTCCTGGTATGTCTGTATCTGACTGTCTGTGTCTTGGTATGTCTGTTTCGGACTGTGTGTGTCCTGGTATGTCTGTATCTGACTGTCTGTGTCCTGGTATGTCTGTATCTGACTGTCTGTGTCCTGGTATGTCTGTATCGGACTGTCTGTGTCCTGGTATGTCTGTATCGGACTCTCTGTGTCCTGGTATGTCTGTATCTGACTGTCTGTGTCCTGGTATGTCTGTATCTGACTGTCTGTGTCCTGGTATGTCTGTATCGGACTGTCTTTGTCCTGGTATGTCTGTATCGGACTGTCTGTGTCCTGGTATGTCTGTATCTGACTGTCTGTGTCCTGGTATGTCTGTATCTGACTGTCTGTGTCCTGGTATGTCTGTTTCGGACTGTCTGTGTCCTGGTATGGCTGTATCGGACTGTCTGTGTCCTGGTATGTCTGTATCTGACTGTCTGTGCCCTGGTATGGTTGTATCGGACTGTGTGTGTCCTGTTATGTCTGTATCTGACTGTCTTTGTCCTGGTATGTCTGTATTGGACTGTCTGTGTCCTGGTATGTCTGTATCTGACAGTCTGTGTCCTGGTATGTCTGTATCTGACTGTCTGTGTCCTGGTATGTCTGTATCTGACTGTCTGTGTCCTTGTATGTCTGTATCTGAATGTCTGTGTCCTGGTATAACTGTATCCGACTGTCTGTGGCCTGGTATGTCTTTATCGGACTGTCTGTGGCCTGGTATGTCTGTATCTGACTGTCTGTGTCCTGGTATGTCTGTATCTGACTGTCTGTGGCCTGGTATGTCTGTATCTGACTGTCTGTGTCCTGGTATGGCTATATCTGACTGTCTGTGTCCTGGTATGTCTGTATCTGACTGTCTGTGTCCTGGTATGTCTGTATCTGACTGTCTGTGTCCTTGTATGTCTGTATCGGACTGTCTGTGTCCTGGTATGTCTGTATCTGACTGTCTGTGTCCTGGTATGTCTGTATCGGACTGTCTGTGTCCTGGTATGTCTGTATCTGACTGTCTGTGCCCTGGTATGGCTGTATTGGACTGTCTGTGTCCTGGTTTGTCTGTATCGGACTGTCTGTGTCCTGGTATGACTGTATCTGACTGTCTGTGTCCTGGTATGACTGTATTGGATTGACTGTGTCCTGCTTTTTCTGTATCGGACTGTCTGTGTCCTGGTATGTCTGTATCGGACTGTCTGTGTCCTGGTATGTCTGTATCTGAATGTCTGTGCCCTGGTATGTCTGTATCGGACTCTCTGTGTCCTGGTATGACTGTATCTGACTGTCTGTGTCCTGGTATGTCTGTATCTGACTGTCTGTGTCCTGATATGTCTGTATCTGACTGTCTGTGTCCTGGTATGGCTGTATCTGACTGTGTGTGTCCTGATATGTCTGTATCTGACTGTCTGTGTCCTGGTATGTCTGTATCTGACTGTCTGTGTCCTGGTATGTCTGTTTCGGACTGTGTGTGTCCTGGTATGTCTGTATCTGACTGTCTGTGTCCTGGTATGTCTGTATCTGACTGTCTGTGTCCTGGTATGTCTGTATCGGACTGTCTGTGTCTTGGTATGTCTGTTTCGGACTGTGTGTGTCCTGGTATGTCTGTATCTGACTGTCTGTGTCCTGGTATGTCTGTATCTGACTGTCTGTGTCCTGGTATGTCTGTATCGGACTGTCTGTGTCCTGGTATGTCTGTATCGGACTCTCTGTGTCCTGGTATGTCTGTATCTGACTGTCTGTGTCCTGGTATGTCTGTATCTGACTGTCTGTGTCCTGGTATGTCTGTATCGGACTGTCTTTGTCCTGGTATGTCTGTATCGGACTGTCTGTGTCCTGGTATGTCTGTATCTGACTGTCTGTGTCCTGGTATGTCTGTATCTGACTGTCTGTGTCCTGGTATGTCTGTTTCGGACTGTCTGTGTCCTGGTATGGCTGTATCGGACTGTCTGTGTCCTGGTATGTCTGTATCTGACTGTCTGTGCCCTGGTATGGTTGTATCGGACTGTGTGTGTCCTGTTATGTCTGTATCTGACTGTCTTTGTCCTGGTATGTCTGTATTGGACTGTCTGTGTCCTGGTATGTCTGTATCTGACTGTCTGTGTCCTGGTATGTCTGTATCTGACTGTCTGTGTCTTGGTATGTCTGTATCTGACTGTCTGTGTCCTTGTATGTCTGTATCTGAATGTCTGTGTCCTGGTATAACTGTATCCGACTGTCTGTGGCCTGGTATGTCTTTATCGGACTGTCTGTGGCCTGGTATGTCTGTATCTGACTGTCTGTGTCCTGGTATGTCTGTATCTGACTGTCTGTGGCCTGGTATGTCTGTATCTGACTGTCTGTGTCCTGGTATGGCTATATCTGACTGTCTGTGTCCTGGTATGTCTGTATCTGACTGTCTGTGTCCTGGTATGTCTGTATCTGACTGTCTGTGTCCTTGTATGTCTGTATCGGACTGTCTGTGTCCTGGTATGTCTGTATCTGACTGTCTGTGTCCTGGTATGTCTGTATCGGACTGTCTGTGTCCTGGTATGTCTGTATCTGACTGTCTGTGCCCTGGTATGGCTGTATTGGACTGTCTGTGTCCTGGTTTGTCTGTATCGGACTGTCTGTGTCCTGGTATGACTGTATCTGACTGTCTGTGTCCTGGTATGACTGTATTGGATTGACTGTGTCCTGCTTTTTCTGTATCGGACTGTCTGTGTCCTGGTATGTCTGTATCGGACTGTCTGTGTCCTGGTATGTCTGTATCTGAATGTCTGTGCCCTGGTATGTCTGTATCGGACTCTCTGTGTCCTGGTATGACTGTATCTGACTGTCTGTGTCCTGGTATGTCTGTATCTGACTGTCTGTGTCCTGATATGTCTGTATCTGACTGTCTGTGTCCTGGTATGGCTGTATCTGACGATGTGTGTCCTGATATGTCTGTATCTGACTGTCTGTGTCCTGGTATGTCTGTATCTGACTGTCTGTGTCCTGGTATGTCTGTATCTGACTGTCTGTGTCCTGGTATGTCTGTATCTGACTGTCTGTGTCCTGGTATGTCTGTATCTGACTGTCTGTGTCCTGGTATGTCTGTATCTGACTCTCTGTGTCCTGGTATGACTGTATCTGACTGTCTGTGTCCTGGTATGACTGTATCTGACTGTCTGTGTCCTGGTATGACTGTATCTGACTGTGTGTGTCCTGGTATGTCTGTATCTGACTGTGTGTGTCCTGGTATGTCTGTATCTGACTGTCTGTGTCCTGGTATGTCTGTATCTGACTGTCTGTGTCCTGGTATGTCTGTATCTGACTGTGTGTGTCCTGGTATGGCTGTATCGGACTGTTTGTGTCCTGGTATGACTGTATCTGACTGTCTGTGTCCTGGTATGTCTGTATCGGACTGTCTGTGTCCTGGTATGTCTGTATCGGACTCTCTGTGTCCTGGTATGTCTGTATCTGACTGTCTGTGTCCTGGTATGTCTGTATCGGACTGTCTGTGTCCTGGTATGTCTGTATCGGACTGTCTTTGTCCTGGTATGTCTGTATCGGACTGTCTGTGTCCTGGTATGTCTGTATCTGACTGTCTGTGTCCTGGTATGTCTGTATCTGACTGTCTGTGTCCTGGTATGTCTGTTTCGGACTGTCTGTGTCCTGGTATGGCTGTATCGGACTGTCTGTGTCCTGGTATGTCTGTATCTGACTGTCTGTGCCCTGGTATGGTTGTATCGGACTGTGTGTGTCCTGTTATGTCTGTATCGGACTGTGTTTGTCCTGGTATGTCTGTATTGGACTGTCTGTGTCCTGGTATGTCTGTATCTGACTGTCTGTATCCTGGTATGTCTGTATCTGACTGTCTGTGTCCTGGTATGTCTGTATCTGACTGTCTGTGTCCTTGTATGTCTGTATCTGAATGTCTGTGTCCTGGTATAACTGTATCCGACTGTCTGTGGCCTGGTATGTCTTTATCGGACTGTCTGTGGCCTGGTATGTCTGTATCTGACTGTCTGTGTCCTGGTATGTCTGTATCTGACTGTCTGTGGCCTGGTATGTCTGTATCTGACTGTCTGTGTCCTGGTATGGCTATATCTGACTGTCTGTGTCCTGGTATGTCTGTATCTGACTGTCTGTGTCCTGGTATGTCTGTATCTGACTGTCTGTGTCCTTGTATGTCTGTATCGGACTGTCTGTGTCCTGGTATGTCTGTATCTGACTGTCTGTGTCCTGGTATGTCTGTATCGGACTGTCTGTGTCCTGGTATGTCTGTATCTGACTGTCTGTGCCCTGGTATGGCTGTATTGGACTGTCTGTGTCCTGGTTTGTCTGTATCGGACTGTCTGTGTCCTGGTATGACTGTATCTGACTGTCTGTGTCCTGGTATGACTGTATTGGATTGACTGTGTCCTGCTTTTTCTGTATCGGACTGTCTGTGTCCTGGTATGTCTGTATCGGACTGTCTGTGTCCTGGTATGTCTGTATCTGAATGTCTGTGCCCTGGTATGTCTGTATCGGACTCTCTGTGTCCTGGTATGACTGTATCTGACTGTCTGTGTCCTGGTATGTCTGTATCTGACTGTCTGTGTCCTGATATGTCTGTATCTGACTGTCTGTGTCCTGGTATGGCTGTATCTGACTGTGTGTGTCCTGATATGTCTGTATCTGACTGTCTGTGTCCTGGTATGTCTGTATCTGACTGTCTGTGTCCTGGTATGTCTGTATCTGACTGTCTGTGTCCTGGTATGTCTGTATCTGACTGTCTGTGTCCTGGTATGTCTGTATCTGACTCTCTGTGTCCTGGTATGGCTGTATCTGACTGTCTGTGTCCTGGTATGTCTGTATCTGACTGTCTGTGTCCTGGTATGTCTGTATCTGACTGTCTGTGTCCTGGTATGTCTGTATCTGACTGTCTGTGTCCTGATATGTCTGTATCTGACTGTCTGTGTCCTGGTATGGCTGTATCTGACTGTCTCTGTCCTGGTATGTCTGTATCTGACTGTCTGTGTCCTGGTATGTCTGTATCTGACTGTCTGTGTCCTGATATGTCTGTATCTGACTGTCTGTGTCCTGGTATGGCTGTATCTGACTGTCTGTGTCCTGGTATGACTGTATCTGACTGTGTGTGTCCTGGTATGTCTGTATCTGACTGTCTGTGTCCTGGTATGTCTGTATCTGACTGTCTGTGTCCTGGTATGTCTGTATCGGACTGTCTGTGTCCTGGTATGGCTGTATCTGACTGTCTGTGTCCTGGTATGTCTGTATCTGACTGTCTGTGTCCTGGTATGTCTGTATCTGACTGTGTGTGTCCTGGTATGGCTGTATCGGACTGTGTGTGTCCTTGTATGTCTGTATCGGACTGTCTGTGTCCTGGTATGGCTGTATCTGACTGTCTGTGTCCTGGTATGGCTGTATCTGACTGTCTGTGTATTGGTATGTCTGTATCGGACTGTCTGTGTCCTGGTATGACTGTATCGGACTGTCTGTGTCCTGGTATGACTGTATCTGACTGTCTGTGTCCTGGTATGACTGTATCTGACTGTCTGTGTCCTGGTATGACTGTATCTGACTGTGTGTGTCCTGGTATGTCTGTATCTGACTGTGTGTGTCCTGGTATGTCTGTATCTGACTGTCTGTGTCCTGGTATGTCTGTATCTGACTGTCTGTGTCCTGGTATGTCTGTATCTGACTGTGTGTGTCCTGGTATGGCTGTATCGGACTGTTTGTGTCCTGGTATGACTGTATCTGACTGTCTGTGTCCTGGTATGACTGTATCTGACTGTCTGTGTCCTGGTATGTCTGTATCGGACTGTCTGTGTCCTGGTATGTCTGTATCTGAATGTCTGTGTCCTGGTATGTCTGTATCTGACTGTCTGTGTCCTGGTATGGCTGTATCGGACTGTCTGTGTCCTGGTATGTCTGTATCTGACTGTCTGTGTCCTGGTATGTCTGTATCTGACTGTCTGTGTCCTGGTATGTCTGTATCTGACTGTCTGTGTCCTGGTATGTCTGTATCTGACTGTCTGTGTCCTTGTATGTCTGTATCTGAATGTCTGTGTCCTGGTATAACTGTATCCGACTGTCTGTGGCCTGGTATGTCTTTATCGGACTGTCTGTGGCCTGGTATGTCTGTATCTGACTGTCTGTGTCCTGGTATGTCTGTATCTGACTGTCTGTGGCCTGGTATGTCTGTATCTGACTGTCTGTGTCCTGGTATGGCTATATCTGACTGTCTGTGTCCTGGTATGTCTGTATCTGACTGTCTGTGTCCTGGTATGTCTGTATCTGACTGTCTGTGTCCTTGTATGTCTGTATCGGACTGTCTGTGTCCTGGTATGTCTGTATCTGACTGTCTGTGTCCTGGTATGTCTGTATCGGACTGTCTGTGTCCTGGTATGTCTGTATCTGACTGTCTGTGCCCTGGTATGGCTGTATTGGACTGTCTGTGTCCTGGTTTGTCTGTATCGGACTGTCTGTGTCCTGGTATGACTGTATCTGACTGTCTGTGTCCTGGTATGACTGTATTGGATTGACTGTGTCCTGCTTTTTCTGTATCGGACTGTCTGTGTCCTGGTATGTCTGTATCGGACTGTCTGTGTCCTGGTATGTCTGTATCTGAATGTCTGTGCCCTGGTATGTCTGTATCGGACTCTCTGTGTCCTGGTATGACTGTATCTGACTGTCTGTGTCCTGGTATGTCTGTATCTGACTGTCTGTGTCCTGATATGTCTGTATCTGACTGTCTGTGTCCTGGTATGGCTGTATCTGACTGTGTGTGTCCTGATATGTCTGTATCTGACTGTCTGTGTCCTGGTATGTCTGTATCTGACTGTCTGTGTCCTGGTATGTCTGTATCTGACTGTCTGTGTCCTGGTATGTCTGTATCTGACTGTCTGTGTCCTGGTATGTCTGTATCTGACTCTCTGTGTCCTGGTATGGCTGTATCTGACTGTCTGTGTCCTGGTATGTCTGTATCTGACTGTCTGTGTCCTGGTATGTCTGTATCTGACTGTCTGTGTCCTGGTATGTCTGTATCTGACTGTCTGTGTCCTGATATGTCTGTATCTGACTGTCTGTGTCCTGGTATGGCTGTATCTGACTGTCTCTGTCCTGGTATGTCTGTATCTGACTGTCTGTGTCCTGGTATGTCTGTATCTGACTGTCTGTGTCCTGATATGTCTGTATCTGACTGTCTGTGTCCTGGTATGGCTGTATCTGACTGTCTGTGTCCTGGTATGACTGTATCTGACTGTGTGTGTCCTGGTATGTCTGTATCTGACTGTCTGTGTCCTGGTATGTCTGTATCTGACTGTCTGTGTCCTGGTATGTCTGTATCGGACTGTCTGTGTCCTGGTATGGCTGTATCTGACTGTCTGTGTCCTGGTATGTCTGTATCTGACTGTCTGTGTCCTGGTATGTCTGTATCTGACTGTGTGTGTCCTGGTATGGCTGTATCGGACTGTGTGTGTCCTTGTATGTCTGTATCGGACTGTCTGTGTCCTGGTATGGCTGTATCTGACTGTCTGTGTCCTGGTATGGCTGTATCTGACTGTCTGTGTATTGGTATGTCTGTATCGGACTGTCTGTGTCCTGGTATGACTGTATCGGACTGTCTGTGTCCTGGTATGACTGTATCTGACTGTCTGTGTCCTGGTATGACTGTATCTGACTGTCTGTGTCCTGGTATGACTGTATCTGACTGTGTGTGTCCTGGTATGTCTGTATCTGACTGTGTGTGTCCTGGTATGTCTGTATCTGACTGTCTGTGTCCTGGTATGTCTGTATCTGACTGTCTGTGTCCTGGTATGTCTGTATCTGACTGTGTGTGTCCTGGTATGGCTGTATCGGACTGTTTGTGTCCTGGTATGACTGTATCTGACTGTCTGTGTCCTGGTATGACTGTATCTGACTGTCTGTGTCCTGGTATGTCTGTATCGGACTGTCTGTGTCCTGGTATGTCTGTATCTGAATGTCTGTGTCCTGGTATGTCTGTATCTGACTGTCTGTGTCCTGGTATGGCTGTATCGGACTGTCTGTGTCCTGGTATGTCTGTATCTGACTGTCTGTGTCCTGGTATGGCTGTATCTGACTGTCTGTGTCCTGGTATGGCTGTATCTGACTCTTTGTGTCCTGGTATGTCTGTATCTGACTGTCTGTGTCCTGGTATGTCTGTATCTGACTGTCTGTGTCCTGATATGTCTGTATCTGACTGTCTGTGTCCTGGTATGGCTGTATCTGACTGTGTGTGTCCTGGTATGTCTGTATCTGACTGTCTGTGTCCTGATATGTCTGTATCTGACTGTCTGTGTCCTGGTATGGCTGTATCTGACTGTCTGTGTCCTGGTATGACTGTATCTGACTGTGTGTGTCCTGGTATGTCTGTATCTGACTGTCTGTGTCCTGGTATGTCTGTATCGGACTGTCTGTGTCCTGGTATGTCTGTATCTGACTGTCTGTGTCCTGGTATGTCTGTATCTG
Source organism: Sinonovacula constricta (assembly GCA_007844125.1). Lineage (NCBI taxonomy): Eukaryota > Metazoa > Mollusca > Bivalvia > Cardiida > Solecurtidae > Sinonovacula > Sinonovacula constricta. The sequence continues at coordinate 8,432,270 of CM017566.1, read as the reverse complement.
ACTCTCTGTGTCCTGGTATGGCTGTATCTGACTGTCTGTGTCCTGGTATGTCTGTATCTGACTGTCTGTGTCCTGGTATGTCTGTATCTGACTGTCTGTGTCCTGGTATGTCTGTATCTGACTGTCTGTGTCCTGATATGTCTGTATCTGACTGTCTGTGTCCTGGTATGGCTGTATCTGACTGTCTCTGTCCTGGTATGTCTGTATCTGACTGTCTGTGTCCTGGTATGTCTGTATCTGACTGTCTGTGTCCTGATATGTCTGTATCTGACTGTCTGTGTCCTGGTATGGCTGTATCTGACTGTCTGTGTCCTGGTATGACTGTATCTGACTGTGTGTGTCCTGGTATGTCTGTATCTGACTGTCTGTGTCCTGGTATGTCTGTATCTGACTGTCTGTGTCCTGGTATGTCTGTATCGGACTGTCTGTGTCCTGGTATGGCTGTATCTGACTGTCTGTGTCCTGGTATGTCTGTATCTGACTGTCTGTGTCCTGGTATGTCTGTATCTGACTGTGTGTGTCCTGGTATGGCTGTATCGGACTGTGTGTGTCCTTGTATGTCTGTATCGGACTGTCTGTGTCCTGGTATGGCTGTATCTGACTGTCTGTGTCCTGGTATGGCTGTATCTGACTGTCTGTGTATTGGTATGTCTGTATCGGACTGTCTGTGTCCTGGTATGACTGTATCGGACTGTCTGTGTCCTGGTATGACTGTATCTGACTGTCTGTGTCCTGGTATGACTGTATCTGACTGTCTGTGTCCTGGTATGACTGTATCTGACTGTGTGTGTCCTGGTATGTCTGTATCTGACTGTGTGTGTCCTGGTATGTCTGTATCTGACTGTCTGTGTCCTGGTATGTCTGTATCTGACTGTCTGTGTCCTGGTATGTCTGTATCTGACTGTGTGTGTCCTGGTATGGCTGTATCGGACTGTTTGTGTCCTGGTATGACTGTATCTGACTGTCTGTGTCCTGGTATGACTGTATCTGACTGTCTGTGTCCTGGTATGTCTGTATCGGACTGTCTGTGTCCTGGTATGTCTGTATCTGAATGTCTGTGTCCTGGTATGTCTGTATCTGACTGTCTGTGTCCTGGTATGGCTGTATCGGACTGTCTGTGTCCTGGTATGTCTGTATCTGACTGTCTGTGTCCTGGTATGGCTGTATCTGACTGTCTGTGTCCTGGTATGGCTGTATCTGACTCTTTGTGTCCTGGTATGTCTGTATCTGACTGTCTGTGTCCTGGTATGTCTGTATCTGACTGTCTGTGTCCTGATATGTCTGTATCTGACTGTCTGTGTCCTGGTATGGCTGTATCTGACTGTGTGTGTCCTGGTATGTCTGTATCTGACTGTCTGTGTCCTGATATGTCTGTATCTGACTGTCTGTGTCCTGGTATGGCTGTATCTGACTGTCTGTGTCCTGGTATGACTGTATCTGACTGTGTGTGTCCTGGTATGTCTGTATCTGACTGTCTGTGTCCTGGTATGTCTGTATCGGACTGTCTGTGTCCTGGTATGGCTGTATCTGACTGTCTGTGTCCTGGTATGTCTGTATCTGACTGTCTGTGTATTGGTATGTCTGTATCGGACTGTCTGTGTCCTGGTATGACTGTATCGGACTGTCTGTGTCCTGGTATGACTGTATCTGACTGTCTGTGTCCTGGTATGACTGTATCTGACTGTGTGTGTCCTGGTATGTCTGTATCTGACTGTGTGTGTCCTGGTATGTCTGTATCTGACTGTGTGTGTCCTGGTATGTCTGTATCTGACTGTGTGTGTCCTGGTATGTCTGTATCTGACTGTCTGTGTCCTGGTATGGCTGTATCTGACTCTGTGTGTCCTGGTATGGCTGTATCGGACTGTTTGTGTCCTGGTATGTCTGTATCTGACTGTCTGTGTCCTGGTATGTCTGTATCGGACTGTTCGTGTCTTGGTATGCCTTTATCTGTCTGTCCATATTTGCAGTATCAGTATGTCAATGTTGACATCTGTCTTTATATATTTGTCCGTGTTTGTCTTCCAGTTAAATAAATAATATGTATGATTAAAGACACGCTTATTTCCAACAGACGGTTCCGACATGAAGACAACTCTTGTCATGGCCCACGTGACTACAATACTTGGATGGGGCTGGGTGACATTTAGAAGCGGGTATGTTATGGCGGGGCAGTGGGCGGAGTTTTTGCGCAGTCTCCGTGAGCCGCTTTCATACCTGATGAAACTTTGGGACAGCCGAGCTATGGATCTCGTACGGAAGGTAGGTCCCAATAATTCATTTTGTTAGAAAAATAAAATAAGTCTTTAAAATTGAGTATGGTGTTATAAGTCTAGGATTTGTATTTTGGGTTTAAGGGCACTCCGACACGAGATAGGTAATACGTCGCCGCATACGGTGAGGCTAAACGTAAATAAAGTACATGTATAAGTATATTGAAATTAAAATAGTTCAGTAGAAATTTTAAAATCTATGAAGTTAAAATACTTTGAGTGATGAAAACAAGTTAGCAGAATTAATATTTTCATAACTTTTTCAAGTCTACTCCTCCTTTAGGTATCAAATAAGTTTGAAATCGTTCACAAGCCCTAAACAATTCGTTCATGATAATGACATTAAAATACTTTAACCGAACATGTTTGATGGCAATGCAGTGTGCTTAAATATGTCAAGGAACACATTCAGACTAAACTTTCCTTTGTAAAAGATATGAATGAATTAACCTGGTATGTCTAATTGGATAGCGAGTAAGAGCTACGTCTTCCCATCTGTTTTCTCAACAAACAGAAACATTAGAACTTACCGTTGGTGTAATTACGTGAAATTTGTTGTGAATAGCATTGCCCCAGCTTGTTTCACATTTATTTAAATTATACCGTTTTATAGGTGGTTTAAAATCTATGTGGAATGCAATCATCTGTCTCAGTAAGGATGGAAGCAAATTTTGCACTCTTATCAGCATCATCGTTTTTTTCGGATGCCTATATGACTTGGTAGCCAATAGAAAACAATATCCTTATTAAGAAAACACTCATTAAGTTTCGAAAGTTGTTCACTTACCTGAGAGGTTTTACAAATTTAATTTTTTACAGACTTTAGAACTGACTAATGATCAGAAACAGAACAAAATTATCTCCAGGATGATTTAAAATGAAGTTAAGAGAAAGTTTAACAGCTTGGAGCTCGGCTGTAAAAAAAATTACGAATCGTGTGTTGGGTGTGTGTTTGTGTGTGTGTGTGGTGTGTGTGTGTGTGTGTGTGTGTGTGTGTGTGTGGGGGGTGATGGGTGATGTTTGTTTTTTGCAATGCATGTTACTTTCGGAAGCACAGGCCACAGGTGACATTTGAATCTTTTGAACCATCGGTATATTTTGCGAGGTAGTTAAAAGTATTTCTGTTTGGCGAGAAATTTTAAACTGAGATGAGAGAGAGAGGGTCTTTTTGTGCGTTGTGAATCATCAAATGGAGCCTTAAACTGCCATTGTGTGAATTAAATAACATTATTACACATATCTTGTTTTAAATCATGTGAGATAATTGTATTCTTTCAAACATCCGTAAACCAAAAAATGAATTGCCTTTGATTTACGTTCGTATAAGTTTTCATATATAGGATTGAAAATAACTTGTGAGCAGGAATTTTAAGATTGGTTGATTTTTTAAGAGAGTTACAGACATTACACTAAACTGAGTGGACCCAATTTTAATTTAAACATTTTTATCAGAAAGATTGTTATTACTGTGGCTCTTCCAGGTTGGCACAGAAGGTATTGTCAGAGCGTTCTGGTCTCGGCCCGGGGACAGTGCCGACCCTCTGTTGTCGAAGCCCTACTTTATGAGCGATGCCGTTGATTTCGGAATTCCTACTGGAGAAGACATATTAGGCGAGGTGGCCACAGCATTTACAATAGCTTCATTATTGTACAGAGAAGAAGGTATATCGTGCATACAATATTTAAAAAAATACATATCGTTCACATCGTATTTAAACTGGTCCGCGTTATTGTGTGATAGTGCTTGCACATGCTATCCAACAAATCTATGAATAAATGACAAGTCAGTCTGAGCGATCCTGCTGTCGGTGATAGTATTATTAAACTACGTGTACATGACATACGGAGTGGTGAAGGGGTGTTGATGGGTAGCGGTCAGTGTGAGAGGTAGGGGTATTATTATTATTGTAGTTGTTATTATTATTTTTATTATTATTATTATTGTTGTTGTTATTATTATTATTATTATTATTATTATTATTATTATTATTATTATTATTATTATTATTATTATATTAAGGTGCATTTATCACAAGAGTGCTCAAAGGCACCTTACAAAATATAAAATTGTAACTAAAAACACTAACAAGAAATAAAACATGTGTAGCAATTGGCAATGATAGATACAACATTTAGATAAGAATATAAAAGAAATTAGTGCAAATGAGCCTTAATAAAAAGTCTGTTTTCAGAGTCCTCTTAAAGCTTGTTAGTGATGAAAGGGCCCTGGGGTTAATAGGAAGGCTGTTCCAAAGCCACAGGGCAGCAGAATAAAGGATCACTCCCCGAGGTGTGACTTGGTCTTAGGTGTGACCAGGAGTCGTTGATCAACGGAGCGAAGAGGTCTGCTCGGTTGATGGATATTGATCATATCTGATACGTAGGCTGGTGCGGTGCCATTGATCGCACGGAAGGTGTGCACCAAAACCCTGTAGTCGATTCGACAACTTACTGCTAACCAGCGTAAATCCACAAAAAATGGAGAAATGTGTTCAGACCGCTTCGCGTTGGTGATAAGACCAGCTGCCGAATTTTTAACTCTCTGTAAACAGTGGATGAGGTTATTTGGAAGGCCAGTTAACATTGCGTTACAATAGTTCAAGCGTGAAGTAATGAGTCAATGAACCAGTGATTTTAGTGCGCTTTCAGACAAGCAGCGTCTTAGACGACCTATTTTCCTTAAATGCATGAGACAAGATCGTGCAACTGATTTAACTTGGCGGTCCATGGACATTGAGCCGTCAAACAAAACAGCAAAATTTTTGGACAGAAATGCCATTAATGGTGATGAAAGTATCGAATATGTCCGGTGATGACCTCTTAGGTGCCAAAAGCATCACTTCGGATGTATCGCTATTGAGCTTAGTTGAGATTGAGAAAGGTGGTATCCATCCATGCTTCTAAGCAATGTTTTCTTAACTTGTATGCATCAACAAGTTGCTCACAGCTTCCTTGCATGATGTTGAAATCGAACTGCACTGCCAAGTAATCCGTACAAGACTGGCCACTGTTATCCCAGATAGCTGGATCGAACACACTGACGTTAGATACGACTGCACTAGTGTCTTTCGTGATGACAGCGTCCAGGATGTGGCCAGAGTGTAGGGTCCTTGACTCTGACTTGCAAGGTGAATAATAAGGCCGCACCTCCCCCAACTCTTCTGACGAGGAACATGTTGGAGTTGGTATCCCGTTGGGACAAGTTCTGTCAGACACATCATCAACAGATGAGCCAAGCCGTTTCTCACTTATTGCTACGATGTCAAAGTCATTACTGGTGACACAATCTGAGAAAGAGATTGTCTTGTTTTTCAGAGAACGGAAATTTACACAGCATGCCTTCAGAAACTTGCGATGTGCCTGGCTAGGGTGACCATGGTTGACACAGTTGACCTGAATGAGGTTGCTGTTGTTGCGTCCCTTAGATTCATGAAGATCAGACTCAGTAAGCATTGGAGGATTGACCGTGTGTGTTACAGGAAAACATCTTGAACTTGAATTGGGATGGTCACACATGGTTGAATCTGCTTCACAACATTAAACCCAGCCTTCACGCCACGATGAGCCACTTTTAGTATTGTTTGTGAATATTAACCCCGAACTGATGAATACATTACACGGTAGTTGCACACGCTTTGTTTACTTACCGCGTTTTACCGACAGAGGTATGGGTATAAATATAAGTATGAAGCGTCTACTTACTAACGGAGCGCGTGGCGCAGAGGAAGAATAGTTTTCTTTTGACCGAGAGGTCTCTGGTTCGAATCCGAACAAAGCAAAAAATTTTTTTTACATTTTTATATATTAAATTGAATTAAAATCTTTTTTTTACTACTGAATATATATATATTTTTAATTTTTTTTTATTATTTTTTTTCTATCTCAATATATTTATTTATTTTATCTAAATAATGCAATAAAATACAGAGTTAACGATAACACAACAGTAAATAATATCAAAGTTATTCACGAGATTTTCGTGCTGTTAAAATGGTTAGCGCGGGAAATTGAACCAGCAAAAAAATATTTCTTTGGCAGGGCTCGAACCTGCGACCTCCCGCCCGGGAGTCCAACGTACTTACCACTGTGCTGTAGCGGAATCAAGTCAACTCGGCATCTGGTGAATTCGGCACCTGCGTAAATAGTCAACTCGGCACCTGGTAAATTCGGCATTACGAATCTGGTGAATTCGGCACCTCGTTTTTTTAAAGATATAAACCATTATGCAAATAATATATAAAAATAAAAAAGATAAAAAATAGAAATAAAAAAAAAATTCACATGTCATATTGTCTAATGCGTGTATAAAAGCAGTTAAAACAACTAACTACAGAAAGTATATATGATTAATATAATAATTAAATATAAAATTAACGAAGAAATAAGGTAGATTTTTAAACACATTAATTTATTCCTTATATTATAGATCTGCATTGTATTTATAATAAATTTACGTATACTCAACATCAAAGGTACTGTACTTAATCATGTGTTATTCAGTATGTACCTTGTTTAAATTGCTAAAACAACAAGATGACAGCGGTGTATTCCTAGTATACATGGAAGGGGTACCAGGTGCTATTAGACAATGTATTCCCCGTACACATAGAAGGGGTGAGGTACTAATTATGAGGAGGTTAATGAAGAGACCCTGTCACCACATGGGCTTCCCTGTGTCACTTGTTCTTGCGCCAGCCAAGATGAATCTGGAATGGATAACTAACAACCAAATGTGCAAATGTTCATAAAATTTTCATAGAAAGATAAATTCTTACAAAAATTATATCAACTAATTCAATTCAAAAATAAATGTTAAGCCAGTAGCCAATGAATTATTTTGTATCTGTTGATAAATGTGGTCGTAATAAGTTACTTTGAAAATTCACCTTTTTTTCACAAACAGACATTTCCAAGATAACAGTATAGGTCATACATTGTGTAACAATAAATATTGCCAAATTGTCTAGAAGCAAAGAGATAAAAGAATAATATACAAATGCCGAGTTAACTAGATGCCGAATTCACCAGGTGCCGAGTTTACCAGGTGCCGAGTTTAACGGATGCCGAATTCACTATTCTCGGTGCCGAGTTCACCAAGTGCCGAGTTTACCAGGTGCCGGGTTGACCAGCATTCGCTGTAGCGGCTTCATGATAAACGTATTGCTGTACTATCCTATCTGCGATAACGGTTATTTTGTGGATGTATGTATTTGAGTTGAATGGACCGTGTAATGTATTCATCAGTTCGGGGTTAATATTCACAAACAATAACGGACATGAACTTCCTGAATCAGTAACTGTTTGGCCATGCTTAAGTGGTACAATAGGTCTGTAAGGAGTTCAATGAAGTGATCACCGGAATGTGACTAAGGTCCCTTGAAAACTACATGAAGTGAGTTGATTTTCCCTTTCTAAGCCCAGCTGACACACCTCTGTGTGTTGACTTGAGTGAGCGATAATCTGTGGAGATTTCATTAGGCAGCACTAGTTTCCATTTCACCTCAGTCAGGCTTGACTAATCGTTTTGAACCACTGAACCTGAGTTCCCTCAGCTGATCTCCTGTATACTGGGAGTGAATTCCACAGGACTGGTGCAGCAAACTTAAATGATCTTCGTCCATATGTTGTTGTTTTTACGCTTGGAACATAGAAAATTGGAATATCTAAAATTGCATTTAACGTTTGTCTTTACAACCATATGTTTAAACAAAGGATGTGCCAAGTTGGTTAGAATTTTGAAAGTTTCAATAGAGACTGATCTGTGTCTGTGAATATGAAGAGCTGAAAGTTTGTTGTTGTTTTTTTGCTTTTGACAACAGTTCTACATACGACTTTTTGTGACCATCGCACACAAATCTCAAAGCTCTTTCTTGTATCATTTCTATTTTCTTTCTATTTGATACCGAACAAAATGCCATGTAAAGGAGGAAAATTAACATTTAAGAGTATGAATATATGGAAAACTGCAAGTCTATTAAAATGATGCAACTTTTTACCAATTCTCTTTAGGATATTTAGCTGCATGGCTGCACTTTTATAAGGTTTTATATAAGCGTCATACAACAATTTGATATGAAGTCAATATCAAAACCCATTTTACTTGAAATCAAATATGCCATATACATTAAAAATGGAAACAAATATCCATATTACGGGAGGCCCCGGGTTCGATCCCGGGCTGCGACATACCAAAGTCGTAAAAAATGGTAGTGGCATAGCTTCCTTGCTAACGCTTAAGCAAATATAAGGGTAGTTCCACGACTGGTTGACCCGATGTCAGGATAATGTGACTGGGTGTGATATCGGGCCAGGTGTTCACAGCATGCTATACACAGTGAAGGCGGCACTATATTTGCTTCAAGTGGACACCGTCTCCAGATAACTGAAAAACTGTTGGTAGGACGATTAACCCAAATAATAGAAAAAACCCAACAAATATCCACATATACGTCTGATCTCATTTCCGCCATTCAGAAATAAAAAAAGAATCACAGGATAGATAAGCCATATCGTAGCAAATGTCTATAATCAGCCGTTGGCTAAGTCATTTACGCTTTCTGAGGGATAATTTCATGCATGTTTGTATCATAAACGGATGGAATATGCAACTAGCGGGGTCTTCAAAACATGCTGCATCTGAATACGTAACTTGTTATAGAAAAATCCCCAATACAAACCTGGAATTTGTCACGGTATGCTATGTTTACCATCTTAGATCCAGATCTGTCCTCTCGTTTATTGGCTGATGCAGAACAACTTTATGATCAAATGGACGCGTACAGTGGTGGATTCTACCTCGACGCTGAAAGCAAACATTATGCTCAGTAAGTAGATATAATAGAGAATACTGGGTTAGTGTTGAATAAAGAAAATGTTATCAAACGAGGCTGAGACAAAATCTCATTTGCGAGCTTGAGCGATTTAGATTTGTCGTGCCGAGTGTGATAACATGTTCTTTGTTCAACAATAACCTTGTATTTATTTATTCTACCATCTGTTTATCCGATCAACTTTATAAACACAGGTAGCATTGAAGATATTTGTTGTAGCAATGGCCAGTACGACATTTCCGTCAGATACGCCGACAGCACAGAAAGGCGGAGTATTGCCAGTGTGTGGCTTATGTTGGCAAAGGAGTCCGGTTGTTATCTAATGCTTTCGTTTTTCCACCTCTTTTTCCTATAGTGTTAGCGACAGTACGGACGAACGGTGTCTCGCCAGTGTATGGCTGTTTCGGGCCACTGACAACCCGCGATACCTGTCGGAGGCCATGAAGTATCCAGAGGTCAATGTCGATGCGACGAACCGGATGTTTGGTGAAAGCCAGAGCATGCAGATGAGTTATCATAACAAGCATGTTCTGTGCCAGGTATTTTCTGCTTGTTTATTAATAGCATGTTCTGTGCCAGGTACTTTCTGCTTGTTTTTTTTTTCAAGCATGTTCTGTGCCACGTATTTTCTGCTTGTTTATTTTCAAGCATGTTCTGTGCCACGTATTTTCTGCTTGTTTATTTTCAACCATGTTCTGTGCCACGTATTTTCTGCTTGTTTATTTTCAAGCATGTTCTGTGCCACGTATTTTCTGCTTGTTTATTTTCAAGCATGTTCTGTGCCACGTATTTTCTGCTTGTTTATTTTCAAGCATGTTCTGTGCCACGTATTTTCTGCTTGTTTATTTCAAGCATGTTCTGTGCCACGTATTTTCTGCTTGTTTATTTTCAACCATGTTCTGTGCCACGTATTTTCTGCTTGTTTATTTTCAACCATGTTCTGTGCCACGTATTTTCTGCTTGTTTATTTTCAAGCATTTTCTGTGCCAGGTATTTTCTGCTTGTTTATTTTCAACCATGTTCTGTGCCACGTATTTTCTGCTTGTTTTTTTTTTGCAACCATGTTCTGTGCCACGTATTTTCTGCTTGTTTATTTTCAAGCATGTTCTGTGCCACGTATTTTCTGCTTGTTTATTTTCAAGCATGTTCTGTGCCACGTATTTTCTGCTTGTTTATTTTCAAGCATGTTCTGTGCCACGTATTTTCTGCTTGTTTATTTTCAAGCATGTTCTGTGCCACGTATTTTCTGCTTGTTTATTTTCAACCATGTTCTGTGCCAGATATTGTCTGCTTGTTTATTTTCAACCATGTTCTGTGCCACGTATTTTCTGCTTGTTTATTTTCAACCATGTTCTGTGCCACGTATTTTCTGCTTGTTTATTTTCAAGCATGTTCTGTGCTACGTATTTTCTGCTTGTTTATTTTCAAGCATGTTCTGTGCCACGTATTTTCTGCTTGTTTATTTTCAAGCATGTTCTGTGCCACGTATTTTCTGCTTGTTTATTTTCAAGCATGTTCTGTGCCACGTATTTTCTGCTTGTTTATTTTCAAGCATGTTCTGTGCCACGTATTTTCTGCTTGTTTATTAAAGCCTACATGGGCTTTTACTCACCTGTTCCAATCTTATTGACCTTAGTTCGGCTTAAGAGTGGTTACCATTGGCTGATCTTATTTAAGCTTCACCTTTGGCATATACTCAGTTGCTTTAAACTCAGATTCATTTTTCTTAGGTTTAGATTCAGGTTTATTTACCTAAGAATCAGCTAACTGTAGACAAAGCTTAGTTTAATTAAGACTCATAATAATTTAGTTTGAATTAAGCCCGATTTAGTTTATCTTTAGGTAAGTTAGGTTAATTTTCAGGTAAGCTTTATTTAAGACGACACACAGTTTGGGTTAGGTTCAGCCTAGATAAGGTTAGGTTCAGCTTCGTTTATTTCCGATTCTTCCTTGTTTAATTTTGGTACAGTTTAGTTTTGATTTATGCTAGTTTTGCTTTCATAAGGCCTAGTACGATTGTTTACAGTGCATCAGCCTAGCATAGTAAAGCTTTGATTCGTTTTTAGTAACACTTCTTCTTATTTCAGTTTAGATTCTAGATAGTTTACTACAAAGTCAGCTTAGTTAAGATTAAGCTTAGTTTCTATTTACCTTAGTGTAGTCTACATTCCGCTAAGTTAACTTTAGATTTAGTTTAGTCTACATTCCGCTAAGTTAACTTTAGATTTAGTGCAGTCTACATTCCGCTAAGTTAACTTAAGATTTAGTGTAGTCTACATTCCGCTAAGTTTAGTTAAGATTTAGTGTAGTCTACATTCCGCTAAGTTTAGTTTAGATTTAGTGTAGTCTACATTCCGCTAAGTTTAGCTAAGATTTAGTGTAGTCTACATTCCGCTAAGTTTAGTTTAGATTTAGTGTAGTCTACATTCCGCACAGTTTAGTTTAGATATAATTTAGTTTACATTCCGCTTAGTTTAGATTAGATTTAGTTGAGTCTACATTCCGCTTAAGTTTAGATTTGATAAAGTTGAGTCTACATTCCGCTTAAGTTTAGATTAGATAAAGTTGAGTCTACATTCCGCTTAGATTAGCTTAGATTTAGTTCTGTGTTCTGTGCCAGGTATTTTCTGCTTGTTTATTTTCAAGCATGTTCTGTGCCACGTATTTTCTGCTTGTTTATTTTCAAGCATGTTCTGTGCCAGGTATTTTCTGCTTGTTTATTTTCAAGCATGTTCTGTGCCAGGTATTTTCTGCTTGTTTATTTTCAAGCATGTTCTGTGCCAGGTATTTTCTGCTTGTTTATTTTCAAGCATGTTCTGTGCCAGGTATTTTCTGCTTGTTTATTTTCAAGCATGTTCTGTGCCAGGTATTTTCTGCTTGTTTATTTTCAAGCATGTTCTGTGCCAGGTATTTTCTGCTTGTTTATTTTCAAGCATGTTCTGTGCCAGGTATTTTCTGCTTGTTTATTTTCAAGCATGTTCTGTGCCACGTATTTTCTGCTTGTTTATTTCAAGCATGTTCTGTGCCAGGTATTTTCTGCTTGTTTATTTTCCAGCATTTTCTGTGCCAGGTATTTTCTGCTTGTTTATTTTCAACCATGTTCTGTGCCACGTATTTTCTGCTTGTTTTTTTTTGCAACCATGTTCTGTGCCACGTATTTTCTGCTTGTTTATTTTCAAGCATGTTCTGTGCCACGTATTTTCTGCTTGTTTATTTTCAAGCATGTTCTGTGCCACGTATTTTCTGCTTGTTTATTTTCAACCATGTTCTGTGCCACGTATTTTCTGCTTGTTTATTTTCAAGCATGTTCTGTGCCACGTATTTTCTGCTTGTTTATTTTCAAGCATGTTCTGTGCCACGTATTTTCTGCTTGTTTATTTTCAAGCATGTTCTGTGCCACGTATTTTCTGCTTGTTTATTTTCAAGCATGTTCTGTGCCACGTATTTTCTGCTTGTTTATTTTCAAGCATGTTCTGTGCCACGTATTTTCTGCTTGTTTATTTTCAAGCATGTTCTGTGCCACGTATTTTCTGCTTGTTTATTTTCAAGCATGTTCTGTGCCACGTATTTTCTGCTTGTTTATTAAAGCCTACATGGGCTTTTACTCACCTGTTCCAATCTTATTGACCTTAGTTCGGCTTAAGAGTGGTTACCATTGGCTGATCTTATTTAAGCTTCACCTTTGGCATATACTCAGTTGCTTTAAACTCAGATTCATTTTTCTTAGGTTTAGATTCAGGTTTATTTACCTAAGAATCAGCTAACTGTAGACAAAGCTTAGTTTAATTGAAACTCATAATAATTTAGTTTGAATTAAGCCCGATTTAGTTTATCCTTAGGTAAGTTAGGTTAATTTTCAGGTAAGCTTTATTTAAGACGACACACAGTTTGGGTTAGGTTCAGCCTAGATAAGGTTAGGTTCAGCTTCGTTTATTTCCGATTCTTCCTTGTTTAATTTTGGTACAGTTTAGTTTTGATTTATGCTAGTTTTGCTTTCATAAGGCCTAGTACGATTGTTTACAGTGCATCAGCCTAGCATAGTAAAGCTTTGATTCGTTTTTAGTAACACTTCTACTTATTTCAGTTTAGATTCTAGATAGTTTACTACAAAGTCAGCTTAGTTAAGATTAAGCTTAGTTTCTATTTACCTTAGTGTAGTCTACATTCCGCTAAGTTAACTTTAGATTTAGTTTAGTCTACATTCCGCTAAGTTAACTTTAGATTTAGTGCAGTCTACATTCCGCTAAGTTAACTTAAGATTTAGTGTAGTCTACATTCCGTTAAGTTTAGTTAAGATTTAGTGTAGTCTACATTCCGCTAAGTTTAGTTTAGATTTAGTGTAGTCTACATTCCGCTAAGTTTAGCTAAGATTTAGTGTAGTCTACATTCCGCTAAGTTTAGTTTAGATTTAGTGTAGTCTACATTCCGCACAGTTTAGTTTAGATATAATTTAGTTTACATTCCGCTTAGTTTAGATTAGATTTAGTTGAGTCTACATTCCGCTTAAGTTTAGATTTGATAAAGTTGAGTCTACATTCCGCTTAAGTTTAGATTAGATAAAGTTGAGTCTACATTCCGCTTAGATTAGCTTAGATTTAGTTCTGTGTTCTGTGCGAGGTATTTTCTGCTTGTTTATTTTCAAGCATGTTCTGTGCCACGTATTTTCTGCTTGTTTATTTTCAAGCATGTTCTGTGCCAGGTATTTTCTGCTTGTTTATTTTCAAGCATGTTCTGTGCCAGGTATTTTCTGCTTGTTTATTTTCAAGCATGTTCTGTGCCACGTATTTTCTGCTTGTTTATTTTCAAGCATGTTCTGTGCCAGGTATTTTCTGCTTGTTTATTTTCAAGCATGTTCTGTGCCAGGTATTTTCTGCTTGTTTATTTTCAAGCATGTTCTGTGCCAGGTATTTTCTGCTTGTTTATTTTCAAGCATGTTCTGTGCCACGTATTTTCTGCTTGTTTATTTTCAAGCATGTTCTGTGCCACGTATTTTCTGCTTGTTTATTTTCAAGCATGTTCTGTGCCAGGTATTTTCTGCTTGTTTATTTTCAAGCATGTTCTGTGCCAGGTATTTTCTGCTTGTTTATTTTCAAGCATGTTCTGTGCCACGTATTTTCTGCTTGTTTATTTTCAAGCATGTTCTGTGCCACGTATTTTCTGCTTGTTTATTTTCAAGCATGTTCTGTGCCACGTATTTTCTGCTTGTTTATTTTCAAGCATGTTCTGTGCCACGTATTTTCTGCTTGTTTATTTTCAAGCATGTTCTGTGCCACGTATTTTCTGCTTGTTTATTTTCAAGCATGTTCTGTGCCACGTATTTTCTGCTTTTTTATTTTCAAGCATGTTCTGTGCCACGTATTTTCTGCTTGTTTATTTTCAAGCATGTTCTGTGCCACGTATTTTCTGCTTGTTTATTTTCAAGCATGTTCTGTGCCACGTATTTTCTGCTTGTTTATTTTCAAGCATGTTCTGTGCTACGTATTTTCTGCTTGTTTATTTTCAAGCATGTTCTGTGCCACGTATTTTCTGCTTGTTTATTTTCAAGCATGTTCTGTGCCACGTATTTTCTGCTTGTTTATTTTCAAGCATGTTCTGTGCCACGTATTTTCTGCTTGTTTATTTTCAAGCATGTTCTGTGCCACGTATTTTCTGCTTGTTTATTAAAGCCTACATGGGCTTTTACTCACCTGTTCCAATCTTATTGACCTTAGTTCGGCTTAAGAGTGGTTACCATTGGCTGATCTTATTTAAGCTTCACCTTTGGCATATACTCAGTTGCTTTAAACTCAGATTCATTTTTCTTAGGTTTAGATTCAGGTTTATTTACCTAAGAATCAGCTAACTGTAGACAAAGCTTAGTTTAATTGAGACTCATAATAATTTAGTTTGAATTAAGCCCGATTTAGTTTATCTTTAGGTAAGTTAGGTTAATTTTCAGGTAAGCTTTATTTAAGACGACACACAGTTTGGGTTAGGTTCAGCCTAGATAAGGTTAGGTTCAGCTTCGTTTATTTCCGATTCTTCCTTGTTTAATTTTGGTACAGTTTAGTTTTGATTTATGCTAGTTTTGCTTTCATAAGGCCTAGTACGATTGTTTACAGTGCATCAGCCTAGCATAGTAAAGCTTTGATTCGTTTTTAGTAACACTTCTACTTATTTCAGTTTAGATTCTAGATAGTTTACTACAAAGTCAGCTTAGTTAAGATTAAGCTTAGTTTCTATTTACCTTAGTGTAGTCTACATTCCGCTAAGTTTAGTTTAGATTTAGTGTAGTCTACATTCCGCTAAGTTAACTTTAGATTTAGTGCAGTCTACATTCCGCTAAGGTAACTTTAGATTTAGTGCAGTCTACATTCCGCTAAGTTAACTTTAGATTTAGTGTAGTCTACATTCCGCTAAGTTTAGTTAAGATTTAGTGCAGTCTACATTCCGCTAAGTTTAGTTTAGATTTAGTGCAGTCTACATTCCGCTAAGTTTAGCTAAGATTTAGTGTAGTCTACATTCCGCTAAGTTTAGTTTAGATTTAGTGTAGTCTACATTCCGCACAGTTTAGTTTAGATATAATTTAGTTTACATTCCGCTTAGTTTAGATTAGATTAAGTTGAGTCTACATTCCGCTTAAGTTTAGATTATATAAAGTTGAGTCTACATTCCGCTTAGATTAGCTTAGATTTAGTTAGTTTATATTCGTCTTAGTTTAGATTTAGTTTAGTTTACATTCCTCTTAGTTTAGTTTAGTTTAAACTTTATTTAGTCTACATTTCGCTTAGTTTTAGTTTAGTTTTAGGTCAGTTTAGGTAACATGTACTTCTAATTAAGTTTTTTTTATGTTTAAACATTATTCTAGTTTTAATCCAGCTGAGATAAATTCAGGTAAGATTAGTTTATATTCAGCTTAATTTAGTTAAGAGTCATCTTAGTTTAGATTAAGGTTAGTTTAGCTAGGTCAAATTTAAGTTTAGCTTAGGTAAGTTTAAATTGAGCTTGTTCAGTTTAGATCCAGTATAGTTTAGTTTAGATTCAGTATAGTTTAGTTTAGATCCAGTATAGTTAAGTTTAGATCCAGTATAGTTAAGTTTAGATCCAGTATAATCAAGTTTAGATCCAGTATAGTTTAGATCCAGTATAGTTAAGTTTATATCCAGTATAGTTTAGTTTAGATCCAGTATAGTTAAGTTTAGATCCAGTATAGTTTAGTTTAGATCCAGTATAGTTAAGTTTAGATCCAGTATAGTTAAGTTTAAATCCAGTATAGTTAAGTTTAGATCCAGTAAAGTTAAGTTTAGATCCTTAGATCCAGTACAGTTAAGTTTAGATCCAGTATAGTTTAGTTTAGATCCAGTATAAAGGTTAAGTTTAGATCCATAATAGTTTAGTTTAGATCCAGTATAGTTAAGTTTAGATCCATTATAGTTTAGTTTAGATTCAGTATAGTTTAGTTTAGATCCAGTATAGTTTAGTTTAGATCCAGTATAGTTGAGTTAAGATCCAGTATAGTTTAGTTTAGATCCGGTATAGTTAAGTTTAGATCCAGTATAGTTAAGTTTAAATCCAGTATAGTTTAGTTTAGATCCAGTATAGTTAAGTTTAGATCCAGTATAGTTAAGTTTAGATCCAGTATAGTTAAGTATAGATCCAGTATAGTTAAGTTTAGATCCAATATAGTTGAGTTGAGATCCTGTATAGTTAAGTATAGATCCAGTATAATTTAGTTTAGATCCAGTATAGTTAAGTTTAGATTCAGTATAATTTAGTTTAGATCCAGTATAGTTAAGTTTAGATCCAGTATAGTTAAGTATAGATCCAGTATAATTTAGTTTAGATCCGGTATAGTTAAGTTTAGATCCAGTATAGTTAAGTATAGATCCAGTATAGTTAAGTTTAGATCCAATATAGTTACGTTGAGATCCAGTATAGTTAAGTATAGATCCAGTATAGTTAAGTTTAGATCCAATATAGTTAAGTTGAGATCCTGTATAGTTAAGTATAGATCCAGTATAATTTAGTTTAGATCCAGTATAGTTAAGTTTAGATTCAGTATAGTTAAGTTTAGATTTAGCTTCGCTTAACCCATGATACTCAGCTATATTTACCAGTTTAGCCTTAGTACAAGTCTAGGCCTGTTGTATTGGATGACATGAAACAAATGACAAAAGTATACTTCTATCGATATAAGGTCTAACCACTTATTCTAAAAGTTTTGTAGAGGGTGTAAGCTTGGCTTCTTTGTTAATATCTTTTTTGTTCGAACATTACCTAGCCTGACGTAATTTCAGTCACTTTTTAGTTTATATTTCCTTCTAAAAACATTAAATGTTGTAATTTTGATTGATGTTTTTAATTGACAAAAATATTATTCTAAAAATATTAATGTTTTTGTAGATCTATGTAAGTAATATTATGTATTAAGATGTGCTTCTTCTGTATTGATTAATAACTGGGTATAAATATGCTTTATAAAGCTCCATCTGTTTTGTTTAATAACTGGATATAAATATGCTTTATAAAGCTCCATCTGCTTTGTTTGATAACTGGGTATAAATGCTTTATAAAGCTCCATCTGTATTGTTTAATAGGTGGGTATAAATATGCTTTATAAAGCTCCATCTGTGTTGTTAAATAACTGGGTATAAATATGCTTTATAAAGCTCCATCTGAATTGATTAATAACTGGATATAAATATGCTTTATAATGCTCCATCTGTATTGTTAAATAACTGGGTATAAATATGCTTTATAAAGCTCCGTCTGTATTGATTAATAACTGGGTATAAATATGCTTTATAAAGCTCCATCTGTATTGTTAAATAACTGGGTATAAATATGCTTTATAAAGCTCCGTCTGTATTGTTTAATAACTGGGTATAAATATGCTTTATCAAGCTCCATCTGTATTGTTTAATAACTGGGTATAAATATGCTTTATAAGCTCCATCTGTATTGTTTAATAACTGGGTATAAATATGCTTTATAAAGGTCCATTGTTTTGTTTGATAACTGGGTATAAATGCTTTATAAAGCTCCATCTGTATTGTTTAATAACTGGGTATAAATATGCTTTATAAAGCTCCATCTGTATTGTTAAATAACTTAGTATATATATGCTTTATAAAGGTCAATCTGTTTTGTTTAATAACTGGGTATAAATGCTTTATAAAGCTCCATCTGTATTGTTTAATAACTGGGTATAAATATGCTTTATAAAGCTCCATCTGTATTGTTAAATAACTGGGTATAAATATGCTTTATAAAGCTCCGTCTGTATTGTTTAATAACTGGGTATAAATATGCTTTATAAAGCTCCATCTGTATTGTTTAATAACTGGGTATAAATATGCTTTATAAAGCTCCATCTGTATTGTTTAATAACTGGGTATAAATATGCTTTATAAAGCTCCGTCTGTATTGTTTTATAACTGGGTATAAATATGCTTTATAAAGCTCCATCTGTATTGTTAAATAACTGGGTATAAATATGCTTTATAAAGCTCCATCTGTATTGTTTAATAACTGGGTATAAATATGCTTTATAAAGCTCCATCTGTATTGTTAAATAACTGGGTATAAATATGCTTTATAAAGCTCCGTCTGTATTGTTTAATAACTGGGTATAAATATGCTTTATAAAGCTCCATCTGTATTGTTAAATAACTGGGTATAAATATGCTTTATAAAGGTCCATCTGTATTGTTTAATAACTGGGTATAGATATGCTTTATAAAGCTCCATCTGTATTGTTTAATAACTGGGTATAAATATGCTTTATAAAGCTCCATCTGTATTGTTTAATAACTGGATATAAGTATGCTTTATAAAGCTCAATCTGTATTGTTTAATAACTGGGTATAAATATGCTTTATAAAGCTCCATCTGTATTGTTTAATAACTGGGTATAAATATGCTTTATAAAGCTCCATCTGTATTGTTTAATAACTGGTAATAAATATGCTTTATAAAGCTCCGTCTGTGTTGTCCAATAACTGGGTATAAATATGCTTTATAAAGCTCCATCTGTATTGTTTAATAACTGGGTATAAATGCTTTAAGAGAATAAAAACACAACTGTTTATTTTCGTGAAAGGACGTGTGAGTTAAAGTGTATCCTTTCAATGCATCTTAGTATCGTTGTGCACATTGTCACCATAGTATTGTATGTTTAATTACACAAGGTGTTATCTTCTTTATTAACACACTGTCAAAACAACAACAAAACAACAATAAATAAATTAACAATTCGTATAAATGTTTGGTAGTAATGAAATGATGTATAAGAAATGAGCGTGGAACTACTAAGATGCACCAACAAATAAAGAAGCAGAGAATTGAGAGGAAATGGCAGGACAATTGCATAAAAATGCATAAAATGATGATAGTTATATGTCTCCTTTTTGGGTGCAGAACTTCTCCTGTTTCGGATATTGGTAACATGTATCGAACAAAATACCTGCAATGCTATCGAATGTCCAACTTTTTCCGTTCCGCTGTCGTGTTGCATTAATAGATTCACGATAATGAACTAATTTGTCAACTTTTGCTGCTGCCGCTGCATTTCCGCCGCAGCAAGTTTGAGTTCTCCACTTTAATCTGAGTTTGCTGCGTCAAATGTTTTTGATGCGATCGTTTATGGATGGTTAGGCGTACTGTAAAGTTTATGTCTAATATACCAATACCATTGCCACCAGCTGCTCCTGTACCAGATCACGGGTCTGCCAGTCTATATGAACGCCGTGTACCGCTTCCTCAAGTACTGGTCAGAGGGCGGGGTCAAATCCACCCCACAGGGACTCGCGTATGATTCCACAAATGGGCCACTTCGGTACACAGGTACGTCAGCACTTTGATTCCTTTAATGCCTTACAAGAGACTTGTTTTAAAGGAGTACCTTTGGGATATAAAGCGACAGCAATCAATATGGAATCAAACCTCGTCATTGATTACATTTTACATCCGAACATTTGCGTCTCGTTATGTCGAGAATTAATGCAAAATACTATTTTCAAGCCACATGTACCAAGAATGTTTTCAAAGTACGCATGAGCAAATATACCTCATACGTTTATTTCAGTAATAAACCTTATAGTGATTAATCTGTGTGACGTTGTTTTTGCACTAAATACTTGTCACTACTAAAATGTGCAAGCAACATCAACAGGCAGAACCACAACAACAACGAAAGCAACAAAAGCGTTCAAGGTGTAATTGTAAATGTGACATCATTATAGCGACGTCCAGCTTTTTGGTGGAGGAAGATCCTTGACTTATGTCTGGTAGAACCAGTGGCCACCGCAGTTCAGCGGGAAGGTCTTCCCACATTAAGTCTTTCGCCCAGGATGGGACTCGAATCCACACAGTGGGAGGCTATTCAATCAGAGGAGTTACTAGTCGGCGACTTCGGTACTATGCCACACGCGTCACCCTCCACCACCAGCTGCATGGTTCAAAACGTACGACTTATACTGATAGTGTTAGGCGTTCAATTAGACTGTTTACTAAGTGTTACCCTAAGAAGTGGTCCATATGCACCACAATGGAAATAAATGATTATATTCTCTTTCTTGTCCTGGAAAATAATAAGAACAATATCAGCTGCAACAAAATAACATCAACAGAAACAATAGAAGGCGCAAGAACAGCAATAGTTATCTTCGTCTCCTCATTTTGGTAGACATTGCTCTTGATGATGCCAAAGTCGGCGACTTGTTGACTGTTTTGTTTTGTTTCTAATTGCCGACCGTGTATGTTTCAGCCAATGCTGCTTTTGTAGCGATGCTTGCCGCCGAGCTGGATATGAACCCCGTGGCGTTGCGGTCCTGGTCCAAGTCACAGATAGACTACATGCTCGGACACAACAGCAATGCCTACAGCTATCAGATAGGTTACGGGGACAAATACCCGAAACGGCCTCATCACCGACGAAGGTGTGTCATCCATTTCCACGCAGCGCGCAGTCTCAGACTGACCTCTGGCATTACGTAGATAAGTTATACTGAAATCCACCTAAATGAGATTGCATTGCAACGTTTTAATACCTTTTATATTTAATAATCCCGAGGAAAAATAACGCCATCAGTGTTATCATCATGTAGAGTTCTATTTGATTTTATTGTGGCTTATAATTCAACAACGTCCTCTACTACAAGACACATTATAACCGTTTGCTACACAATCAATCGTTTTCATTATTGTTTTTTTCTGTATTTGAAAACAACAACAACTTTGATAAAACACGCAGAAGTAATTGTTCCTGTCTTTGGACAGCTCCTGTCCGGATGACGTCAAGCTATGCACTTGGTCGGTGTACAACTCCCCTTGGCCTAACCCACATCCATTGACAGGGGCTCTCGTTGCCGGGCCGGACATTACCGACTTTCACGAAGATTGCCGAAGTAACATTACCATGAATCGAGTCGCTATTGACTACAACGCAGGATTTCAGTCGACACTAGCAGGTCATTCATGGTTTGTTAAGGTTAGGTTGTCGAATTAGTGGCACTGACAGCGACTTCCAGGCGACCTCTAGCCTTAATTGCAGGGGAAGATATTTAGACGGTTTTACCTCGATATGGACTCGACCCTAGACACTTCGATTGGGAGGTTCTAGTCCAGATCGAGTTTTCATGACCACAAAATCACAATCCCTAAAAGCAGCCACGTTCAAGCAATGTATGTGTGCAATTCCTTATAGAATTTAAAGTATCATATAACCATACTCCTTTTTGGAAAAGACCAATTATCTTAAAATCAAATTACTTTGTTACTTTTACTTAAGACTGAAAAAATGTGATCTATTTGACAAAACGGTAAAGGATGTAGTTTTTCTGTCTTAATAGTGCCGATTTGTTAATACAAGGACATTTACAAATATTATAACAATTAGATTATTATTTCGATTTGTATGTTTTTTCCAATTCTTACTTCGGAAGCTACTTTCGAAACGTAAAGACATTCTGTATTTCTCGTTATATTTTGTATTAAACTTTAAGCAAAACAGTTTATTTAAAAATGTACCATTTTAGCAAGTTAAGTTTATTCTCCAACACTAAATGTATGTTCTATTAAACAGCTATGACCAAGTACTTCACGCCAATGAATGACGTTGTGACAAGACCTCCCGCAAAATCTACCACTGTCTTACCTAGAACGAAACCTAGAGATCCAGAGCCAACCACTGATGCTGAACCATCTAGTCAAGCTACAAACATTACATCTAAGACTTCCACAAAACCAGTGACAAGAGCGAAAACAGAGGCAACCACCACGAAGCCAATGACAATGCCCACACCTGCCATCGTAATAAAGCCCACACCAAGACCAAGCACCACAATGGCGGGAAAGACAAACTTCTGGGAGAAACCAACGTCGGAAAGACTGCCGCAGACAACTGCTCCCGGACTACTGAATGCAACAGAAAACGACCGAGTGAATGGAGCCAAAGGTCGATACAATACAGCGACAGTTGTATGGGTATTGTTGATAGTTCTGTGCGCGAGCTTTTATTAAAACATCTCATTTGGGTTCAGTTCAGTTTAATAATCAGCTGGCTTATCCGGGTCTACATTATTTGAATAAAGCTCGATCATTATATACACAGGTAAATGGTTATGATTGAAAAGTGGTATACGCGGCTAACTAATATTTAATACAATTAAACAATTTCAAATGTTTACCGGTATTAACTGAGAAATACATGAATAACAAAACTTCAATTTTGTTGTCATAATTTGGAATTAACAGTTCTTTCCCTTGAGATGGCAATTTTACAATAAAAAATCTGTATTGTTTGCTATCCTAAAGCTTTAACACCATTCTTAAAAACATTTATATTCAATAAAATATAATTTTATATGCATGCGGCAGTCTGGCTTGTTCTCGATTGTAGAATAATGGAAAATATTGACATACTTCAGTATGTATCTCTAATATCGAGCAACAAGGGAGATAACACAGTGTAATCTGACAAGTTAGGGTAATGTCCCCGTAATAACTCAAGTAAAGGACGAATCAATCGGAAACGTAAGGATTACTTTTTGTGATTAGACGATCGCGATTCATTGATCCACATGCATAGAAAGGGGTTTCTGTACCGATGTAGCGTAAATATCATATACGATATATATATAATGTAGTATTATGTTA
This sequence comes from Sinonovacula constricta, assembly GCA_007844125.1. Lineage (NCBI taxonomy): Eukaryota > Metazoa > Mollusca > Bivalvia > Cardiida > Solecurtidae > Sinonovacula > Sinonovacula constricta. The sequence continues at coordinate 8,409,034 of CM017566.1, read as the reverse complement.
TTCATGTAGAACGTTTTGTTTTTATTTGTGTTTATTGTCAGAATTCTAAGCCAGTGTTGTACATACTTCGTTATTTTCGTTATTTTTTTTATTAAATCTCCATATTTAAAATTCTAAAGTTCTTTTTGTAGCAAAAATCTTTATCGATGCAGAAATATAAATAAATACATAATGAATCGGCAAATAGTTACGGCATTTTATACTATGTCGAAGTAAATTTTTTACCTTTTATTTCATTCTTTAAAATATCATCATCCAAAAGATCTTGAGGTTTGAATTTGACACGTCTTTGTTTACACGTGATTTTATGGTACTAACACATCGGTATTTGGTTTATCCTTATAACGAACATGCATTTTAATGTCTTGTGTTGGGTGTATTTAAAAAACAACAACATTTATAGTAACCTTTTTATGTGCAGTTTATGTCAGATGTACTTTTCAAGGAAACATTGTGGTTTGGGGCATTTTATGGAGTCTTTTGTTTACAAATGACAACTTTTCAACAAAGAATGTTAGTCAGTCTTATAACAGACACGTATTTTAAGTCATTCGTCCAGTTTCTAGGTCAAGATAAATATACACGTATAAGCTTGTAATTAGATGTTCGTTTTCAAATAAATATTTGTAATATAAGTTGTTTCTTTTTTTACTTTTTTTTGCGTTTCTGTTTTGCCATTACAGTCCGTATCGTGCTTGTTTACAGATTTGGAAAGAAAAACAATTTAGAGTGTTTTTTTTAACGATTTGTACTTTTTAGAAATTGACGTAGTGTCAAAAAATCGTTGTCTATTTAGACTGGAACATGTGCTTATACAGAAAGTATGACAAATTCCCTCAAACTGGGATATAATTTTGGTGATTGTATCCAACATAGGCAAACTGTCGAATATCACATTTATTGTATGTTTATATAACTTGTACTGGCGCACGAAGTTTGGTAGAATCTTACGAACATTCCAAAATTTTATTTGTTTATTTTGTTTTTTCACTTTTTCATAAGTAAAACCAACTCTGAAAAAAATAAAATAATATTGAGATATTTCCTTTTAAAAATGTCCAGATATTCCCAGCAAGTCCTTAATACTACATTCTGATGCAGGACATTAAAACATCACCTTTAATGATGGTCAAGTGGTAATCGCTTGGGATCAATAAGTGAGGCACCAGGGTTAAACACCATTTGTTTCCAAGTTACATGTTATGATTTTAATAATAATTTTGTTATAGTTTTTAAGAAAGTTAATGTTATCTGATATATGTTCTTTAATTGTGGGGAAACTGTTTTACTAAGAAGACATCCTACCGGCTGTTAACTTTTATGTATAATGTAATGAGTGGGAAAACTGTAATTTCTGGTAATTTGTTGTGTGTAAGTTCTTTGCCCCAAATTATAACATGTATTAATAAAACATTTACATATCTTGAAAGGCCATTATATTTAGTACAAACATTGACCTCAAGGTTAAGGTGCCACAACATTGTGACATTCTTTGGTGTCAGTAGTTTTCTGAGAGGAGTGGGTTACAATGGGCGTTGTTTTAAAAGTGTCGTAAAATATGGTTTCAGTGGTTTGGCTACACTCTCCTGATGTTCAAGTGTCATTCTACAATAAATGGATAAGATAAAGAGGACCGTTTATGAGAGAGGTGTATCCTTTATAAAGTCGTTATCACAAACTGACCGTATAACGTGGATCCTGATCAGCCAGCACCCGTATCAGGATCTCGACTAGTTGCTGCTTAATCTATATTAATACATATTGTCTTTGTATGTAGGTGAAAGCCAAAAACTAAAGGTTATTCTAGGTTCTTAACAAATGATAAGTATATAAAGGGATCAGATGGTATGACTTCACTTCAATCGCCGCCATAGGGTGTGATTGAGAGACTATGGCGCCAGAAATTCTGAAGATAAAGAATAGTAACAATGACAAAGCAGTTATTCTCTAGATCCATATACATGTATATACATCGAACTTTCGAAGTATACAAACGTCAGCATTTAATGTAGTAGTGTCTCGTATTTTTAGTACTCCTCATATTTTTATTTCTATATTCATTTTGCCAAATTACTACACGAAGCTATTAGATTTTGTAAATGCGTTTTTCAAAAGTCAAAACGTCCTGATATATTTTAAAAACCTCTAAGGAATAATAATTAACAGTAATGGTGCTTAACATAACTTGTTTATTATTTTTAAATCCAATATACTACTTCTTTATTCTCATATGCCTACATTTTCTTTGTTAATATCACAATAGGTTTTCACAGAAAAACGTAGACGATGAATTATTAACTTGATATAAAATATTTAAGGCAAAATTTTAGTTATTGTGGAGACTAATACTGACCAGTTAGAAGGGCCGAAATTATGAGAATAACACTGACCAGTTAGAAGGGCCGAAATTATGAGAATAACACTGACCAGTTAGAAGGGCCGAAATTATGAGAATAACAATGACCAGTTAGAACGGCCGAAATTTTGAGAATAACATTGACCAATTACAAGGGGCGAAATTATGAGAATAACACTGACCAGTTAGAACGGCCGAAATTATGAGAATAACACTGACCAGTTAGAACGGCCGAAATTATGAGAATAACACTGACCAGTTTGAACGGCCTGAAATTATGAGAATAACACTGACAAGTTAGAACGGCCGAAATTATGTGAATACCATTGACCAGTTAGAACGACCGAAATTATGAGAATAACACTGACCAGTTAGAACGGCCGAAATTATGAGAATAACACTGACCAGTTAGAAGGGCCGAAATTATGAGAATGACACTGATCCGTTAGAACGGCCGAAATTATGAGAATAACACTGATCAATTAGAGGGGCCGAAATTATACAAGCTTTTGAGTGACACCTACATAATTAGGCCATAATTGTTTGAGGCAGATTTCGGAAAAGAAAATCGCTGTTTCTACAAAAAAAGTGCGCATTTATTGTTAACAACACTTTGATCTTTTTATTTCTTTTACATAAACAAAGGTATGATAATCAACTTAATAGACATGGTATTGGTAGAAAAACTCAATTATAGTGTACTGCTAAGATGACCCTGTATTGTATTATGAACAAGATTTAGAAACAAGCACCAGTTATTTACGCAATTTATACAGAACAGTCCAAAATACTAAATCTACATAAGCTCAAAGAAATAACTTTTAAGTTAAAAGTTAAATGTTCTTTTCAGAGATGGCTAAATATAAAAACAGACACTTAAAATAAAATAAAAAAAATCCCTGTAAAAAGAAAACAACGAACACAATTTATCACTATTTACACCATATAAAAAGTGAACAGCAACACATTAGTGTTGTTAAGTTTGTTAAATACTGATGAACTTCTCTGTCTTTGGTCTGATTCTTTACTTGATAAAAGCGCCTGTATTGATGCAACATGCAAACGTTTTATCCATAGCCATTATTTGAACAAATGTGAAGGCTTATGTATTTTTATAAACCCATGCTAGTTAAGCGGACACCGCGACAATTAATGATGATCTATTTTACGGAATCACCGTACACGATATCCGAGAAGTTCCGGTAGACTCGTCGACATCACATAAGTAATTGCTGTTTCTTTTGCATCCATCCGAATCCATCCACAGATCTAGTTTAAACATATTTCATACATTTATTAAAGGTTGATGCAGAGCATCAAAGTCGTCGGTCAAATCAGAAAGTTTAGAATATTTAACATAGTAGCATTTATTTCGTTTATAGTCAGTTATCTTTTTGAGAATTAAAACATTAACAAAACAGATAGAGTTTATAATTGATTAAATGTGTAAGTGTAAGTAACTTTTCTGAGGCAACATAATAATGGATGCAAATAACACACACCGAAGCAATGCTGTATAAGTCTTCAGATACGGTACGAAATAAACGTGATAGGACTTGGAAGTTGTCGCAGTCACCAACATCCGCATTAGAGCTGGAAATTGTTACCGCACGCCATAAATACGTGTTTACATCACATATTTGTCTCCTCATAATATGTCTCCCAGAGCAATATTTGTTTATAGAAAAGTAAAATAATGAAGTTTAAATCCTAGCAAAGCGTGAATACCGAGGAAATATTATATGTCTATTACACATGAAATATTACATCAAAGTGTTCTTGCAGAAGTGTGTGATAATTAGTGCAGTCTGGACAAATGTAAAGTCAACACACCACTAATTTTAGTTATACTCGCTTCTTAGTGGATTGTGAAAAAAGACCACAACAGAGAATACTCTTATCAAAAGAGATTGTGGTCGGATTAGTGCAGTCCTATACATTGAAAATAAGAATGTGATAATTGATATGTACGAGTTTACTTGTTGCTTTTTGTAGTTCTCGACCTTTATTTGATCGTTTATCTAAAATTCAAGAAACGAAAACAAAACAAAACACACAATGATACATCAGTACTGCATACTTTCAAATGACCCACTGATACATCAGTATTGCATACTTTCAAACGACCCAATGATACATCAGTACTGCATACTACCAAACGACCCAATGATACATCAGTACTGCATACTACCAAACGACCCAATGATACATCAGTACTGCATACTTTCAAACGACCCACTGATACATCAGTATTGCATACTTTCAAACGACCCACTGATACATCAGTACTGCATACCTTCAAACGACCCAATGATACATCAGTATTGCATACTACCAAACGACCCAATGATACATCAGTATTGCATACTACCAACTTTTGTGTGACCACACTGAATACAAAAAAATAAATAAATAATAAGAATGACTGAAATGAATGAATGAAAAAATGTAATAAATCGCATTCATTGAGAGAAATGTTTATTTTTTATAATTTACAATTTATTATGTGAATTAAACTTAAAGTATATAGCACTATTCCGTGGTGTTTTTCACGCTAAATACTAAAATGTGTCTGTATTTACGTTTAAAAATACCAATATAAGAAAATAACACTGCTGGTAACTGCACTCTTAAATTGAAGTTTATTGTTCTAATTATGCTACTTATGACCAGTTTGATGTGCTTACATGTATTCTTTAACTAAAAGCAATGTTTCACGAAGAAGATTTTATGTAAAAATAACTTAAAATTACAAAGCAAAGATATGCATATCTGACTGACTTAAAGAGTGTACAAATTTCAAAAGTGCAACACCTAAACGAACTCTTTCTTAAATTAATAGTTTACATATACAGGTAGTCTGTAACAATATATAGTGTGAGATAAAGTCCTGACATTCAGTAACAATATATAGTGTGAGATTGTGTCCTGACATTCAGTAACAATATATAGTGTGAGATTGTGTCCTGACATTCAGTAACAATATATAGTGTGACATTGTGTCCTGACATTCAGTAACAATATATAGTGTGACATTGTGTCCTGACAGTCAGTAGCAATATATAGTGTGAGATAGTGTCCTGACATTCAGTAACAATATATAGTGTGACATTGTGTCCTGTCATTCAGTAACAATATATAGTGTGATATTGTGTCCTGACATTCAGTATCAATATATAGTGTGACATTGTGTCCTGATATTCAGTAACAGTATATATTGTGAGATTGTGTCCTGACAGTCAGTAGCAATATATAGTGTGAGATAGTGTCCTGACATTCAGTAACAATATATAGTGTGAGATTGTGTCCTGACAGTCAGTAGCAATATATAGTGTGAGATAGTGTCCTGACATTCTGTAACAATATATAGTGTGACATTGTGTCCTGACAGTCAGTAGCAATATATAGTGTGAGATAGTGTCCTGACATTCAGTAACAATATATAGTGTGAGATTGTGTCCTGACATTCAGTAACAATATATATTGTGACATTGTGTCCTGACATTCAGTAACAATATATAGTGTGACATTGTGTCCTGACATTCAGTAACAATATATAGTGTGAGATTGTGTCCTGACATTTAGTAACAATATATAGTGTGAGGTTGTGTCCTGACATTCAGTAACAGTATATATTGTGAGATTGTGTCCTGACATTCAGTAACAATATATAGTGTGAGATTGTGTCCTGACATTCAGTAACAATATATAGTGTGAGATTGTGTCCTGACATTCAGTAACAATATATAGTGTGACATTGTGTCCTGACATTCAGTAACAATATATAGTGTGACATTGTGTCTTGACATTCAGTAACAATATATAGTGTGACATTGTGTCCTGACATTCAGTAACAATATATAGTGTGAGATTGTGTCCTGACATTCAGTAACAGTATATATTGTGAGATTGTGTCCTGACATTCAGTAACAATATATAGTGTGAGATTGTGTCCTGACATTCAGTAACAATATATAGTGTGAGATTGTGTCCTGACATTCAGTAACAATATATAGTGTGACATTGTGTCCTGACATTCAGTAACAATATATAGTGTGACATTGTGTCCTGACATTCAGTAACAATATATAGTGTGAGATTGTGTCCTGACATTTAGTAACAATATATAGTGTGAGGTTGTGTCCTGACATTCAGTAACAGTATATATTGTGAGATTGTGTCCTGACATTCAGTAACAATATATAGTGTGAGATTGTGTCCTGACATTCAGTAACAATATATAGTGTGAGATTGTGTCCTGACATTCAGTAACAATATATAGTGTGAGATTGTGTCCTGACATTCAGTAACAATATATAGTGTGACATTGTGTCCTGACATTCAGTAACAATATATAGTGTGAGATTGTGTCCTGACATTCAGTAACAATATATAGTGTGAGATTGTGTCCTGACATTCAGTAACAATATATAGTGTGAGGTTGTGTCCTGACATTCAGTAACAGTATATATTGTGAGATTGTGTCCTGACATTCAGTAACAATATATAGTGTGAGATTGTGTCCTGACATTCCGTAACGATATATAGTGTGAGATTGTGTCCTGGCATTCAGTAACAATATATAGTGTGACATTGTGTCCTGACATTCAGTAACAATATATAGTGTGAGATTGTGTCCTGACATTCAGGAACAATATATAGTGTGACATTGTGTCCAGACATTCAGGAACAATATATAGTGTGACATTGTGTCCAGACATTCAGTAACAATATATAGTGTGAGATTGTGTCCTGACATTCCGTAACGATATATAGTGTGAGATTGTGTCCTGGCATTCAGTAACAATATATAGTGTGAGATTGTGTCCTGGCATTCAGTAACAATATATAGTGTGAGATTGTGTCCTGACATTCAGTAACAATATATAGTGTGACATTGTGTCCTGACATTCAGTAACAATATATAGTGTGACATTGTGTCCTGATATTCAGGAATAATATATAGTGTGAGATTGTGTCCTGGCATTCAGTAACAATATATAGTGTGACATTGTGTCCTGACATTCAGTAACAATATATATTGTGAGATTGTGTCCAGACATTCAGTAACAATATATAGTGTGAGATTGTGTCCTGACATTCAGTAACAATATATAGTGTGACATTGTGTCCTGACATTCCGTAACTATATATAGTGTGAGATTGTGTCCAGACATTCCGTAACAATATATAGTGTGAGATTGTGTCCTGGCATTCAGTAACAATATATAGTGTGACATTGTGTCCTGACATTCCGTAACTATATATAGTGTGAGATTGTGTCCAGACATTCCGTAACTATATATAGTGCGAGATTGTGTCCTGACATTCAGTAACAATATATAGTGTGACATTGTGTCCTGATATTCAGTAACAATATATAGTGTGACATTGTGTCCTGATATTCAGTAACAATATATATTGTGAGATTGTGTCCTGACATTCAGTAACAATATATATTGTGATATTGTGTCCTGACATTCCGTAACGATATATAGTGTGAGGTTGTGTCCTGACATTCAGTAACAATATATAGTGTAACATTGTGTCCTGACATTCAGGAACAATATATAGTGTGAGATTGTGTCCTGATATTCAGTAACAATATATATTGTGAGATTGTGTCCTGACATTCAGTAACAATATATAGTGTGAGATTGTGTCCAGACATTCAGGAACAATATATAGTGTGAGATTGTGTCCTGACATTCAGTAACAATATATATTGTGAGATTGTGTCCTGACATTCAGTAACAATATATAGTGTTAGATTGTGTCCTGACATTCAGTAACAATATATAGTGTGACATTGTGTCCTGACATTCAGTAACAATATATAGTGTGACATTGTGTCCTGATATTCAGTAACAATATATATTGTGAGATTGTGTCCTGACATTCAGTAACAATATATATTGTGATATTGTGTCCTGACATTCCGTAACGATATATAGTGTGAGGTTGTGTCCTGACATTCAGTAACAATATATATTGTGAGATTGTGTCCAGACATTCAGGAACAATATATATTGTGAGATTGTGTCCTGACATTCAGTAACAATATATTGTGTGAGACTGTGTCCTGACATTCAGTAACGATATATAGTGTGAGATTGTGTCCTGACATTCAGTAACAATATATAGTGTGACATTGTGTCCTGACATTCAGTAACGATATATAGTGTGAGATTGTGTCCTGACATTCAGTAACAATATATAGTGTGACATAGTGTCCTGACATTCAGTAACAATATATAGTGTGACATTGTGTCCAGACATTCAGGAACAATATATAGTGTGAGATTGTGTCCTGACATTCAGTAACAATATATAGTGTGAGATTTTGTCCTGACATTCTGTAGCAATATATAGTGTGTGATTGTGTCCAGACATTCAGTAACAATATATAGTGTGACATTGTGTCCTGACATTCAGTAACAATATATAGTGTGACATTGTGTCCTGACATTCAGTAACAATATATATTGTGAGATTGTGTCCTGACATTCAGTAACAATATATAGTGTGAGATTTTGTCCTGACATTCCGTAACGATATATAGTGTGAGATTTTGTCCTGACATTCAGTAACAATATTTATTGTGAGATTGTGTCCTGACATTTAGTAACAATATATAGTGTGAGATTGTGTCCTGACATTCAGTAACAATATATAGTGTGAGATTGTGTCCTGACATTCAGTAACAATATATAGTGTGAGATTGTGTCCTGACATTCTGTAGCAATATATAGTGTGAGATTGTGTCCTGACATTCAGTAACAATATATAGTGTGAGATTTTGTCCTGACATTCTGTAGCAATATATAGTGTGAGATTGTGTCCAGACATTCAGTAACAATATATAGTGTGACATTGTGTCCTGACATTCAGTAACAATATATAGTGCGATATTGTGTCATGACATTCAGTAACGATATATAGTGTGACATTGTGTCCTGATATTCAGTATCAATATATAGTGTGAGATTGTGTCAGGCCTGACATTCAGTAACAATATATAGTGTGAGATTGTGTCCTGATATTCAGTAACAATATATAGTGTGACATTGTGTCCTGACATTCAGTAACAATATATAGTGTGACATTGTGTCCTGACATTCAGTAGCAATATATAGTGTGAGATTGTGTCCTGACATTCAGTAACAATATATAGTGTGAGATTGTGTCCTGACATTCAGTAACAATATATTGTGTGAGACTGTGTCCTGACATTCAGTAACAATATATAGTGTGAGATTGTGTCCTGACATTCAGTAACAATATATGGTGTGAGATGGTGTCCTGACATTCATTAACAATATATAGTGTGAGATTGTGTCCTGACATTCAGTAACAATATATAGTGTGAGATTGTGTCCTGACATTCAGTAACAATATATAGTGTGGTACTGTGTCCTGACATTCATTAACAATATATAGTGTGAGATTGTGTCCTGACATTCAGTAACAATATATATTGTGACATTGTGTCCTGACATTCAGTAACAATATATAGTGTGACATTGTGTCCTGACATTCAGTAACAATATATAGTGTGAGCTTGTGTCCTGACATTCAGTAACAATATATAGTGTGACATTGTGTCCTGGCATTCAGTAACAATATATAGTGTGACATTGTGTCCTGACATTCAGTAACAATATATAGTGTGATATTGTGTCCTGACATTCAGTAACAATATATAGTGTGACATTGTGTCCTGACATTCAGCAACAATATATAGTGTGAGATTGTGTCCTGACATTCAGTAACAATATATGGTTTGACATTGTGTCCTGATATTCAGTATCAATATATAGTTTGAGATTGTGTCCTGACATTCAGTAACAATATATATTGTGAGATTGTGTCCTGATATTCAGTAGCAATATAAAGTGGAGATTGTGTCAGTCCTGAAAATTCAGTAACAATATATAGTTTGAGATTGTGTCCTGACATTCAGTAACAATATATTGTGCGATATTGTGTCATGACATTCAGTAACGATATATAGTGTGACATTGTGTCCTGATATTCAGTATCAATATATAGTGTGAGATTGTGTCAGGCCTGACATTCAGTAACAATATATAGTGTGAGATTGTGTCCTGACATTCAGTAACGATATAGTGTGAGATTGTGTCCTGACATTCAGTAACAATATATAGTGTTAGATTGTGTCAGTCCTGACATTCAGTAACGATATATAGTGTGAGATTGTGTCCTGACATTCAGTAACAATATATAGTGTGAGATTGTGTCCTGACATTCAGTAACAATATATAGTGTGAGATTGTGTCCTGTCATTCAGTAACAATATATAGTGTGACATTGTGTCCTGACATTCAGTAACAATATATAGTGTGAGATTGTGTCCTGACATTCAGTAACAATATATAGTGTGAGATTGTGTCCTGACATTCAGTAACAATATATAGTGTGACATTGTGTCCTGACATTCAGTAACAATATATAGTGTGAGATTGTGTCCAGACATTCAGTAACAATATATAGTGTGAGATTGTGTCCTGACATTCAGTAACAATATATGGTGTGAGATGGTGTCCTGACATTCAGTAACAGTATATATTGTGATATTGTGTCCTGACATTCAGTAACAATATATAGTGTGACATTGTGTCCTGACAGTCAGTAGCAATATATAGTGTGAGATAGTGTCCTGACATTCAGTAACAATATATAGTGTGAGATTGTGTCCTGACAGTCAGTAGCAATATATAGTGTGAGATAGTGTCCTGACATTCTGTAACAATATATAGTGTGACATTGTGTCCTGACAGTCAGTAGCAATATATAGTGTGAGATAGTGTCCTGACATTCAGTAACAATATATAGTGTGAGATTGTGTCCTGACATTCAGTAACAATATATATTGTGACATTGTGTCCTGACATTCAGTAACAATATATAGTGTGACATTGTGTCCTGACATTCAGTAACAATATATAGTGTGAGATTGTGTCCTGACATTTAGTAACAATATATAGTGTGAGGTTGTGTCCTGACATTCAGTAACAGTATATATTGTGAGATTGTGTCCTGACATTCAGTAACAATATATAGTGTGAGATTGTGTCCTGACATTCAGTAACAATATATAGTGTGAGATTGTGTCCTGACATTCAGTAACAATATATAGTGTGACATTGTGTCCTGACATTCAGTAACAATATATAGTGTGACATTGTGTCTTGACATTCAGTAACAATATATAGTGTGACATTGTGTCCTGACATTCAGTAACAATATATAGTGTGAGATTGTGTCCTGACATTCAGTAACAGTATATATTGTGAGATTGTGTCCTGACATTCAGTAACAATATATAGTGTGAGATTGTGTCCTGACATTCAGTAACAATATATAGTGTGAGATTGTGTCCTGACATTCAGTAACAATATATAGTGTGACATTGTGTCCTGACATTCAGTAACAATATATAGTGTGACATTGTGTCCTGACATTCAGTAACAATATATAGTGTGAGATTGTGTCCTGACATTTAGTAACAATATATAGTGTGAGGTTGTGTCCTGACATTCAGTAACAGTATATATTGTGAGATTGTGTCCTGACATTCAGTAACAATATATAGTGTGAGATTGTGTCCTGACATTCAGTAACAATATATAGTGTGAGATTGTGTCCTGACATTCAGTAACAATATATAGTGTGAGATTGTGTCCTGACATTCAGTAACAATATATAGTGTGACATTGTGTCCTGACATTCAGTAACAATATATAGTGTGAGATTGTGTCCTGACATTCAGTAACAATATATAGTGTGAGATTGTGTCCTGACATTCAGTAACAATATATAGTGTGAGGTTTTGTCCTGACATTCAGTAACAGTATATATTGTGAGATTGTGTCCTGACATTCAGTAACAATATATAGTGTGAGATTGTGTCCTGACATTCAGTAACAATATATAGTGTGAGATTGTGTCCTGACATTCAGTAACAATATATAGTGTGACATTGTGTCCTGACATTCAGTAACAATATATAGTGTGACATTGTGTCCTGACATTCAGTAACAATATATAGTGTGACATTGTGTCCTGACATTCAGTAACAGTATATATTGTGAGATTGTGTCCTGACATTCAGTAACAATATATAGTGTGAGATTGTGTCCTGACATTCAGTAACAATATATAGTGTGACATTGTGTCCTGACATTCAGTAACAATATATAGTGTGACATTGTGTCCTGACATTCCGTAACGATATATAGTGTGAGATTGTGTCCAGACATTCAGTAACAATATATAGTGTGAGATTGTGTCCTGACAGTCAGTAACAATATATATTGTGAGATTGTGTCCTGACATTCAGTAACAATATATAGTGTTAGATTGTGTCCTGACATTCAGTAACATTATACAGTGTGAGATTGTGTCCTGACATTCAGTAACAATATATAGTGTGAGATTGTGTCCTGGCATTCAGTAACAATATATAGTGTGAGATTGTGTCCTGGCATTCAGTAACAATATATAGTGTGAGATATTGTCCTGGCATTCAGTAACAATATATAGTGTGAGATATTGTCCTGGCATTCAGTTAGAATATATAGTGTGACATTGTGTCCTGGCATTCCGAAACAATATATAGTGTGAGATTGTGTCCTGACATTCAGTAACAATATATAGTGTGAGATTGTGTCCAGACATTCAGGAACAATATATAGTGTGACATTGTGTCCAGACATTCAGTAACAATATATAGTGTGAGATTGTGTCCTGACATTCCGTAACGATATATAGTGTGAGATTGTGTCCTGGCATTCAGTAACAATATATAGTGTGACATTGTGTCCTGACATTCAGTAACAATATATAGTGTGAGATTGTGTCCTGACATTTAGTAACAATATATAGTGTGACATTGTGTCCTGACATTCAGTAACAATATATAGTGTGAGATTGTGTCCTGACATTCAGTAACAATATATAGTGTGAGATTGTGTCCTGACATTCAGGAACAATATATAGTGTGACATTGTGTCCAGACATTCAGGAACAATATATAGTGTGACATTGTGTCCAGACATTCAGTAACAATATATAGTGTGAGATTGTGTCCTGACATTCTGTAACGATATATAGTGTGAGATTGTGTCCTGGCATTCAGTAACAATATATAGTGTGAGATTGTGTCCTGGCATTCAGTAACAATATATAGTGTGAGATTGTGTCCTGACATTCAGTAACAATATATAGTGTGACATTGTGTCCTGACATTCAGTAACAATATATAGTGTGACATTGTGTCCTGATATTCAGGAATAATATATAGTGTGAGATTGTGTCCTGGCATTCAGTAACAATATATAGTGTGACATTGTGTCCTGACATTCAGTAACAATATATATTGTGAGATTGTGTCCAGACATTCAGTAACAATATATAGTGTGAGATTGTGTCCTGACATTCAGTAACAATATATAGTGTGACATTGTGTCCTGACATTCCGTAACTATATATAGTGTGAGATTGTGTCCAGACATTCCGTAACAATATATAGTGTGAGATTGTGTCCTGGCATTCAGTAACAATATATAGTGTGACATTGTGTCCTGACATTCCGTAACTATATATAGTGTGAGATTGTGTCCAGACATTCCGTAACTATATATAGTGCGAGATTGTGTCCTGACATTCAGTAACAATATATAGTGTGAGATTGTGTCCTGACAGTCAGTAACAATATATAGTGTTAGATTGTGTCCTGACATTCAGTAACAATATATAGTGTTAGATTGTGTCCTGACATTCAGTAACAATATATAGTGTGACATTGTGTCCTGACATTCAGTAACAATATATAGTGTGACATTGTGTCCTGATATTCAGTAACAATATATAGTGTGACATTGTGTCCTGATATTCAGTAACAATATATATTGTGAGATTGTGTCCTGACATTCAGTAACAATATATATTGTGATATTGTGTCCTGACATTCCGTAACGATATATAGTGTGAGGTTGTGTCCTGACATTCAGTAACAATATATAGTGTAACATTGTGTCCTGACATTCAGGAACAATATATAGTGTGAGATTGTGTCCTGATATTCAGTAACAATATATATTGTGAGATTGTGTCCTGACATTCAGTAACAATATATAGTGTGAGATTGTGTCCAGACATTCAGGAACAATATATAGTGTGAGATTGTGTCCTGACATTCAGTAACAATATATATTGTGAGATTGTGTCCTGACATTCAGTAACAATATATAGTGTTAGATTGTGTCCTGACATTCAGTAACAATATATAGTGTGACATTGTGTCCTGACATTCAGTAACAATATATAGTGTGACATTGTGTCCTGATATTCAGTAACAATATATATTGTGAGATTGTGTCCTGACATTCAGTAACAATATATATTGTGATATTGTGTCCTGACATTCCGTAACGATATATAGTGTGAGGTTGTGTCCTGACATTCAGTAACAATATATATTGTGAGATTGTGTCCAGACATTCAGGAACAATATATATTGTGAGATTGTGTCCTGACATTCAGTAACAATATATTGTGTGAGACTGTGTCCTGACATTCAGTAACGATATATAGTGTGAGATTGTGTCCTGACATTCAGTAACAATATATAGTGTGACATTGTGTCCTGACATTCAGTAACGATATATAGTGTGAGATTGTGTCCTGACATTCAGTAACAATATATAGTGTGACATAGTGTCCTGACATTCAGTAACAATATATAGTGTGACATTGTGTCCAGACATTCAGGAACAATATATAGTGTGAGATTGTGTCCTGACATTCAGTAACAATATATAGTGTGAGATTTTGTCCTGACATTCTGTAGCAATATATAGTGTGTGATTGTGTCCAGACATTCAGTAACAATATATAGTGTGACATTGTGTCCTGACATTCAGTAACAATATATAGTGTGACATTGTGTCCTGACATTCAGTAACAATATATATTGTGAGATTGTGTCCTGACATTCAGTAACAATATATAGTGTGAGATTTTGTCCTGACATTCCGTAACGATATATAGTGTGAGATTTTGTCCTGACATTCAGTAACAATATTTATTGTGAGATTGTGTCCTGACATTTAGTAACAATATATAGTGTGAGATTGTGTCCTGACATTCAGTAACAATATATAGTGTGAGATTGTGTCCTGACATTCAGTAACAATATATAGTGTGAGATTGTGTCCTGACATTCTGTAGCAATATATAGTGTGAGATTGTGTCCTGACATTCAGTAACAATATATAGTGTGAGATTTTGTCCTGACATTCTGTAGCAATATATAGTGTGAGATTGTGTCCAGACATTCAGTAACAATATATAGTGTGACATTGTGTCCTGACATTCAGTAACAATATATAGTGCGATATTGTGTCATGACATTCAGTAACGATATATAGTGTGACATTGTGTCCTGATATTCAGTATCAATATATAGTGTGAGATTGTGTCAGGCCTGACATTCAGTAACAATATATAGTGTGAGATTGTGTCCTGATATTCAGTAACAATATATAGTGTGACATTGTGTCCTGACATTCAGTAACAATATATAGTGTGACATTGTGTCCTGACATTCAGTAGCAATATATAGTGTGAGATTGTGTCCTGACATTCAGTAACAATATATAGTGTGAGATTGTGTCCTGACATTCAGTAACAATATATTGTGTGAGACTGTGTCCTGACATTCAGTAACAATATATAGTGTGAGATTGTGTCCTGACATTCAGTAACAATATATGGTGTGAGATGGTGTCCTGACATTCATTAACAATATATAGTGTGAGATTGTGTCCTGACATTCAGTAACAATATATAGTGTGAGATTGTGTCCTGACATTCAGTAACAATATATAGTGTGGTACTGTGTCCTGACATTCAGTAACAATATATTGTGTGAGACTGTGTCCTGACATTCAGTAACAATATATAGTGTGAGATTGTGTCCTGACATTCAGTAACAATATATAGTGTGAGATTGTGTCCTGACATTCAGTAACAATATATAATGTGGTACTGTGTCCTGACATTCAGTAACAATATATAGTGTGACATTGTGTCCTGACATTCAGTAACAATATATAGTGTGAGATTGTGTCCTGACATTCAGTAACAATATATATTGTGACATTGTGTCCTGACATTCAGTAACAATATATAGTGTGACATTGTGTCCTGACATTCAGTAACAATATATAGTGTGAGCTTGTGTCCTGACATTCAGTAACAATATATAGTGTGACATTGTGTCCTGGCATTCAGTAACAATATATAGTGTGACATTGTGTCCTGACATTCAGTAACAATATATAGTGTGATATTGTGTCCTGACATTCAGTAACAATATATAGTGTGACATTGTGTCCTGACATTCAGCAACAATATATAGTGTGAGATTGTGTCCTGACATTCAGTAACAATATATGGTTTGACATTGTGTCCTGATATTCAGTATCAATATATAGTTTGAGATTGTGTCCTGACATTCAGTAACAATATATATTGTGAGATTGTGTCCTGATATTCAGTAGCAATATAAAGTGGAGATTGTGTCAGTCCTGAAAATTCAGTAACAATATATAGTTTGAGATTGTGTCCTGACATTCAGTAACAATATATTGTGCGATATTGTGTCATGACATTCAGTAACGATATATAGTGTGACATTGTGTCCTGATATTCAGTATCAATATATAGTGTGAGATTGTGTCAGGCCTGACATTCAGTAACAATATATAGTGTGAGATTGTGTCCTGACATTCAGTAACGATATATAGTGTGAGATTGTGTCCTGACATTCAGTAACAATATATAGTGTTAGATTGTGTCAGTCCTGACATTCAGTAACGATATATAGTGTGAGATTGTGTCCTGACATTCAGTAACAATATATAGTGTGAGATTGTGTCCTGACATTCAGTAACAATATATAGTGTGAGATTGTGTCCTGTCATTCAGTAACAATATATAGTGTGACATTGTGTCCTGACATTCAGTAACAATATATAGTGTGAGATTGTGTCCTGACATTTAGTAACAATATATAGTGTGAGATTGTGTCCTGACATTCAGTAACAATATATAGTGTGAGATTGTGTCAGGCCTGACATTCAGTAACGATATATAGTGTGAGATTGTGTCCTGACATTCAGTAACGATATATAGTGTGACATTGTGTCCTGACATTCAGTAACAATATACAGTGTGAGATTGTGTCCTGACATTTAGTAACAATATATAGTGTGAGGTTGTGTCCTGACATTCAGTAACAATATATAGTGTGAGATAGTGTCCTGACATTCAGTAACAATATATAGTGTGAGATAGTGTCCTGACATTCAGTAACAATATATAGTGTGAGATGGCGTCCTGACATTCAGTAACAATATATAGTGTGAGATAGTGTCCTGACATTCAGTAACAATATATAGTGTGAGATTGTGTCAGTTCAGACATTCAGAAACAATATATAGTGTGAGATTTTGTCCTGACATTCATTAACAATATATAGTGTGAGATTGTGTCCTGACATTCAGTAACAATATATAGTGTGAGATTGTGTCCTGTCATTCAGTAACAATATATAGTGTGAGATTGTGTCCTGACATTCAGTAACAATATATAGTGTGACATTGTGTCCTGTCATTCAGTAACAATATATAGTGTGAGATTGTGTCCTGACATTCAGTAACAATATATGGTGTGAGATTGTGTCCTGACATTCAGTAACAATATATAGTGTGAGATTGTGTCCTGACATTCAGTAACAATATATAGTGTGAGATTGTGTCCTGACATTCAGTAACAATATATGGTGTGACATTGTGTCAGTCCTGACATTCAGTATCAATATATAGTGTGAGATTGTGTCCTGACATTCAGTAACAATATATAGTGCGGTATTGTGTCCTGACATTCAGTAACAATATATAGTGCGGTATTGTGTCAGTCCTGACAATTCAGTATCACCTGCAGCTAATTAAGAGTGAACTTTGCTGTTAATGAGCGAGTTTGGTTGTCGACTTCTTACTGCCAACTGCCAACTGCAACCGATGTTTTCGACTTAGGGTCTGGCCATACAGATGCTGCAGGCGGTGCTACACAAAGCCAACAACGATTCAATCAAAATAAACAACAACACCTAGGCGCATTTATCCTCGTTACACAGTGATGATAACCGCCATGTCAAATTGTAAGTTATTGAGCGTTATCTTTTTATATCCCGGACTACTCCTCCACGTTCGAGAAAGAAAATCGCGTCTTCTTTAATGTCCGTAAGGTTGTAAATAAGATGTGAAGGATGTTTACACACATCCAAATTGAACAATAAAACTATAAAATATCAGTGAGAGTTTAGATTTTTGAGGAAACCAAATGAGAGAAAGGCTATTAAACAGATTTTAGAGATTCGGCGCTGGAAGACTGCCGTTTCCCTGCCATGTTTTGGAGAATGTATTTATGACTACACATATTGTAATCATTGTTAAATAATCAGCTAGAGAAGAATTTGCCAAACGTATATAACATTGACGAACTTATAAATGACACGAAATGACAAATCAAAAGTGTTTGCGATATTTTTTATTTAATGCGAAAAATGAATAGAAAAAGGTTGTGGATCAACAGTCAGAGCGCTTGCCAATTTTAACATCATGCCATTATCTGTTTGCACAAATAGTACGATACTTCTCTCTGTGATAGAATACATAAAATGTTTCCTTGGAGAAAGGAATGAAATGATACTTATTTGCTGATTACGAGATTTAGCAAAAAATCACCACAAAACTGTTCAATGATAGAACTATTTTTCGGTGAATCACGAAGGTTCACATCCGCCACGAGATGTGGTAGCAGATTAGTCAGCTCTAGTATTTCCGCGTGACAAAACTACGACACCGTGCCCGATTTTTAAACAATTGCGCTGTAAGGGGCCTATTCAGATTTCTACTGTAAACAACATAATAAATCAAAAGACATTTTATTTAAACTATTCTACGACTATAACAGTTGGCAGGCTGCTTTCGGAGAGTTAAACTAGCGAGTAAACTATTTCATAATATTTCATTTATCTTGCTAAACGTGTTATTAGGCCTACACCATACGGAAGTGTTTGTAATTTGCGAAAAAGTCGATGTATGTGCAAGAAGACAAACTCACGGACTAAGGACAAAACGGTGAAGATGCTGATCCGACGAACGACAGGGAACTGACGGATATGGGTCACAATTTTAGCCTGATCGATTCCTGCTTAGCATGCTATGAGTGTAGGGGTATAAACAACTTCACCGTATTCCAAAAATATAACTAAAGATGGGATCATATTTCTTTAATACCTGTCGTATTTTATAACTTGATTTAAAGTTTTACGCACTACATTCAAAACCTAGAGCAACTTTATCACCAATTGTAGTGTTTACATCAACTCGTCCTGGAATTAGAACAATTTACTAGTTAACATAACATGCAGGTAAAAACTTGAAGGTTAGGGATCTTAGGTCTCCAAATATTCAGCTTGGTCCTTTGTTGTATCTTCATAAAAATAACTTATAAGATAAATCCGAGCAGTCTCATGTCAGTAAGTTTTAATGTATGTCCATCTGTTTTGTAAAGCACATTCTCTTTACCTTTCTTTTTGCACATAAATCTAGTCGGTCAGTTGCCAATTCTGACTTCGGTAAAGCACCGATATTGGTTAGTCCTGGTTCTCTCCTGGCCGAGTCTTTAGAATGTTACTTGCATGGTTGACCTGCTGACTCTCAAGATTAAGGTACTAATAGTCCTAAGTTTGAAGTATAGTCGGCCGGTAGTCAGGATATTAGACAGAATATTGTAAAATGTTAGATGTCCACAGCGTGCTGTAACTGTGATCCAGCACCATATCTGCTTTAACCAAGCTCTTGTCTAAATTCTTCTTGGAATGCTGATCAATCATAAAGCAAATACCAACAATTTGGAAGTTGCGCTTATAAAACAAAGATACCGCCCTTGTGGTGTTACTGATATGGCGTCGGTATCTGATGATTGTAGGAAGCACTTGATTCGAACCCAGGTCGAAGCAAAAGTCTTACTATTGCAAGGATACAGCTTCCTTGCAACTATCCAACAATGATAATAGTTCCAAAGATGGTCGGCCCTGTGTTCCGTTCCGTACTGGGTGTGGTATCAAGTAAAATTTGACATGTTATTTACAACTCACCCGGCAAAGGATATGTTTCCCTTGTAGATAACTGAAAGGTTGATAAAGGGATGGAAACTACAAGAACGAAATTTAAAAAAAAAAGTATAACAATAACAACTGACATTTTTACATTGAGGCAGGCTGCCTTGATCATAATCGCTGAAAGCAGATTTAACTCATAGAAAAACACACAACACAAACAAAAACAACAACAACAACAAAAAACAACAAACGAAATAAAAACAAAACAATGAAGCGACGAAGGAAGCATTGACACTTTTCAAGTACCACACTCATGCCAAAAAAAGATCGTTTTATTGTTGTTTCAGTATTTAGTGACATGTTTATGCAATCATAAGAGGAACTGTGTTGAAGAATGCCTCTCAATCGAATTTATTTCCATATTTTTAAAAAAAACAAAACACATCTTGTGTAGGCTGGATACTTCATAAAAAAATGTTCAGGAACGGTTTCAAGATATTTAATATTTTTTCTGAATTCAAGACGTTTACGATCCGGGTATTATTTATGTCACTGTTATTGAATAAAGCATATAGATCTCTAAACATGTTATTCGCAACTAGGTTAAGGGGCCTCATATGAACATTAGAATAAAACACCTTCAATCAAGGCCACCGATTGTTTGTTTGAAAGGGAAACACAAATATACTTGTACGCACAGCGATTATTACCATGCCGATCATTTTAGTCGAATATCTTAACAAATGTGTGTGTACAACATTAGAATAGTTACAAAACGTCCCCACTGGATGGTGTGAACGTTATTGGCACTCGAACCAACCACTCTACCCTGGGATGAATGATCAACTGACCCATCCTGTTATACAAGGCGGACAATGCGTTTTACATTACGAATTGAATGCTTAAAAAGTTAAAAGTACACAACAGAAATTCACATAAACAACAGATGTGACATGTCCAACGATAGGAATTATAATAACGATAACAACAATCACCACACAACCAAGTCAGTTAATGGCAGCAAAAGAAAAACAACTCAAATAATAACAACAACAATAACAGATACAACTTTTTAAATATTACTTAACTCTCCTGTTATTCGATTTCTTTTTAATTTCAAGGTGGTATCAGACATGATGCCTACAACAATTTTGTACATATCACGGAAGAAAAAACATTGTCCTTGATTATTTGCGATGACAACGGTCGTTAGTTACAGTCTTGCTTACACTAAAAACGATTTTTATACAAACTTCACTTCAACGGTAAGATTCAGGCTGATTTTTCATCAACGTCTCCTCTATTTTAAACGCAATGGAAATTTCCGCTAAATATAAGAAGAATTCGAGTCTGACGACAAGCCATATGTATCAGTGACAGAAATTTTAGACCTAATGTTTGTTATTTAATGATCTTTGTTAAAAGCGCCACCAGTTGCAATTAACTTACGGTGTCACGTGACACACTCTTCTTTTACAACCCCACCATTTAAAGTCTGATACTAAACCACGAGTAGCCGTGGTTAAGTTGATCAGTACCATTAGCATCTTGCCGCGGAGGGATACACCAACTGTCAAGGTGAGGCGGTCTACTTTCTCATATGTTAAACAATTAAATGATAAAATGTTAAAACATGTCTATGTTTAAGTGCTGTTGATAACTTTTGAAAGTTTAATTTTTAGAAGTTTTTATTCTAAAATATTATTTTTATTTCCCCTTAAGAATATCGGTACCTTTTATGCTGTGTTAATATATTTTACTACAAAACCTTATTTCAAAATGAATATCAAATGTCGGATAAATTTTAATACATCAAAAACTTCATTTGTTTCTTATATATTATAACACCTCAAAACAGTTAATTTGCTTCTTAAGTACTACTCAAATATTTAGTTAGTGGAATGACGATTTGACCTTAAGAATGCATGTATTTGTAATTCTTAGAATTATATTCTTACAGGGAATAACTGTCTTCTTTATTACTAAGAAATCGTTTTATATTTTATTTATTTAATTTTTTTTTTACATTTTTTTTCAGATGCAGATGTCACACGTTCTCTTCTGCCTTGCTGTGGCAATCGTCTCTGGTAGGTTTTGTCTAATTCCATTGTTAATACATTAGACTGACACAATTATATTTGTTTTGTGGCGTAAGAGCTGCGACATGTCTGGGTAGAACCAGCTGCACATCACTGGACGACTACCAACATGAAAGTTCAGACCCCCACCGTGACTCGAACCAGTGTCGGGTCGAGGAATCAGGTAACTTACCGGCTTGTCGTCCGACTCGACTACGGCACCCTCCTTTATCTTTGTTGTCTAAATCCGTGATCAACAGCTGCACAAGAATGACACTTTCTAAATGGTTTTATATATTTTAGAGCATTATTATAAACGTTATGGTGCATACTAAATACCTTCTGTTTACGTGAGTAAAAAAACAACAAACGAAACAAAGAGAAACCGCATGGTGAAATCATATTTCTTACAGATACTATTCTCTCTAAACGCGAATAACGTTGGTTTACTAAGAGTTTTCAATGCCAACTGTTTCTATTGTTAAATTTTAGTGCAATATCTTATTTAAATAGCTTTTAAATACATTAAAAGGGCTTATTACCCAACAGGAAAGAACAAAGGAAGATGTGTTCATTTTTTTTTTTGCATTTTGCTCTGTAATGCAAAAGTTTGTTAAACGAAAATGGATTTAGCGATGGCTCAACTATTACAAGAGATCGCTACATTGCATGCGAAAATACCGTCCGGTAAGTCATTGCGTTGTCTTGTGTTACGATATTCAAAATCGTCGCAGCAGTTGTCAGCTATTTAAGGCCTTCGACAGGGGCGTAGCAAGGCATAAAATGATATGTACGTAGGGCCGCTAGTGGGGTTCGTGTGCATGCTCCCACGGAAAATTGTGTCTTTCTAGATCGTACATTGTGGCTTTCTAGAGCGTACATTGTGGCTTTCTAGAGCGTACATTGTGGCTTTCTAGAGCGTACATTGTAGCTTTCTAGAGCGTACATTGTGGCTTTCTAGAGCGTACATTGTGGCTTTCTAGAGCGTACATTGTGGCTTTCTAGAGCGTACATTGTAGCTTTCTAGAGCGTACATTGTGGCTTTCTAGAGCGTACATTGTGTCTTTCTAGAGCGTACATTGTGGCTTTCTGGTGAGGTTTCAGTATCAAGATGTAACTAGATTTTATGTAAAATATAATATTTGTGGTCAGTATGATGGAATTATCTGAGAAGTTCTAATTTGAGACTTAAGAGTACACACTTGTCCTATACAAGCAGTACAAAAAAGTTATTAAATCGATTAGCATTCTTTAATATTTTCATGGTGGATTGCGGATACTAGTTGATTGTAATAAATATACACATTACCCCAACAAGTGTAAGATTTTTAATTGCAAATTTAATTTGTTATATAATGTAAACCTGTTTTAATAAGGGTCTTTGTATGACAAGCTTATTTTCAAAAGATATCAAGTTGATTTTTTCTTTCGAAATAAGACTCAATTAATTACCCTCCTGATATTATCAGTCTCATCCTCTCTCCTGTTTATCATATTTTTTATATATGTTTAAATCATTATATTAAATACATTTAGCTCTATTATTATTATAATAATTATTTGTTATTCTCCCTTGTAGTCGACTTTCTTTTTTAACTTCTTTGTTTGTATTTGTTCATTATCTTCCTTCTTCCTCATATTAACATGACATGAACATGTATTTGTAATTTTCTGCATCGAAGACAATGTACAGTGTGCACGTCTAATAAAAATATGTTCTGTTCTGTTCTATGTTATACTTTGGAGACAATGTGTACGCAGCTGCGTATCCTGCGTACAGGCAGCTACGCGCCTGTTCGAAACCTAAAACTTTGTATTTCTTCATGTTAGAATATATTCGGCATATACTTGTCAATCATAAAGTGTACGCTGGTTGCAACGATATTAGTGCACTATTATAAATAACTATGAACTGCGGACCATTTTTTTTCTACGAGCCATGGCGCTATCATTTGATTAGACACCACTGGACACTTCTGTCAGATTCTTCTCACGTCTCACAGTTAAAACATTACAATCTGTTTTCATGACATAAGACAGCTTAATCAAAGAGATAACATATTCTCACACAAGCCGGGGACTCTATATCACAAAAATAAGAATGCTTTGTTCATACACTTTTACATCAAACTGCACACAAATATGGAGTCATTACTACATATTTAAACTTTGAATATATATGCCATTTAAACCACAAGAAAACAAATGTGTGTTTTTATCAAAACAGACTATGATCATTTTTTCTGTTAAATGTCAAGAACAAGTAAAGTTCAATGATTACGCAGCCATATATACAAACTATAGTGTATTAATATTAATATGTATATAGGTGAAGTAGTTCTAATACTGTGTTTATAATAAATATAGGTACCATTTGTATGTGAATTTATAATGAATATAAGTCCCATCAGTATGATATGCGGTTGAGAATTATTCAACCTGTGTATATTATATCTTCTTAGTAAGCACCACGTCAACTACGACGACAACTCAGCCTATAAGCAGTGATCCGACCACCACAGCCGACATCACCACCACCTCAGCCGATTCCACTGCAGCCGTAACCACCACCACCGCCGCCTCCGTCACTACCTCAGCCGACTCCACTGCAGCCGTCACCACCGCCGCCTCCGTCACCACATCAGCCGACTCCACTGCAGCCGTCACCACCGCCGCCTCCGTCACTACCTCAGCCGACTCCACTGCAGCCGTCACCACCTCAGCCGACTCCACCGCAGCCGTCACCACCACCGCAGCCGTCACCAGCGCAGCCGTATCCACCGACGCCAGTACCGACAGCGCCAACACTGCAACAACGATGGAAGCAACAACAGACTCTACTATGACAACATCATCAAATGAAGCGACAACAGCTAGTGTTGCTGCTACTTCTACCGTCACAACAAACACAGACATGACCACCCAACAAAGCAACTCCAGTGACCGTACGTATATCATTGCTGTAAACAACGGTTGGTATTCTTATAGTGCAGTGTTTGTTATGTTTGAATACAAGAGCGGGGAGCGTGGTGTGGAATAAACCCAATACACTAGCAATTTAAGAAGTTCAGTTTTAAATCATTAAACTAATCGGAGAATTTCGATTAAGTTTTTGTGAATTTTTATGTTTTTATTTTCGAATTTCTTCTGCTTACATACATACAATCCCTAAATGTATCGATAAAACAGCTTTCTTTAACGTCAGACAATTTAAAACCACAATTAAGCATATAAAACAATTTCAGTTAGTATTGCTTTGTTATTGGTCATACAATGATCAACGCCAAAACAGACATTACTATATTTTAATATCAGATCCCAGTCTAGTATTGAAATACCTTTTTATATGATTGCATACAAATGAAACACTGACATAAGCTATTTAATAAAGATAACGCTACCAAATTCCGTCCAGGACATGACTCTCTAAAGTTCCAGTGCCTTTAAGAAGGCCAATAAATGTCTCTAAAGTCACCGTATGTTTTCTTTGTTTTTTCAGATGTGGTAGTCGGAGGAATTCTCCTCATCGCTTCTGGATTGTTGTCACTGCTGCTGTAGATGTTGTTCTAGATGTTGTCTAAAGAAATTGTGAATAGATGGACACGACATTGTTACAAAGACGGATCACAACACTGATGGCGCTTGTTTTTCTGACTTTGTAAAATACGTATATGTCTACTTTCATGCGAAATTGCTTGCATGCTATTTGGCTTAATGAAACTGTTTTGCAAAATAAAGCTGAAATAACATTTTACGAAAGAAAATATTCCATTCATATACTTTAGATAATTTATCTTCATCATACAAACCAGAACTTTATTGTTCAAAACTTTTTGAAAAATGTTTTGTTCCGAATTCACTACTTTCGTTATAACTTATAGAAAATATCAGCGCTTGGACATTTTGTATTCAAATAGATCGTATTTCTTTTCATTGCTTGCATTTGAGAAACTCGTCAGGAAGTGCGAGGTTAGAGCTCTGTAAAAACGGTTTAAGCACCCCAGTCGGTCCATATTGCCGACTGACCGTTCCAAGGCGGTAACTGTCGAGTTTGCTCTTTTCGTTAAATGACTCATAACAAATTTGTTCTTACTTTTCGCTTGGCTTGCATGTGAAATACCTTTGTTCCGTGCCTTTTCGGAGTTTGGTATATGTTGCAATGCTCATAGGACTTTGTCATATATTTTTATTCAGTGTTGTTGACGCGATATAAAAGCAACGGTTTATCTGATGACGAGCCAAACTATTGGCTTTGACTGATAACACTGGCAGAATATTTAATTGTTTGGTCGTTGGCTGTTCATTGTTTCTTGACAAGTTAAAATACCAAAGCATTATTCATTACACCCAGCAAAGAGAAAAATGTCTAACGCACATATCGTTATATGTCGGTGTGTGAATCTGTAATTCCGTCCAAATATTGTAATTTGCCCGAAATCCGCCCACCTCCACCACCCACCCTAACCATCTCCAAACATAGGGATCATTGAGTTAACTAAAAAAACGAAGTTTTGTAAGTAGTTATACTTTAGGCCCGTAAATGATTACAAAAGCTATTAAAACAAGTTTTGTTACATTATTTAAGAATCTGCGTCATGCATATCGATAAACACTTTCTGGTTTAATGCGGGTTATGCAATTTTTGCTTTATTATTTTTTATTTTAAAGTGTTCGTGGCACTGTTTCACGTCTGTGATATCAAATTATAGTAGCTAGGTATTTATTTATTGTCATAAATATATGTATATATATCTCAATTATTAGTTTATTAGTTTTTTTATGTGTTATGTATCATTCGCATTTATAATTTTGACTCGCGCTGCTATTTTAATGCATTGCAACGACGTAATAAAGATTGTAAACAGTTTATATTGTGTTATTAGTATCGAAAAATAAAACTATAAATCTATTTGGTTGTTTGTTTGATTGTTAAGAGGCTTCTGATGAAATAGATAAGACCATCCTCACTCAATGAGTCTAACACTAAAATTAAATTATTGGGAATAATAAATATGATGGGATCTGTAAGACCATTTGAAAATATTTCAGTAGCTTCAAATCCTCGTGTGTAGCAGGTGGTCACATTGGCCGTCATCAAGACCTGGCACAATTTTAATGGATGATGTATTGCCGTAAAATGTTGCAGAGAGAAATAAGTGATTAAGTAGTTAGTCCATTTACCAAACAAAACAAAATAAAATACATGTACACATGAAAATCACAAATATCGAGTAAGCAACAACTAAAAATAATAAATAAATAGATCAAACTTATGAATAATGACATAAACGATTAAATAAATAACAAATAAATAAAGTATATTAAAATTGCAATTACTCTTATTTGTCTAACCAAATGTGTGTATATGTTGAAATGTATGCCTATATTTGTTTGTTTTACCTCGTCCTCTCTTACCCGTCAGATGTTTCCCATTCTCTTCTATTTTCCTCTATTTTTCCGTTCGTTCTATCTTTATCTCCTCTCTCCATCCCTTGTCTTCATTCTCTCTGTTCTCTCTCCTTAACTCTCTTTTTTATATCTTCTGTCCCTTTTCTCCTATCTTTTAATCTTATTTATCTTTTGCTTCATTTTCTCCCTCTTCCCATTTTTCAAACCACACTATTTTTCCTTCTTTGTTTCTTTTCTCTCAATATCTATGTCACAGTCTGCTCCACCTTTGCCTTCTATCTCTATATGTCTCTATTCTTATTGTTTAAATTTTGGAGCTAACTTTGCTTCAGACATAGTTCAGTACTTAGTATAATTATTTCGTTAGAAACTCAAACACTTTATAGTTTTTAGTTTGGAAACATAAAAAAGAGCATGTACAGTAAAAAATAAAATATATTTTGCATTCCATACAACATTTGCGAAGTATATAAAACAACTGAAGAACACAACGTGGGTTTTACTGACAAATAGTTTGGCCTAAACCTAAGGCAGTTAGAATCGTGTGTGCGTAACATAAATATTTGATACTAGAGAAGTGTGGGTTTCTGTTATGTCCGGCCATGTATCTTATACAGCAGAATTTCCAGATCTTTGGAATGTCGCTGGCGAACGTTTAATCCTTCACGAAATACATTTGAAACCTTAATATATACGACGTAAATGATTAAATAAAGCAAATCCATCTTCAAGTTAAGATTTATCTTTAATACCTAAACATAACATAATATTTTGTGAATGCAGCATGTACACGCATGTTTGGTAAATCTTTTGAGATGAAAAGAGATTCGTTAAACACTTGAACATGTTAATACCATGGCTGTTGACTGTGTGAGATTGGTGTACCCCGTACCTAGCTGAGTTAGTTTTATAATAACTTCTGAGCGGAGAGTTTTAAAACGACCATTTTATGATCTTTTATCAGAATGACAATTTTATACGGTCTTCAGTTCTCTACTTATCATTATAACTAGAGATATAAAGGGCATCTTCTTCAAAATATAGGCGACAGCAATGACAAGATTTAAAAACTTAGAAATAGTATTTATGACCTCACTCCTCCCTGTTCATCATCATCATCATCATCATCATCATCATCATCATCATCATCATCATCATCATCATCATCGTCGTCGTCGTCGTCTTCATCATTATCATCATCTTCTTTTTCTTAATCTACTTCATCATTATCATTAACTTCAATTCATCATTATCATCATCATTAACATCATCATCACCACCACCACTAGTCTGTAGAACTGTATACAATGTATTCTAAATATTAAAACCCATTATAGTCCAGACAGCTCACTCGTGTCTCTCATATTTGAAGTTACCGTTCGTTATTTTTAAAAAAAGATCTTTGTCGTCGGTATATGCTTCAATAGATTTTATGTGAGTCGTTACGCCATTCTGTACTGTTGCAAGTTGCAAGGTGATACATTCTTCCACCACTTGCAGCCAATCCCGGTTGTCTGTCTTTTTAATTATCTGTGGTATTGCTAGTTTGTGGTTCCCTGTGGTATTGCTAGTTTGTGATTTTCTGTGGTATTGCTAGTGTGTGATTCTCTGTGATAGTGCTAGTTTGTGATTCTCTGTGATAGTGCTAGTTTGAGATTCTCTGTGGTATTGCTCGTTTGTGATTCTCTGTGGTATTGCTAGTTTGTGATTCTCTGTGGTATTGCTAGTTTGTGGTTCTCTGTGATAGTGCTAGTTTGTGATTCTCTGTGGTATTGCTAGTCTGTAGTTCTCTGTGGTAGTGATAGTTTGTGGTTCTCTGTGATATTGCTTGTTTATGGTTCCCTGTGGTATTGCTTGTTTATGGTTCCCTGTGGTATTGCTAGTGTGTGATTCTTTGTGATAGTGATAGTTTGTGGTTCTCTGTGGTATTGATAGTTTGTGGTTCTCTGTGGTAGTGCTAGTTTGTGGTATTGTGGTATTGATAGATTCTGGTTCTCTGTGGTATTGCTAGTTTGTGGTTCTCTGTGGTAGTGCTACTTTGTGGTTCTCTGTGGCAGTGCTAGTTTAAGGCTCTCTGTGGTAGTGCTAGTTTGTGGTTCTCTGTGGCAGTGCTAGTTTGTGGCTCTCTGTGGTATTGCTAGTTTGTGGTTCTCTGTGGTAGTGCTAGTTTGTGGCTCTCTCTGGTAGTGCTAGTTTGTGGTTCTCTGTGGTAGTGCTAGTTTGTGGTTCTCTGTAGTAGTGCTAGTTTGTGGTTCTCTGTGGCAGTGCTAGTTTGTGGTTCTCTGTAGTAGTGCTAGTTTGTGGTTCTCTGTAGTAGTGCTAGTTTGTGGTTCTCTGTGGTAGTGCTAGTTTGTGGTTCTCTGTGGTATTGATAGTTTGTGGTTCTCTGTAGTAGTGCTAGTTTGTGGCTCTTTGTAGTAGTGCTAGTTTGTGGCTCTCTGTGGTAGTGCTAGTTTGTGGTTCTCTGTGGTAGTGCTAGTTTGTGGCTCTCTGTGGTAGTGCTAGTTTGTGGCTCTCTGTAGTAGTGCTAGTTTGTGGCTCTCTGTGGTAGTGCTAGTTTGTGGTTCTCTGTGGTAGTGCTAGTTTGTGGTTCTCTGTGGTATTGATAGTTTGTGGTTCTCTGTAGTAGTGCTAGTTGATGGTTCTCTGTAGCAGTGCTAGTTTGTGGTTCTCTGTAGTAGTGCTAGTTTGAGATTCTCTGTGGTATTGCTCGTTTGTGATTCTCTGTGGTATTGCTAGTTTGTGATTCTCTGTGGTATTGCTAGTTTGTGGTTCTCTGTGATAGTGCTAGTTTGTGATTCTCTGTGGTATTGCTAGTCTGTAGTTCTCTGTGGTAGTGATAGTTTGTGGTTCTCTGTGATATTGCTTGTTTATGGTTCCCTGTGGTATTGCTTGTTTATGGTTCCCTGTGGTATTGCTAGTGTGTGATTCTTTGTGATAGTGATAGTTTGTGGTTCTCTGTGGTATTGATAGTTTGTGGTTCTCTGTGGTAGTGCTAGTTTGTGGTATTGTGGCATTGATAGATTCTGGTTCTCTATGGTATTGCTAGTTTGTGGTTCTCTGTGGTAGTGCTAGTTTGTGGTTCTCTGTGGTAGTGCTAGTTTGTGGTTCTCTGTGGCAGTGCTAGTTTGTGGTTCTCTCTGGTAGTGCTAGTTTGTGGTTCTCTGTGGTAGTGCTAGTTTGTGGTTCTCTGTGGTATTGATAGTTTGTGGTTCTCTGTGGTAGTGCTAGTTTGTGGTATTGTGGTATTGATAGATTCTGGTTCTCTGTGGTAGTGCTAGTTTGTGGTTCTCTGTGGTAGTGCTAGTTTGTGGTTCTCTGTGGCAGTGCTAGTTTGTGGTTCTCTCTGGTAGTGCTAGTTTGTGGTTCTCTGTGGCAGTGCTAGTTTGTGGTTCTCTGTAGTAGTGCTAGTTTGTGGTTCTCTGTGGCAGTGCTAGTTTGTGGCTCTCTCTGGTAGTGCTTGTTTGTGGTTCTCTGTGGTAGTGCTAGTTTGTGGCTCTCTCTGGTAGTGCTAGTTTGTGGTTCTCTGTGGTAGTGCTAGTTTGTGGTTCTCTGTGGTTTTGATAGTTTGTGGTTCTCTGTAGTAGTGCTAGTTTGTGGTTCTCTGTGGCAGTGCTAGTTTGTGGTTCTCTGTAGTAGTGCTAGTTTGTGGCTCTCTGTAGTAGTGCTAGTTTGTGGTTCTCTGTGGTAGTGCTAGTTTGTGGTTCTCTGTGGTATTGATAGTTTGTGGTTCTCTGTAGTAGTGCTAGTTTGTGGCTCTCTGTAGTAGTGCTAGTTTGTGGCTCTCTGTGGTAGTGCTAGTTTGTGGTTCTCTGTGGTAGTGCTAGTTTGTGGCTCTCTGTGGCAGTGCTAGTTTGTGGCTCCCTGTAGTAGTGCTAGTTTGTGGCTCTCTGTGGTAGTGCTAGTTTGTGGTTCTCTGTGGTAGTACTAGTTTGTGGTTCTCTGTGGTATTGATAGTTTGTGGTTCTCTGTAGTAGTGATAGTTTGTGGTTCTCTGTAGCAGTGCTAGTTTGTGGTTCTCTGTGGTAGTGCTAGTTTGTGGTTCTCTGTGGTAGTGATAGTTTGTGGTTCTCTGTGGCAGTACTAGTTTGTGGTTCTCTGTGGTATTGATAGTTTGTGGTTCTCTGTAGTAGTGCTAGTTTGTGGTTCTCTGTGGTATTGCTAGTTTGTGGTTCTCTGTGGTAGTGCTAGTTTGTGGTTCTCTGTGGTAGTGATAGTTTGTGGTTCTCTGTGGCAGTGCTAGTTTGTGGCTCTCTCTGGTAGTGCTAGTTTGTGGTTCTCTGTGGCAGTGCTAGTTTGTGGTTCTCTGTGGTATTGCTAGTTTGTGGTTCTCTGTGGTAGTGCTAGTTTGTGGTTCTCTGTCGTAGTGCTAGTTTGTGGTTCTCTGTGGCAGTGCTAGTTTGTGGCTCTCTCTGGTAGTGCTAGTTTGTGGTTCTCTGTGGCAGTGCTAGTTTGTGGCTCTCTCTGGTAGTGCTAGTTTGTGGTTCTCTGTGGTAGTGCTAGTTTGTGGCTCTCTCTGGTAGTGCTAGTTTGTGGTTCTCTGTGGCAGTGCTAGTTTGTGGCTCTCTCTGGTAGTGCTAGTTTGTGGTTCTCTGTGGTAGTGCTAGTTTGTGGTTCTCTGTGGTAGTGCTAGTTTGTGGTTCTCTGTGGTAGTGCTAGTTTGTGGTTCTCTGTGGCAGTGCTAGTTTGTGGCTCTCTCTGGTAGTGCTAGTTTGTGGTTCTCTGTGGGTAGTGCTAGTTTGTGGCTCTCTGTGGTAGTGCTAGTTTGTGGTTCTCTGTGGTAGTGCTAGTTTGTGGTTCTATGTGGTAGTGCTAGTTTGTGGCTCTCTGTGGTAGTGCTAGTTTGTGGTTCTCTGTGGCAGTGCTAGTTTGTGGTTCTCTGTGGTAGTGCTAGTTTGTGGTTCTCTGTGGTATTGATAGTTTGTGGTTCTCTGTGGTAGTGCTAGTTTGTGGTTCTCTGTGGTAGTGCTAGATTGTGGTTCTCTGTGGTAGTGCTAGTTTGTGGTTCCCTGTGGTATTGCTAGTTTGTGGTTCTCTGTGGTAGTGCTAGTTTGTGGTTCCCTGTGGCAGTGCTAGTTTGTAGTTCTCTGTGGTATTGATAGTTTGTGGTTCTCTGTGGTAGTGCTAGTTTGTGGTTCTCTGTGGTAGTGCTAGTTTGTGGTTCTCTGTGGTAGTGCTAGTTTGTGGTTCTCTGTGGTAGTGCTAGTTTGTGGTTCTCTGTGGTATTGATAGTTTGTGGTTCTCTGTGGTAGTGCTAGTTTGTGGTTCTCTGTGGTCGTGCTAGTTTGTGGTTCTCTGTGGTAGTGCTAGTTTGTGGTTCTCTGTGGTAGTGCTAGTTTGTGGTTCTCTGTGGCAGTGCTAGTTTGTGGTTCTCTGTGGTAGTGCTAGTTTGTGGTTCCCTGTGGTATTGCTAGTTTGTGGTTCTCTGTGGCAGTGCTAGTTTGTGGCTCTCTCTGGTGGTGCTAGTTTGTGGTTCTCTGTGGTAGTGCTAGTTTGTTGCTCTCTGTGGTAGTGCTAGTTTGTGGCTCTCTGTGGTAGTGCTAGTTTGTGGTTCTCTGTGGCAGTGCTAGTTTGTGGCTCTCTGTGGTAGTGCTAGTTTGTGGTTCTCTGTGGTAGTGCTAGTTTGTGGTTCTCTGTGGTAGTGCTAGTTTGTGGTTCTCTGTGGCAGTGCTAGTTTGTGGCTCTCTCTGGTAGTGCTAGTTTGTGGTTCTCTGTGGTAGTGCTAGTTTGTGGTTCTCTGTGTTATTGATAGTTCGTGGTTCTCTGTAGTAGTGCTAGTTTGTGGTTCTCTGTGGCAGTGCTAGTTTGTGGTTCTCTGTAGTAGTGCTAGTTTGTGGTTCTCTGTGGCAGTGCTAGTTTGTGGCTCTCTCTGGTAGTGCTAGTTTGTGGTTCTCTGTGGTAGTGCTAGTTTGTGGCTCTCTCTGGTAGTGCTAGTTTGTGGTTCTCTGTGGTAGTGCTAGTTTGTGATTGTCTGCGGTATTGCTAGTTTGTGGCTCTCTGTGGTGTTGCTAGTTTGTGGTTCTCTTTGGTAGTGCTAGTTTGTGGTTCTCTGTGGCAGTGCTAGTTTGTGGCTCTCTCTGGTAGTGCTAGTTTGTGGTTCTATGTGGTATTGCTAGTTTGTGGCTCTCTGTGGTGTTGCTAGTTTGTGGTTCTCTGTGGTAGTGCTAGTTTGTGGTTCTCTGTGGCAGTGCTAGTTTGTGGCTCTCTCTGGTAGTGCTAGTTTGTGGTTCTCTGTGGTAGTGCTAGTTTGTGGTTCTCTGTGGCAGTGCTAGTTTGTGGCTCTCTCTGGTAGTGCTAGTTTGTGGTTCTCTGTGGTAGTGCTAGTTTGTGATTGTCTGCGGTATTGCTAGTTTGTGATTCTCTGTGGTAGTGCTGGTTTGTGATTCTCAGTGGTATTGATAGTTTCTGGTTCTCTGTGGTATTGATAGTTTCTGGTTCTCTGTGGTAGTGATAATTTGTGATTCTATGTGGTAGTGCTAGTTTGTGATTGTCTGCGGTAGTGCTAGTTTGTGATTGTTTGTGGTATTGCTAGTTTGTGATTCTCTGTGGTGTTGCTAGTTTGTGGTTCTCTGTAGAAGTGCTAGTTTGTGGTTCTCTGTAGAAGTGCTAGTTTGTGGTTCTCTGTGGTGTTGCTAGTTTGTGGTTTTCCGTGATATTGAAAGTTTGTGATTCTATGTGGTAGTGCTGGTTTGTGGTTCTCTGTGGTATTGCTAGTTTGTTCTTCTCTGTGGTATTGCTAGTTTGTGGTTCTCTGTGGTATTGCTAGTTTGTGGTTCTCTGTGGTAGTGCTAGTTTGTGGTTCTCTGTGGTGTTGCTAGTTTGTGGTTCTCTGTGGTATTGCTAGTTTGTGGTTCTCTGTGGTCGTGCTAGTTTGTGGTTCTCTGTGGTACTGCTAGTTTGTGGTTCTCTGTGGTGTTGCTAGTTTGTGGTTCTCTGTGGTCGTGCTAGTTTGTGGTTCTCTGTGGTACTGCTAGTTTGTGATTCTTTGTGGTATTGCTAGTTTGTGGTTCTCTGTGTTAGTGATAGTTTGTGATTCTCTGTGGTGTTGCTAGTTTGTGGTTCTCTGTAGAAGTGCTAGTTTGTGGTTCTCTGTAGAAGTGCTAGTTTGTGGTTCTCTGTGGTGTTGCTAGTTTGTGGTTCTCTGTGATATTGAAAGTTTGTGATTCTATGTGGTAGTGCTGGTTTGTGGTTCTCTGTGGTATTTCTAGTTTGTTCTTCTCTGTGGTATTGCTAGTTTGTGGTTCTCTGTGGTAGTGCTAGTTTGTGATTCTCTGTGGTATTGCTAGTTTGTGGTTCTCTGTGGTAGTGATAGTTTGTGGTTCTCTGTGGTGTTGCTAGTTTGTGGTTCTCTGTAGAAGTGCTAGTTTGTGGTTCTCTGTGGTATTGCTAGTTTGTGTTTATCTGTGGTATTGCTAGTTTGTGCATCTCTGTGGTATTGCTAGTTTGTGGTTCTCTGTGGTATTGCTAGTTTGTGGTTCTCTGTGGTATTGCTAGTTGGTGGTTCTCTGTGGTAGTGCTAGTTTGTGGTTCTCTGTAGTAGTGCTAGTTTGTGTTTATCTGTGGTCGTGCTAGTTTGTGGTTCTCTGTGGTATTGCTAGTTTGTGGTTCTCTGTGGTATTGCTAGTTTGTGGTTCTGTGGTATTGCCAGTTTTTGGTTCTCTGTGGTATTGCTAGTTTGTGGTTCTCTGTGGTAGTGCTAGTTTGTGGTTCTGTGGTATTGCTAGTTTGTGGTTCTCTGTGGTAGTGCTAGTTTGTGATTCTCTGTGGTATTGCTAGTTTGTGGTTCTCTGTGGTATTGCTAGTTTGTGGTTCTCGGTGGTAGTGCTAGTTTGTGGTTCTCTGTGGTATTGCTAGGTTGTGGTTCTCTGTGGTAGTACTAGTTTGTGGTTCTCTGTGATATTGCTAGGTTGTGGTTCTATGTGGTAGTGCTAGTTTGTGGTTCTCTGTGGTATTGGTAGGTTGTGGTTCTATGTGGTATTGCTAGTTTGTAGTTCTCTGTGGTAGTGCTAGTGTTTGATTCTTTGCGGTAATGCTAGTGTCTGATTCTATGTGGTAGAGCTAGTTTGTGGTTCTCTGTGGTAGTGCTAGTTTGTGATTCTATGTGGTAGTGCTAGTTTGTGGTTCTCTGTGGTATTGCTAGTGTGTGATTCTATGTGGTAGTGCTAGTTTGTGATTCTCTGTTGTAGTGCTAGTTTGTGATCCTCTGTGGTAGTGCTAGTTTGTGATTCTCTGTGGTATTGGTAGTTTTTGGTTCTCTGTGGTATTGCTAGTTTGTGGTTCTCTGTGATATTGCTAGTTTGTTGTTCTCTGTGGTATTGCTAGTTTGTGGTTCTCTGTGGTATTGCTAGTGTGTGATTCTATGTGGTATTGCTACTTTGTGGTTCTCTGTGGTGTTGCTAGTTTGTGGTTCTCTGTGGTCGTGCTAGTTTGTGGTTCTCTGTGGTACTGCTAGTTTGTGATTCTCTGTGGTAGTGATAGTTTGTGATTCTCTGTGGCGTTGCTAGTTTGTGGTTCTCTGTAGAAGTGCTAGTTTGTGGTTCTCTGTAGAAGTGCTAGTTTGTGGTTCTCTATTGTGTTGCTAGTT
This sequence comes from Sinonovacula constricta, assembly GCA_007844125.1. Lineage (NCBI taxonomy): Eukaryota > Metazoa > Mollusca > Bivalvia > Cardiida > Solecurtidae > Sinonovacula > Sinonovacula constricta. The sequence continues at coordinate 8,372,390 of CM017566.1, read as the reverse complement.
GGTGGTTCTCTGTGATATTGAAAGTTTGTGATTCTATGTGGTAGTGCTGGTTTGTGGTTCTCTGTGGTATTTCTAGTTTGTTAATCTCTGTGGTATTGCTAGTTTGTGGTTATCTGTGGTACTGCTAGTTTGTGGTTCTCTGTGGTAGTGCTAGTTTGTGGTTCTCTGTGGCAGTGCTAGTTTGTGGCTCTCTCTGGTAGTGCTAGTATGTGGTTCTCTGTGGTAGTGCTAGTTTGTGATTGTCTGCGGTATTGCTAGTTTGTGATTCTCTGTGGTAGTGCTAGTTTGTGATTCTCAGTGGTATTGATAGTTTCTGGTTCTCTGTGGTATTGATAGTTTCTGGTTCTCTGTGGTAGTGATAATTTGTGATTCTATGTGGTAGTGCTAGTTTGTGATTGTCTGCGGTAGTGCTAGTTTGTGATTGTTTGTGGTATTGCTAGTTTGTGATTCTCTGTGGTGTTGCTAGTTTGTGGTTCTCTGTAGAAGTGCTAGTTTGTGGTTCTCTGTAGAAGTGCTAGTTTGTGGTTCTCTGTGGTGTTGCTAGTTTGTGGTTTTCCGTGATATTGAAAGTTTGTGATTCTATGTGGTAGTGCTGGTTTGTGGTTCTCTGTGGTATTGCTAGTTTGTTCTTCTCTGTGGTATTGCTAGTTTGTGGTTCTCTGTGGTATTGCTAGTTTGTGGTTCTCTGTGGTAGTGCTAGTTTGTGGTTCTCTGTGGTGTTGCTAGTTTGTGGTTCTCTGTGGTATTGCTAGTTTATGGTTCTCTGTGGTCGTGCTAGTTTGTGGTTCTCTGTGGTACTGCTAGTTTGTGGTTCTCTGTGGTGTTGCTAGTTTGTGGTTCTCTGTGGTCGTGCTAGTTTGTGGTTCTCTGTGGTACTGCTAGTTTGTGATTCTTTGTGGTATTGCTAGTTTGTGGTTCTCTGTGTTAGTGATAGTTTGTGATTCTCTGTGGTGTTGCTAGTTTGTGGTTCTCTGTAGAAGTGCTAGTTTGTGGTTCTCTGTAGAAGTGCTAGTTTGTGGTTCTCTGTGGTGTTGCTAGTTTGTGGTTCTCTGTGATATTGAAAGTTTGTGATTCTATGTGGTAGTGCTGGTTTGTGGTTCTCTGTGGTATTTCTAGTTTGTTCATCTCTGTGGTATTGCTAGTTTGTGGTTATCTGTGGTACTGCTAGTTTGTGGTTCTCTGTGGTAGTGCTAGTTTGTGGTTCTCTGTGGCAGTGCTAGTTTGTGGCTCTCTCTGGTAGTGCTAGTATGTGGTTCTCTGTGGTAGTGCTAGTTTGTGATTGTCTGCGGTATTGCTAGTTTGTGATTCTCTGTGGTAGTGCTAGTTTGTGATTCTCAGTGGTATTGATAGTTTCTGGTTCTCTGTGGTATTGATAGTTTCTGGTTCTCTGTGGTAGTGATAATTTGTGATTCTATGTGGTAGTGCTAGTTTGTGATTGTCTGCGGTAGTGCTAGTTTGTGATTGTTTGTGGTATTGCTAGTTTGTGATTCTCTGTGGTGTTGCTAGTTTGTGGTTCTCTGTAGAAGTGCTAGTTTGTGGTTCTCTGTAGAAGTGCTAGTTTGTGGTTCTCTGTGGTGTTGCTAGTTTGTGGTTTTCCGTGATATTGAAAGTTTGTGATTCTATGTGGTAGTGCTGGTTTGTGGTTCTCTGTGGTATTGCTAGTTTGTTCTTCTCTGTGGTATTGCTAGTTTGTGGTTCTCTGTGGTATTGCTAGTTTGTGGTTCTCTGTGGTAGTGCTAGTTTGTGGTTCTCTGTGGTGTTGCTAGTTTGTGGTTCTCTGTGGTATTGCTAGTTTATGGTTCTCTGTGGTCGTGCTAGTTTGTGGTTCTCTGTGGTACTGCTAGTTTGTGGTTCTCTGTGGTGTTGCTAGTTTGTGGTTCTCTGTGGTCGTGCTAGTTTGTGGTTCTCTGTGGTACTGCTAGTTTGTGATTCTTTGTGGTATTGCTAGTTTGTGGTTCTCTGTGTTAGTGATAGTTTGTGATTCTCTGTGGTGTTGCTAGTTTGTGGTTCTCTGTAGAAGTGCTAGTTTGTGGTTCTCTGTAGAAGTGCTAGTTTGTGGTTCTCTGTGGTGTTGCTAGTTTGTGGTTCTCTGTGATATTGAAAGTTTGTGATTCTATGTGGTAGTGCTGGTTTGTGGTTCTCTGTGGTATTTCTAGTTTGTTCTTCTCTGTGGTATTGCTCGTTTGTGGTTCTCTGTGGTAGTGATAGTTTGTGATTCTCTGTGGTATTGCTAGTTTGTGGTTCTCTGTGGTAGTGATAGTTTGTGGTTCTCTGTGGTGTTGCTAGTTTGTGGTTCTCTGTAGAAGTGCTAGTTTGTGGTTCTCTGTGGTATTGCTAGTTTGTGTTTATCTGTGGTATTGCTAGTTTGTGCATCTCTGTGGTATTGCTAGTTTGTGGTTCTCTGTGGTATTGCTAGTTTGTGGTTCTCTGTGGTATTGCTAGTTGGTGGTTCTCTGTGGTAGTGCTAGTTTGTGGTTCTCTGTAGTAGTGCTAGTTTGTGTTTATCTGTGGTCGTGCTAGTTTGTGGTTCTCTGTGGTATTGCTAGTTTGTGGTTCTCTGTGGTATTGCTAGTTTGTGGTTCTGTGGTATTGCCAGTTTTTGGTTCTCTGTGGTATTGCTAGTTTGTGGTTCTCTGTGGTAGTGCTAGTTTGTGGTTCTGTGGTATTGCTAGTTTGTGGTTCTCTGTGGTAGTGCTAGTTTGTGATTCTCTGTGGTATTGCTAGTTTGTGGTTCTCTGTGGTATTGCTAGTTTGTGGTTCTCTGTGGTAGTGCTAGTTTGTGGTTCTCTGTGGTATTGCTAGGTTGTGGTTCTCTGTGGTAGTACTAGTTTGTGGTTCTCTGTGATATTGCTAGGTTGTGGTTCTATGTGGTAGTGCTAGTTTGTGGTTCTCTGTGGTATTGGTAGGTTGTGGTTCTATGTGGTATTGCTAGTTTGTAGTTCTCTGTGGTAGTGCTAGTGTTTGATTCTTTGCGGTAATGCTAGTGTCTGATTCTATGTGGTAGAGCTAGTTTGTGGTTCTCTGTGGTAGTGCTAGTTTGTGATTCTATGTGGTAGTGCTAGTTTGTGGTTCTCTGTGGTATTGCTAGTGTGTGATTCTATGTGGTAGTGCTAGTTTGTGATTCTCTGTTGTAGTGCTAGTTTGTGATCCTCTGTGGTAGTGCTAGTTTGTGATTCTCTGTGGTATTGGTAGTTTTTGGTTCTCTGTGGTATTGCTAGTTTGTGGTTCTCTGTGATATTGCTAGTTTGTTGTTCTCTGTGGTATTGCTAGTTTGTGGTTCTCTGTGGTATTGCTAGTGTGTGATTCTATGTGGTATTGCTACTTTGTGGTTCTCTGTGGTGTTGCTAGTTTGTGGTTCTCTGTGGTCGTGCTAGTTTGTGGTTCTCTGTGGTACTGCTAGTTTGTGATTCTCTGTGGTAGTGATAGTTTGTGATTCTCTGTGGCGTTGCTAGTTTGTGGTTCTCTGTAGAAGTGCTAGTTTGTGGTTCTCTGTAGAAGTGCTAGTTTGTGGTTCTCTATTGTGTTGCTAGTTGGTGGTTCTCTGTGATATTGAAAGTTTGTGATTCTATGTGGTAGTGCTGGTTTGTGGTTCTCTGTGGTATTTCTAGTTTGTTCATCTCTGTGGTATTGCTAGTTTGTGGTTATCTGTGGTACTGCTAGTTTGTGGTTCTCTGTGGTAGTGCTAGTTTGTGGTTCTCTGTGGCAGTGCTAGTTTGTGGCTCTCTCTGGTAGTGCTAGTATGTGGTTCTCTGTGGTAGTGCTAGTTTGTGATTGTCTGCGGTATTGCTAGTTTGTGATTCTCTGTGGTAGTGCTAGTTTGTGATTCTCAGTGGTATTGATAGTTTCTGGTTCTCTGTGGTATTGATAGTTTCTGGTTCTCTGTGGTAGTGATAATTTGTGATTCTATGTGGTAGTGCTAGTTTGTGATTGTCTGCGGTAGTGCTAGTTTGTGATTGTTTGTGGTATTGCTAGTTTGTGATTCTCTGTGGTGTTGCTAGTTTGTGGTTCTCTGTAGAAGTGCTAGTTTGTGGTTCTCTGTAGAAGTGCTAGTTTGTGGTTCTCTGTGGTGTTGCTAGTTTGTGGTTTTCCGTGATATTGAAAGTTTGTGATTCTATGTGGTAGTGCTGGTTTGTGGTTCTCTGTGGTATTGCTAGTTTGTTCTTCTCTGTGGTATTGCTAGTTTGTGGTTCTCTGTGGTATTGCTAGTTTGTGGTTCTCTGTGGTAGTGCTAGTTTGTGGTTCTCTGTGGTGTTGCTAGTTTGTGGTTCTCTGTGGTATTGCTAGTTTATGGTTCTCTGTGGTCGTGCTAGTTTGTGGTTCTCTGTGGTACTGCTAGTTTGTGGTTCTCTGTGGTGTTGCTAGTTTGTGGTTCTCTGTGGTCGTGCTAGTTTGTGGTTCTCAGTGGTACTGCTAGTTTGTGATTCTTTGTGGTATTGCTAGTTTGTGGTTCTCTGTGTTAGTGATAGTTTGTGATTCTCTGTGGTGTTGCTAGTTTGTGGTTCTCTGTAGAAGTGCTAGTTTGTGGTTCTCTGTAGAAGTGCTAGTTTGTGGTTCTCTGTGGTGTTGCTAGTTTGTGGTTCTCTGTGATATTGAAAGTTTGTGATTCTATGTGGTAGTGCTGGTTTGTGGTTCTCTGTGGTATTTCTAGTTTGTTCTTCTCTGTGGTATTGCTCGTTTGTGGTTCTCTGTGGTAGTGATAGTTTGTGGTTCTCTGTGGTGTTGCTAGTTTATGGTTCTCTGTAGAAGTGCTAGTTTGTGGTTCTCTGTGGTATTGCTAGTTTGTGTTTATCTGTGGTATTGCTAGTTTGTGGATCTCTGTGGTATTGCTAGTTTGTGGTTCTCTGTGGTATTGCTAGTTTGTGGTTCTCTGTGGTATTGCTAGTTTGTGGTTCTCTGTGGTAGTGCTAGTTTGTGGTTCTCTGTAGTAGTGCTAGTTTGTGTTTATCTGTGGTAGTGCTAGTTTGTGGTTCTCTGTGGTATTGCTAGTTTGTGGTTCTCTGTGGTATTGCTAATTTGTGGTTCTGTGGTATTGCCAGTTTTTGGTTCTCTGTGGTATTGCTAGTTTGTGGTTCTCTGTGGTAGTGCTAGTTTGTGGTTCTCTGTGGTATTGCTAGTTTGTGGTTCTCTGTGGTAGTGCTAGTTTGTGATTCTCTGTGGTATTGGTAGTTTGTGGTTCTCTGTGGTATTGCTAGTTTGTGGTTCTCTGTGGTAGTGCTAGTTTGTGGTTCTCTGTGGTATTGCTAGGTTGTGGTTCTCTGTGGTAGTACTAGTTTGTGGTTCTCTGTGATATTGCTAGGTTGTGGTTCTATGTGGTAGTGCTAGTTTGTGGTTCTCTGTGGTATTGGTAGGTTGTGGTTCTATGTGGTATTGCTAGTTTGTAGTTCTCTGTGGTAGTGCTAGTGTCTGATTCTATGCGGTAATGCTAGTGTCTGATTCTATGTGGTAGTGCTAGTTTGTGGTTCTTTGTGGTAGTGCTAGTTTGTGATTCTATGTGGTAGTGCTAGTTTGTGGTTCTCTGTGGTATTGCTAGTGTGTGATTCTATGTGGTAGTGCTAGTTTGTGATTCTCTGTGGTAGTGGTAGTTTGTGATCCTCTGTGGTAGTGCTAGTTTGTGATTCTCTGTGGTATTGCTAGTTTGTGATTCTCTGTGGTATTGCTAGTTTTTGGTTCTCTGTGGTATTGCTAGTTTGTGGTTCTCTGTGATATTGCTAGTTTGTTGTTCTCTGTGGTATTGCTAGTTTGTGGTTCTCTGTGGTATTGCTAGTGTGTGATTCTATGTGGTATTGCTACTTTGTGATTCTCTGTGGTGTTGCTAGTTTGTGGTTCTCTGTGGTCGTGCTAGTTTGTGGTTCTCTGTGGTACTGCTAGTTTGTGATTCTCTGTGGTAGTGATAGTTTGTGATTCTCTGTGGCGTTGCTAGTTTGTGGTTCTCTGTAGAAGTGCTAGTTTGTGGTTCTCTGTAGAAGTGCTAGTTTGTGGTTCTCTATTGTGTTGCTAGTTTGTGGTTCTCTGTGATATTGAAAGTTTGTGATTCTATGTGGTAGTGCTGGTTTGTGGTTCTCTGTGGTATTTCTAGTTTGTTCTTCTCTGTGGTATTGCTAGTTTGTGGTTATCTGTGGTACTGCTAGTTTGTGATTCTCTGTGGTATTGCTAGTTTGTGGTTCTCTGTGGTAGTGATAGTTTGTGGTTCTCTGTTGTGTTGCTAGTTTGTGGTTCTCTGTAGAAGTGCTAGTTTGTGGTTCTCTGTAGTATTGCTAGTTTGTGTTTATCTGTGGTATTGCTAGTTTGTGGATCTCTGTGGTATTGCTAGCTTGTGGTTCTCTGTGGTATTGCTAGTTTGTGGTTCTCTGTGGTATTGCTAGTTTGTGGTTCTCTGTGGTAGTGCTAGTTTGTGGTTCTCTGTAGTAGTGCTAGTTTGTGGTTCTCTGTGGTAGTGCTAGTTTGTGGTTCTCTGTAGTAGTGCTAGTTTGTGGTTCTCTGTGGTATTGCTTGTTTGTGTTTATCTGTGGTATTGCTAGTTTGTGATTCTCTGTGGTATTGCTAATTTGTGGTTCTCTGTGGTATTGCTAGTTTGTGGTTCTCTGTGGTATTGCTGGTTTGTGGTTCTCTGTGGTATTGCTAGTTTGTGGTTCTCTGTGGTATTGCTAGTTTGTGGTTCTCTGTAGTAGTGCTAGTTTGTGGTTCTCTGTGGTATTGCTAGTTCGTGGTTCTCTGTGGTATTGCTAGTTTGTGGTTCTCTGTGGTATTGCTAGTTTGTGGTTCTGTGGTATTGCCAGTTTTTGGTTCTCTGTGGTAGTGCTAGTTTGTGGTTCTCTGTGGTATTGCTAGTTTGTGGTTCTCTGTGGTAGTGCTAGTTTGTGATTCTCTGTGGTATTGCTAGTTTGTGGTTCTCTGTGGTATTGCTAGTTTGTGGTTCTCTGTGGTATTGCTAGTTTGTGGTTCTCTGTGGTATTGCTAGTGTCTGATTCTATGCGGTAATGCTAGTGTCTGCTTCTAAGTGGTAGTGCTAGTTTGTGGTTGTCTGTGGTAGTGCTAGTTTGTGATTCTATGTGGTAGTGCTAGTTTGTGGTTCTCTGTGGTATTGCTAGTGTGTGATTCTATGTGGTAGTGCTAGTTTGTGATTCTCTGTGGTAGTGCTAGTGTCTGATTCTCTGTGGTAGTGCTAGTTTGTGATTCTCTGTGGTATTGCTAGTTTGTGATTCTCTGTGGTATTGCTAGTTTTTGGTTCTCTGTGGTATTGCTAGTTTGTGGTTCTCTGTGGTATTGCTAGTTTGTGGTTCTCTGTGGTATTGCTAGTGTGTGATTCTATGTGGTAGTGCTACTTTGTGGTTCTCTGTGATAGTGCTACTTTGTGGTTCTCTGTGGAACTGCTACTTTGTGGTTCTCTGTGGTAGTGCTAGTTTGTAGTGTTCTGTGGTAATGCTAGTGTCTGATTCTATGCGGTAATTCTAGTGTGTTATTCTATGTGGTAATTCTAGTTTGTGGTTTTCTGTGGTAGTGCTTTTATATATTTGGGTTTTCTTTTTTCGTGCTTGTCTTTGCTTGTTTGCCTTTTTGCTGATGTCTGTCTTCGTCTGTGTATGTGTTTATTTGTCTTTACTTGTCTGTGCTTTTAGGCCATGTATGTCCTTTTCTATATGTCTCTGCTTGTTGAGGCTTACTTTTGATTGCCTTTATTTTTATTTTTCTTATTGACTGTGATTGTCTGTGTGTTGTTGTTTCTTATTTGCTATATATAGGTCTAGTTAGTACGTCACGTATTTCTATATATTAAGCGATACTGTTCTCAAGAAAACAAAATGTTACTCGGAAGTAAGATTTCATTAAAAGAAAACTACACTCATTTCTTGCTGATGACATTCTAATTACTATATCGCCAGTATTGACTGATGGTATAAATAAGATCAGAAGCATGTTATTGTTCATCCAATACAGGGATTTGTTATAACTGTCGTCTGTCTGTCATTTTAACAAATCGCAGCGACACAATAATAATCTTTATCGCGACGTCCAGTTGTTATGATGGCGAAAGGCCCAAAGATGTCTGGGAAGAACAACCGACATACCGCAGGTCGTCTAGAAAACCTCGTTCTATGTAGCCCCTGGGACATCCTATACAATGTTCTGTAAGAGCACTTGAATGGACAAATATGTCACACCTGACATTACATGATATGATTTTTCAACAAACAACTTTTTACAAAATTTTCCTTGACGAGTAAAAAGTTGCTAGCTATGTTATAAATGATTGCACGTATCTACACTTTCCATGCCTGTCACTATATAAGTTACGTTTACCGATTTCTTTATACTTTTGAACAGTTGTTATAAGAATGATTTAAAGATTCATCATTGTTTTGACAAGTCATTAATTTGAGCTGTAAAATAACTTTAAAAGCTTGGAGTAAAGGTAGTGGATGGGTCGCACCGGTGCCTGTCTGTCCGCTTATCGCGGTGATTTACTGTGTTATGGTTGGTTGTATATTATGGGTGCTACGGATTGTGAAATATTTGGTTCGCCCGCAAATACAAGGGGAATCGAAACTGATGTTATATCAACTACGATCCTAGATCAGCTAAATTCTGAAGTTTGCTGGTCATGTCCACGTACAATGTTCTAGAAAGATTCAAATATAACAACTATAACCAGATATTATTCAATGCAAATGTTCTGCTACATATATATATATATAGGCGAGGTGCGATTTTAAAATAAATTCGTTTTATTAGTGATTTTTACTGTTTTTGGTTTCAAGTTAGCACGATTTTTACTTTTTTTAACCACGTTTCTATCTTTCTTTATCACAGTTTTTATTGATTGAATATTCACGTCTGCAATAGTCTCCGGTTTGTGTTTAAATGAAGACAGTTCCGATGAATTTATACCATCACGTTTAAGTTCACTTTTGGCTTGGTCTACAGTCTGTTGTGATGGTGATACTGTTTTTATAGATATACCATCAAGATTTTCGCTTGGTAATCCGTTTCCTTTCTGGTTAGATGTTTTACATTTGAAAAAGTTAATCCACTTTTGTGGGTCTGGAACGTACAGATTAGACTGATTCATGATATGGATAAAATGGATATCGTTTAAATGAAGTGTAAGGTACACTGGCGACTCAAGAAATGATGCAAGTTTACCGTCTGATTTTTTTTTTATATAGAATTCGAGTTCTTGAAGTTCAGGCTTTTTTAATGGTAGAAACAAAGGAGTATCGAAAATGTAATTCCAACTTTTTCTTTCATTTATGTCTATTCTTCGTAAAATGGAGTGTTCGCTGCTGTTTACAATACTTTCCTTGCTTATATTTGAATAGATAAACAACGTGTTTTCAGGGTGTTTTAGGTTTTCTTTCGTGTTCATACTGATTTCTTTCAAAGCAACTTTCCAATATCCATTAAAGTTTAATGGTAAATTCAACTGCACTTTGAAATGGTTAGGTGTTTTCCTGTAAAAATGTGATTGCTGTCATTATCTTGAATAAATATATAATAATCCATTTTACTTTTCTTGAACCTCCTTTGCATCAATTCAACTATCAAATGATTTTGGAAATCCCTCCCAGCGTACTGAAAACTGCAATTTTCCTTTCACCTTTCTCTTCTTTAAAATCTTTTCAATGAACCATATGCTTTCTTCGTCTTTATCAACATGTATGATTTCATGCTCATTTACAAAACCTGAAATTTCTTCCTGTTTATATATTCTGCTCTTGATTCGAAAAACTTCTGTCGTATAACTAAGACGAACTAAGTCACCCATCTTAAACTTAAAATGTGGTGTGTTACTTGGAAACTTTTTAGGTTTTAAATACAACATACTCCATACTTGAACAGCGTTTTTATCCGTTATACTACGTGGTGTTAGTCCATTGAGACTTCGATGTGGAGAATTATTGTAATTGTTAGCAATGTTTTGTAGGTGATCAATATATCGATAATTCCGATTTTTTCTCAACATCCTAAACATCATGCTTCGTAATGTACGAATGATTCTTTCAGCATAATTTGCTTTCGAAATGCTTTGTGTGTTGAATAAATAAATTCCTTGCTTTTTCATAAAGGATTTCACCTCATGATTAACGAATTCCGACCCTTTATCAGTCCTTATCTTGGTAAATTTGCGTATACTAAAATGTCTTTAAACGCTGATATGACAGTTTGGGATTTCTTATTCTTAAGTGGTCGAACGAGTGAAAACCGAGACAGTATATCAATAACGATGAGTAAATACCTAACTCCATCATTGTATTTACTTATATTCTCAACTGACATTAGATCCACATCAGCTTGATCATTAAGTCCTGCTACTTGAACGTGTGGTGTTTTATGTTTTCGTATCACTTGTTTTTGCACTGCATAAGAATCCTGATTATCTAACCATTTCTGAATAAAATTGATTGTGAATATTCCTGGATATTTTGTGTTTAATATGTTATGTAGTTTTACAGCACCTAAGAAACTACCAGGGTTATTTACATCGAAATAATATTGAGAGAGAACGTGCTCCTTCTGTGTCTTGTCCATAATTGAATACATATATAGATTTTGACAAATTAATATAATGAAGTATAGCAAAATGTTACATTTTTACAAAAAAAAAAATTGAAAAAAAAAAAAAAACACAACAAGGTTGTAAAAAACAACCAACACATGTTATATATTTTATCATTTATTTACAAACACTTCTAGGAGGAAAAAGAGATCAAACATACAATGTGAACAATTGAAATACATAGAAAACATTAAAAAAATTTAAAAAAATATTCATACTACACATAAGCAGTTTTCACTGCGGTATCAATCTTCAACATCAAACGTTTAATATCCATGCATTGATCAACATTTAAACTAATACCAATAATAGTAGCATTTCCATTTATAAATTTTCTTATATCTAGAAAAAACATAGTCATTTATATTACATACTGTAACATATTCACTGTTTGTTAGTAGAAACTGTTGCATATATTCTTGACACATTGTATGGTCAAGATTTGGTTTTACCACTTGTTTAGAATTCATTGAATCTATTCCATTCAAAACATATCATGGAACGACGCATATCACCAATAGCAAAAGGACACCAAACAGTTTTATGGTACGCAATTTAGATTCTAAACTTTTAGAACTAAATCCATTTTCAATGTCTATGATTTCACTCGTCACTGTGCGTAACATTTCAAAACTTGAATCTGTTTGATCTCGAATCGTGAAATCTGCCATCTGTAGATATTTATCCGATGAGTTTATCAAGTGTCACTGAAACAGTCGTTGTTCAATGTCTAATAAACCTTGCATTATTTTTCTCATTTTTGACTTCCACTGGTCTGTTTTCATGATATGCAAATAGTCTTTACTGGAAATAACTTTTTTATGCATGGCAATGATTGCATCTGACAGATTCAATGCCCATACAAGCCTCTCCCATGACAGAAGTATGTCCTGTTCATCTACTTCCTCCAGCAGTTCATTGAAATAAAAGTCAATCATTTGTTTATCATCTTTATCTTCAACCTCCATGATGCTAGTATGTTGTAATTGTGAGGGGTGGTCGATCAAACATCCATGGCAGTGTTTCTTAAACACTTTGAATCTAACACCTAACATTGCCTCCGCATAAACAAAATCAAAATGGGATTGCATGAGCATAACACATGCTGATGTTGATACTGTGTAATCCAGGGGAACTGTATCTTTCGCCTGGTCTGATTCTGTTAAGTTCATCAATGTATTCAACTTAAGCCGTTTCACACCTTGCTCTGCACCAGTCATTTTGCAACGTCTGTTCGAGAACAAATTCGAAAATGAATTGCTGTCTCCTCACACAGTTAATATATGTAGTCATGGGTTAACGTTTTTTTTTTTAAATTTAAAAACTCTCACCGTCATTTTTTTCAGCCCATCTCCCTGTGTAGAAAAAGCCGGCTAATGGTAACTACTACTTGTTGGGCTGAATTTGAGGCGGCCACATATCAAAGGTGTTTAATCTATCCTCATAGAACATCATAGATGATGCTTTAAAGTCCAACTCTAACAATTGTTTACTTAACATGACGAGTTTTCTTCTAAGAATGAAGCTAAAAGTTGTAGACTTTCTTTTAAATCACATAAAGTTTCAAAAATTACAAAAGGAATGTTCATCTCTTTCGTTCCCTTTTTAAACATACCTTGATTTGGTGTCGTTTTCTTTTCAACAATAAAAACATAGCCATTACACAAAGTACATGTAATTAATTTCTTTGTAGGTGTCCATGTAATTTTATCAAAATCAATATTATCAACAAAAGAGATGTTTTCTGCAAAATCTAGTTGCTCTTGTGCCATTTTAAACACTTTTCACAAAAAGTTGAACGGTTAAACTGTAATTAACATCTTTCTGAATAACTACAATATGTCTTTTTTTCAATAAACCCTAACTAAAAACAAAAACACCTGGTCATATTCAATACTTAATCTGATTGTGTCATCAACACAAACACTCATTAGGGTAATACATCAATGCTCTGAAACCAAAATTGAAAAGTACATTAACTACGATAGCAAACAAGTCACCATCTTGGAATCATTACCATCTTGACGTTTAACCTTAAAACAAAAAAAAAAAACACCTGATCATGTTCAATACTTTATCTAATTGTATCATCAACACAAACAATCGTTAAGGTTATACATCAATGATCCGAAACTAAAATTGAAAAGTAAAATAACTAAGATAACAATGAAACGACCCCATTAACAGCCATCTTGAACTGCGCCGGTGAGCCGGCAAACAAGATGGCCGCGAAAATACTCCTTTTATACTACTGATATTTCAGCATGTCAGTTTCCTTATTTCAGATTGAACGATACTCGTAATATTTTTTAACTGAATTGCTTTCCTGGATGTACTCGTAACGTCATTAAATGACGTCTTGATGATTCTTAATTGTTGCGTCATTTTATTGGATCTACTTGCTTAGCAACGCAAATAGACTTCGTTTTTAAAGGCATATAAAACATATAAATGTTTAAGGATTAAGCGTCCTTAAAGGTTGTTTTTCTCGTATAATTTTTTATCTATGAACCGAAGAGTATTGGTGAAAATGGATGTCACGACTTTGTAAATACTACATTTATATCTTACACTATATTGAATGTTATCCGTACCCATGTCATTCTAATAACTATAAAGTAAATCTGGGAGAAGAAACATCCTGTCCCTAACTGGAATCGAACCAGGGACCTTCAGTTCTGTAGACAGACACTTAACCACGTCGCTTAATGGTTAACACAGCAGCAAGGATGTTAGAAGTGCATATATGCAACAAACTACAAACACATCATTAATGGCAGGAGACGACTTCACGTCATAAAAAACAAACAACAAAAAACAAAAACAAAACAACAACAACACACACAAAAACAAAACAAAAAACAAACAAACACAAACACCGAACATAGAACGTCCGTCCCGAGATTCAATCCTGCACAAAAAAATACAATATTCTGAGTGAACCAACATATATTATATCGCTTCACAAATTCTCAAAGAAAGTCCAAATTTATGTGTGATTTTGCTGGATTTAGCGTCTAAACCAACAGTATTTCAGTTATCTGGAGCTTGAAGCAGATAAAGTGTCAACACCTGTCACATTACCCTGACATCGGACCAACCAGTCCTGGAACAACTCATATATTCGTTCGAACGTAAGTAAGGTTGCTAAACCACAACCATTTTAACGCTTTGGGTGTGTATTTTATATATGTCTTGGAACCCATAGCGTCCCATACCCGGAACTGAGGCTGTTCCAATGGACCATTCCGCAATTTGTTTCTTACTCCTCCCTTAATTTGACAGATCACTCCTATATCAAATGCCCACAAATAGTATCGCAGACAAAATGCATATGTTCTTTTGTATTGGCTTAAAATTAGACGGGGAGAAAATAGCTCATTAATAAAAAATACGTATTATCTTCTACGCAGCGATGCTGATAATAATAAACACTATAATGGTTTGAATTGGGCTTCAAGTGTTAAATCTTTATTGCAAGAACTAGGAATGACAAATATATGGATTAACCAAAACAACATAAACATAAGACATATCCTTATAATAAAACAAAGACTTATTGCTTAATTTTCTCAAACATGGCACGAAAACATGACCAACTCAAATAGGATTGAATCTTACAGGAAATACAAACAAGAATTTAAAATGGAACACTACTTAAACAGCATACATGTTAACAAGTATCGAATCAGTCTTTCCAAATTTCGTCTTTCATCACATGATTTAGCTATAGAAACCGAAAGACATCATAACATACCAAGAAATGATCGAATATGTCAAAATTGTAACATGAATGTAGTAGAAACAGAGTACCACTTTTTGTTAGTTTGTCCAAAATACAATAACCTACGAAGATTTTTTTTACCTAGATATTACTGTAACTGGCCTACCCTGACGAAATTCAAAACCATAATGTCATCATGTAATACAAACTGTCTAAACAATTTAGCAAAATTTATCAATAACGCATATAAACTGAGAAATTCGGTTGTATAAATACCCATAAGTTAAGTATATTTAACTTGTCTTATAAACAAAATAACACTTTACGTAATCTCAACAGCTTACTTCTCTTGTTAATCATATTTTATGAACCTCACTCTTCGTGCACTTATATTAAGTTTACTGTTTGTGGCTATGTAAGTTCTATGCTAATAAACTTTGTTCTGTTCTGTTCTGTATAAAGTAGGCCAAACCATTCACAGTGTTAACACTTACACAGATTGGATAAGACGATTTATGTAAACAGACTTCACAGTCCTTTCTACAGTAATTGAGTTTGTATTATGATCGTTGATTTATTTCTCCCCAATCCTCTATGGATATTGTTAGCATGTTGTTTTAAACATAACATTGTATGATGTACATTTAATATCTTTAATTATTAGATGAATTGTCTTGCATTCTCCTGCCTTAAGAAGGCCGAAAAACAATAAGACAGTGTAATAACTGTCGCTTCTTACATAGTGATAACACTGATTTAGTGCCTGTCCAAATTTTCGCTCAACCAAAACGGCAAAAGCCAGTATTTCAAGTTCGCCAGAATGATAAGACTTTTTGCCGAGAAGAGCTCCAGTTATTTGCTTTGCGGGAACTATACAACTGACAAATGTGGTAAAATGAAAAGTACTAACATCTGATTGTGTAAAACATAATGCAGACAATAGTATTGATGAAGATTGTTTCAGCACTATAGAAAACGCTGTTTATTATACATTTATACAATATATTTTTTTTTATTTTGGACTGTGTGTGGTTATATTAGTGAATTAATTGGACTATTTTGGACAAACGGTATGTCTTTGTTTTCCACCTGTCATCTGTAAACACCTGTGATCTACCTGTGATCTACATCAATACACAATCAATATATCAACACACTAGTATTATTCAACACAACCTATATATACACACATAGCCTAATGCCGAGAGGTAAGGCTAAACGCAATAAGTCCGAAGCATCTCCAAACTATATTGAGCAAGGCCCCGAAAAGAAGCAGCAGATGAGAGAGATGTCGCAGACAAATCACTCTAATCAACAACCTCCAATCGGGGCTTATCAGCAGCCCGTTAATTTCCAGCCTCCTCCTGGTACACCTTGTCCTGCTGGAAATAACTTTCCATATTATAATACTCCGCATTATGCCACCCCGCAATCACAGTCATCTTACACTACCCCTCCTCTACAACCATCCTCTGATAATTTCCAAGAATCAGTCTTGAGATCCCTGGCAGTGATGGAACAACGCCTGTCGAAGCTTGATGCCATTGAAAGTCAACTCGCGACTATGAATTCTACAATTTTCGACATCAATAAACGTGTTACATCGCTTGAAAATACATCGCAACAAAACTCTAAGAAACTATCAGAGATCGAAGCAAGCCGTGCTTATGACTCACAGATATGTGATGAAATTCTTAATAAACAGAAATCTATTGATTTAGCCCTTAAGGAGGACAGTAAGCATCGTGAGCAATTATCACGTGACATGGATCGTCTACGTAATGACAATGGTCGGCTGTCTGAGGAGCTGTTAGATCTACAATCACGTTCTATGAGAGACAATCTCCTATTCTATGGTTTTCCGGAAGAAAGTGCTTTTGGTGATAGAAATACAGAAAACTGTGTTAGTAAAGTGCTTGATTTTTGCAGAGACAAACTCGAAATTAGCGATGCACATGACATTATAAAAATAGAAAGAGCCCATCGTGTAGGTCGATATGTAAGGGAAAAAACTAGGCCAATTGTTGTGCGATTTAACCACTTCCCAAATAGACAACTCATTAGAGAGAAGTCATTTTCCTTGCTTAAAGGCTCTTCATTTGGTGTCGGTGAACAATTTCCACGTGCAACTGAAGATCGCCGTAGAAAATTGATCCCGACCCTTATTAAGGCTAAACAGGACAACAAGAGGGCTAGTTTATCCTATGATAAATTGTACATTAATGGCACAATGTACACAGTTGATAATGTAGCAAGTGCAGGGTACAGTTAGTTTTTACCGAGAAACAGTTACGTTTTCTTTTATGGAACGTACAGGGTATTAAAACAAAATTAGATGATACTGATTTTATTTCTTTTGTTTCTACCTATGATTTTCTATTTTTCACTGAATCATGGAATTCTGATTTTACCTGTATTGATATTCCTGGTTATGAATTGATAAATTGCCCTAGACCCAAATATAATAAAAAGCAAAACGTAATAGTGGCGGTATAATTATATATTTTAAATCATACTTAAAACCATTTATAACAGTACAGAGTATTAATACAAATGGTATAGTGTGGTTTAAAATGGATAGCCGTGTAACGAGCTCATCAAATGATATGTTCTTTTGTAATTGCTATATTCCTCCTAAAGATTCAAGTTTGTATAATAATCCTACATCCCCGTTATTTGAGTTTGATTTTTTTGATTGTCTTAATAACGATATTCGTAAATATTCTGATAAAGGTTATGTGTTTTTACTTGGCGATTTTAATGCCAGAACAGGCGAGTTACCGGACTATATACCAAATTTACAGTTAGACAGATTTATTGACCTTCCGGAACACTCATCACGTGATGATGTACCGTATCGTCATAACCACGATAAATTTGTGAATGATTTTGGACAAAGGCTTTTAACTCTGTGTAAAGAAAACAATATTTTGATTTGTAATGGGCGTCTTGAAGATGGTAAATGTACTTATAATTCTATTTATAGAAATAAACCTGTAGAAAGTACAATTGGTTATTTGTTAACTAACTATGATCATTTTAAACTCGTAACTAATATGCATGTTGCTGATTTACTTGAATTTTCAGATCATTGTCCAATCTCTTTTTGTATAAACTATACACATACTTTAAATAATGTTAATACAAATAATGTAATGAATTCAAGCAAGGTGGTTTGGGATCATTCAAAACGAGACCTGCTTTTAACAAATGTTTTAGAAAAACAAAATGTGTTTGATACTATTGTTAGTCCGTTATATTCCGAGACATTTGATATAGATAAATGCATTGATGAATTTACCAATATTGTACATGATATTTCTTTGTCAATTGGTAAACAATTTATATACCAACCTAAAAAGAATCAGCTACGTTCATCGCCATGGTTCAATGACGAATGTCGTAAGGCAAAATCTCTTTTTCTTAATGCCAAGCGGGCTCTAGCTAAAAATGGTTCAGATGATAATAAATTGTCTTTTCTAAACAAAAAGAAACAATATAATATTATTAAAAGAAACTCCAAACATAATTTTATTTTATCTGAAAAGAAGAGGTTGTCTAAACTTAGCAAATCAGCGCCACGCAAATTTTGGAAGCATGTTAATTCAATGCGCAAAAAGCCAAATGTAAACACAAATATCGAAACACAAGATTTTGCCAATCATTTTGCAAATATTTCAAATAAATTGCCTTTTAACATAAATTTTTTAAATATTAATAAAAATGTGCATGTTGATTTTCAAAATGTTGATTGTTTAGACTGTCCTTTTACAATTGAATAAATCAATAAAACTATTAAATCGTTAAAAAGAAATAAAAGTTGTGATCTTGATGGTAACGTTGCTGATTTTTTCATTGATACTGTAGATTTTATTTCCCCATATTTATGTACTATTTTTAACAAGATTTTTTCTTCAGGTGTTTATCCTAAATCCTGGTCAAAAGGAGTTATAGTTCCGGTATTTAAAAAGGGAGATAATACAGACCCTGCTAATTACAGATGTATAACATTGATTAATACTATGTCAAAAATATTTTCTTTGTGTTGACGTACTCGGTTGAACAAATGGTGTGAGGAAAATAGTATTTTTAACGAATCTCAATTTGGTTTTAGAGATAAGAAGTCAACTTCAGACGCAATATTCCTACTCCATTGTTTTATCCAGAAGATTTTAGCAAATAATTCTAAACTATATACTGTTTTTATTGATTATGAACGTGCCTTTGACACCGTTATAAGAGATGCACTGTGGTTCAAATTAATCAATGAAGGGATTAGCAGTAAAATGTTAACTATCTTAAAATCTATGTACTTAGATGTCAAGCATGTGTTAGATTAAGTCATGATACTAGGATTTCGGACTTTTTTGATGTTTCTTTAGGCTTAAAACAAGGTGAACCTCTATCCCCCTTACTCTTTATACTATTTGTGAATGATATTTCCCAAAGTATGGATATTACTTCACTCACAAAAAAAGATTGTAATTTATTATCAAGGTATATGATTATTTTTGCAGATGATATTGTTTTGTTCACCACTGACCCCAATAGCCTTCAAAAGCAGCTAGATTCAGTTAACGAATATTCTTGTAAATGAGGTCTGAAAATAAATGTAGCAAAAACTAAAATATGCATATTCGAGAAACGTAGACAAAACACACATCCTGTTTTTTTCTATAAATGGTATCAATATAGAAAACGTTGATTACTTTACATATCTTGGTGTAAAATTTAAATACACAGGATCATTATTAGATGCAGCTAAGTCATTATCTGACCAAGCTTCACGAGCTTATTATAGTTTAATGTCACTTTTCGATAAAGTTAATTATGATGTTAAAACAAAATTGTCATTATTTGATTCATTAGTTTTACCAATCTTACTTTACGGTTCAGAAGTCTGGGGAGTATACAATATAAAATCCATTGATAAGTTACACCTACGATTCTGTAGATATATACTTAGAGTAAAAGGGCAAACACCCAATTGTGCCGTTTATGGCGAATTGGGGCGTTATCCAATTTCTCTATTATGCAAGGAGAGGTCTGTCAAGTTTTGGTGTAAATTAATTTCTCAAAATCAATCAAATCTTTATAACATGTACATGGATCTTTGTAATATTAATTCTTCTTGGTCTAGTAAAATTAACTCGATTATAGACCATCTAGGTTTAAGTGATATTCGACTTAATTTTAACAACCAATGTTATTATTTTCCTATGATAAAAACTCGACTTAGAGACCAGTTCCTTCAAAACTGGCATAATGAAATTAACTTATCAACAAAACGTGAATATTATTGTAAGTTTAAGAAGTGTTTCGAGTTTGAATCTTATTTAATTAACATTCCAAATGATAATTTAAGGCAGATACTTACTAGATTCCGTGTCGGGTCCCATAACCTTGACATAGAAACTGGTAGGTATCACCAAATTCCTAGAGATAATAGACTCTGTAGACTTTGTAATAGTAATTTAGTAGAAACTGATTATCATTTCTTTATGTGTTGTCCAGAATATTCCCATTTAAGAAGACAATACTTCAATGGGATATCCTGGCCTTCTTAAAACAAATTTATTAATATAATGTCAACATCTAAAACAAAATATATTCATAAAATTGCTTTGTTTTTAAGAGATGCTTTTAAGATTCTGCGTGATAATACCCTTAACCAATAACTGTTTCTTTTAAGATTATATTCGAATGATAGTATAATGTCTTTAATGTAGAACATAATTTTTGAACAGCATTCATATTGTATATTTGTATTTGTTAACAATTTTTTGTAATTTGTATTTCGTCTTTGCCATGCGTTATATCTTTGTAAATGGCCAAAGACAATATTTGTCAATATAGCCAATAAATATTGAAATTAATATTTTTTGACAGGCAAATAGCCACCGTGCACATCGCATGACGATATGAAGAAAGCCAATCAACAGACTGGCGAAACGTGTAGAGAAGAATCCTCGTTGTTAGGATCGGTATGGATCATCATCATCATCATCATCATCATCATCATCATCATCATCATCGTTATCATCATCATCCTCATGCTCCTCTTCATTATCATCACTAATATCATCATCATCATCATCATCATCATCATCATCATCATCATCATCATCATCATCAATATCATCATCATCATCATCATCATCCATCATCCATCATCCATCATCATCATCATCATCATCATCATCATCATCGTCATCATCGTCATCATCGTCATCATCGTCACCACCACCAACATCATTATCATCATCTTCACCACCACCATCATCACCACCACCATCATCATCACTATTAACTCCGCCAACAAAGACCAACAACAAGAAACACACCTGTTTCTTGTTTAAGAAACGCCGCGACACAGTTAAGGTCAATATAGTGACGTCACTATATATTCAGTATAGGAAGACCCCAGACAAATGTCTGGATAGCACCACTGCCGCATCGCATGCCATCTAGTTGACTTAATTCATCGGAAGTTTTTACATCAGCCAGGACTCGAACTAACCATGCGAGGAACCATAGAAACAGAGAAGTTATACACTTTTCAAGTCAATTGTATCTGCTTGAATCCTCAGTGGTCGAGTTGTGAAGGGTAAGGACCAGGGGTCCTGGATTCGA
The DNA here is from genome assembly GCA_007844125.1 of Sinonovacula constricta. Classification (NCBI taxonomy): domain Eukaryota; kingdom Metazoa; phylum Mollusca; class Bivalvia; order Cardiida; family Solecurtidae; genus Sinonovacula; species Sinonovacula constricta. Next base: position 8,351,478 of record CM017566.1, on the reverse strand, counting down.
CGTAGACCTGATATAAAATGTAGACTATACTGACCACAATTATTATGGTGTTACCTTTGAAAAATATCCTTTAATATTTTTTCTACATATATATCTCCTTTATAACATATTGTGTAGTTCTTCTACATGCCGCGGAAGGATACGAAGCAGCAGAGACTGAGAAAACGAAAGGAACCACCCAGCCCTGATAGATGTGCGATGGCGGCAGGTCCAATTGTCGACATGGCATTCATCCGGAAAGGTAAGTTTGATCCATAAAACCATCAGGAGATATTTAATTGTCGGCCTATGCACATAAATAAATATTAAGTCGCCAGAGCAGTATGGGTCGCCAACGTCGGTGTGCTAGCGAGTATGACGATGTACTCCGGATCGGAGGGGATCCAAGTGGAACCTCATGACAGTTAACGCTATATTAGTTCTTGGTCAAGACAACTTACTCGCATTACATCATGTTGTTACCACATTACATCAGGTTGTTAACACATTACGTCAGGTTGTTACCGCATTACACCAGGTTGTTACCACATTACATCAGGTTGTTACCACATTACATCAGGTTGTTACCGCATTACATCAGGTTGTTAACACATTACGTCAGGTTGTTACCGCATTACATCAGGTTGTTACCACATTACATCAGGTTGTTACCACATTACATCAGGTTGTTACCGCATTACGTCAGGTTGTTACCGCATTACATCATGTTGTTACCACATTACATCAGGTTGTTACCGCATATCATCAGGTTGTTACCACATTACACCAGGTTGTTACCACATTACATCAGGTTGTTACCGCATTACATCATGTTGTTACCACATTACATCAGGTTGTAACCGCATTACGTCAGGTTGTTACCGCATTACATCATGTTGTTACCACATCACATCAATTTGTTACCGCATTACGTCAGATTGTTACCGCATTACATCATGTTATTACCACATTACATCAGGTTGTTACCACATTATGTCAGGTTGTTACCACATTACATCAGGTTGTTACCACATAACGTCAAGTTGTTACCACATTACATAAGGTTGTTACCCCATTACATCAGGTTGTTACCGCATTAAATCAGGTTGTTACCACATTACATCAGGTTGTTACCGCATGCCATCAGGTTGTTACCACATTACATCAGGTTGTTACCACATTTCATCAGGTTGTTACCGCATGACATCAGGTTGTTACCGCATTACGTCAGGTTGTTACCACATTACGTCAGGTTGTTACCGCATTACATCAGGTTATTACAACATTACGTAAGGTTGTTACCACATTACGTCAGGTTGTTACCGCATTACGTAAGGTTGTTACCGCATTGCGTCAGGTTGTTACCGCATTACATCAGGTTGTTAACACATTACATCAGGTTGTTACCTCATTACATCAGGTTGTTACCGCATTGCGTCAGGTTGTTACCGCATTACATCAGGTTGTTACCACATTACATCAGGTTGTTACCTCATTACATCAGGTTGTTACCGCATTGCGTCAGGTTGTTACCACATTACATCATGTTGTTACCACATTACGTCAGGTTGTTACCACATTACGTCATGTTGTTACCACATAACATCAGGTTGTTACCACATTACATCAGGTTGTTAACACATTACATAAGGTTGTTACCACATTACGTCAGGTTGTTACCACATAACATCAGATTGTTACCGCATTACATCAGGTTGTTACTACATTACATCAGGTTGTAACCGCATTGCGTCAGGCTGTTACCGCATTACATCATGTTGTTACCACATTACATCAGGTTGATACCGCATAACGTCAGGTTGTTACCACATTACGTCAGGTTGTTACCGCATGACATCAGGTTGTTACCGCATTACGTCAGGTTGTTACCGCATTACATCATGTTGTTACCACATTACGTCAGGTTGTTACCGCATTACATCAGGTTGTTACCACATTACGTCAGGTTGTTACCGCATTACGTCAGGTTGTTACCGCATTACATCATGTTGTTACCACATTACATCAGGTTGTTACCACATTGCGTCAGGTTGTTACCACATTACATCAGGTTGTTACCGCATTACATCAGGTTGTTACAACATTACATTAGGTTGTTTCCGCATCAGTATTGGTTCTTCCAAGACAGTGGTAAGGAATCAATATATATTGAAAATTTAAACACTTTCTTTTCATTCGACTGTAAAACAATAAAATTAAACGCGTCACATTTCAACTCATGAAGTGTTACAAAGCCATGTTTGTTATAGACGACATCTCGTTGTTGATATGTGCAAAAGTATTAGTTTGCAAATGACGTTGATGTCTGTCCTAGCAATTAACAAAATAATTAAGCATGTTCCAACATATTAGCCTAAAAAGTTTAAGGTTTTTTCAACAGCTGCCTTACAAAAATATGACCTTTGGACAAGAGTTCAGATAAGTTGTACAACCTCGGATCATGGATATATCTTTTCACGATTTAAGCATCGTTATATTCTTTATAACAGCCCATTTGCAAAGTTTTGTAATTACGTGTATACCTTATCTTTATGCTAAAGGTCAGAGTTTCACTGCCAACCTGCACGAAGTTGGCGAACGGTTACGAAACCTGTCAATAAACACGAAGAAGAAAGACGGAAACAGTTCGGAACCCTCCGCACTTCTGCCGACAGCACGTGGCCGGAAACCGTCACATACATGTACTCGGCCTGATTCTGACAGTAAGGATATGTTCTTCCAAGAGAGAGAGAGAGAGAGAGAGAGAGAGAGAGAGAGAGAGAGAGAGAAGAGAGAGAGAGAGAGAGAGAGAGAGAGAGAGAGAGAGAGAGAGAGAGAGAGAGAGAGAGAGAGAGAGAGAGAGAGAGAGAGAGAGAGAGAGAGAGAGAGATTAGGAATGGGATTTGCCGGCATTTTTGCCGATAGTGTGCATCGACATTTCTATCATTATAGCACAGGGACACTAATGAGGTGCCCAGGGACTGAACCCGGCCGGTCCATTATACTGACACCGACGAGTCAGGCGTAATGCTGTCCCCTTAGCCCCGAGCGTTAGGAGGGAAGCCACTACTACCAACTTTAAAGTCTTTGGTTTGACCCGACCGGGGTTTGAACCTCCCGATCTGCAAGCCGACGCTCTACCAACTGAGATATTGCGGCCGGTCTCGTTTCCTTAAACGTTGTTCATTTCTTTCAGTTTACCGCATCTTGTACCTTCTTCTTCGCGTGGATCAACAAAGTGCCTACCTTGAACAGATGCTTAAGCGCATGCGCAAGCGGAAGAAGTACCTACAGACTGACACGTACCATAACGTGTATTTAGGGATGTCGCGGATGAAAAACCACCTAATCAACATTCGAGACAACAGAACGGAAGCCCGAGAAATGTTTCAGACGCCTGAAGAGTTGAGCGAGTTCCTACGCGCGGTAGAGGAAGTGTGCATTGCCGTCGAAAGGCTGCCGAGCGGCTCGAGAAATATAATCCTAGTTCAAGATATGCTAGACTGTATTCTGGCTAAGGATAAGGTATGGAGAATGGGTATTGTATAGTGGCCGTGTAAGATTATATGGTATACAGTTAGAACTATTAGACATGTTAACTCAATAAATTTGTCTATGAATGAAAATGGTAATTATGAATTGACATTTATGAAGCATTGTTCTTAACAAAAAAATAAATTATGATGGTGATGAGGATGCTGGTGGTAATGGTGATAACGGTTATGGTAATGGTGGGGATGATGAATTTTTGAAAAAATGCATATGCATTATTGACTCATCTATGCAAAGAGAAATTGTTATTTTTCACTAGACTTGCTTGATGTAGCCCAATGAAGTCACATTCTTATCAAGCTAGATATAATTAAGGCCGTTTAATATTCACATAAATGGGATGGCAGATGGCAGAACAAATTGAAGCTGCCATCGCTTCTTAATGCTGTTATTTGTATAACAATCATAGAAGAACGTAGTCTACAGTGGTAGCGACAGACTTCAGAACACCGTGTGCAAATATGTCTTTAACAATGGTAAGTTTCTGGTTTAAATGTGTGTATATTGATGTAGTTTCTACTAAATATGTGGCACTATGATATTCATCTGGGCTTACCTTACGTCAGCATCTGGAATTCAGTCAAACGTGAGGTTATACAGCTTCGTCGAAAATACAACAGTGATGCATAATGCAATTAAGATTATGTTTCAGAAGCAAGAGACGAGAAAACGATCCCGAGTATTGGAGAGTTTACGGACTCTAATGAGAATAAAAGACAGCAGTGACACGTCCACAGGTACAATCGGTCTCTGATGATGTTGATCATTATTGCTCTATGCATTTATTATTGGAAAAGCAATACACAATGTACTCAGTTACTACAAAACAACAATATTTCATGTCGTTATAGTTTTTTACAAAGCCCAAGGTACCTTTAAACGGACAATTATAAAACCAAAACAGGTATACATTTTCAAAACACATTGCCATAAACCAGAACAGATGTGAACAATTCTAATATTGAAATGAAATTCTTTTAGAAATGTGAATGTAGATCATGAATCCAATCTTTCCAGGTCCATATCATATATAGATATTTGATTCTTATACGAACAAAACTTGGTGCAAATTAATTGTTTCAATGTATAGCACAGACAAATTTTGCTGAAGATTTATGTTTCAAGTGCCGTTCAATGCAATGTGGTGTATGTTTATACAGGACAGTTGTTCGTGAATCTACAGAATGGTCTGACTGACCCTTCAAACAACCATTCTATTGATGCTGAGACAGACTCCAGGCAAGATGTGTGCACTAAAACAGGTTAGTATTTTAACAGACACACGGACAAACAACCATTCTACTTATGCTGAGACAGACTCCAGGCAAGATGTGTGCACTGTAACAGGTTAGTATTTTAACAGACACACGGAAAAACAACCATTCTACTAATGCTGAGACAGACTCCAGGCGAGATGTGTGCATGGTAACAGGTTAGTATTTCAGAAGACACACGGACAGACGGGTGGACAAAGGAGACTGCCGTTTGGGCCTCAATTAATTCTATTCATTTAATATCTTTTAACCCCCTAAATCAGTTTGCAAATCCACATACCATATACCATTACCCAATAAGTTCTTAACAAACCCCAAGCACCTTCTTCTTATACTTTAAGTACCTCAGTCGGTCTTTTTGCTGATTGATTTTTCCAAGGCGACAACTGTTGGGTTTTCCATTTGTTTGATGTCCCATCTTGTTATACTTTCATCACTCTTACATTACTCTTGCAAGGATATGAATCTCAAACAACTTTGTCTAATTTTTAGAAACGACAATAGTTCTTTATTCCATATTCAGAACTATCAACTGATAACCATAGTTGTACTGAATGTTCATCACCGTGTTTATTATCTTCAAATGATAAACAAATAACAAATGACTATATGTAACTTGTTGATTATCGGTTTATAAGGAAAACTTTTCATTGAAACATTTTATTATAAAACTTGAAGATTGAAATATACAAAAGTAAAATCCAAATGGCGACAAAAAAGTTTAGCAATATAATTGGAATACAGCAACATCAACACACGTTTCTGAAGGATAGGCGGGCACGTGAAACCAAGTCGTCATCGGACAGATCTATGGTCTGACAGATCTATGGTCTGACTTCAGCAGTAATTAAACAGTATGCATGCTATTTGATTATATTCACAACAAGAGGAAGTTTTATCGATAATGCAGTGTATTGAAGAGTTTGTACCAAACTTATGTAAAATGTCTGGTCGAACTGCAGGAACTAATTTGCGGGAGCTACCAAATGTAAACAAACTGGACTTTGCAATAGCACCTCGTCCTTTGATCAGGACCAATAGAATAGTTAACGTAAATGTATATACATTATATGTATATATTTCTTAAGTAGGCAGCGGTATGATTAAATAGGAACAGTTCCCTCATCATTGAAGATCCTTTATCCCTAAAATTATTAAAATATAGTTTTTATATTTAAAATACTTCATAAAAGCTCTTAAATCTGATATAAAGTTAAGTAAAATAGAGTGAAAAATAAAAACACAGTGGTGAGTTTAATACAGCACATATTTCCAGATTTCGGCCTGCATTATCTTCTGCCTTCAAAGATGGCTGCCTTAAACTGTCTTATCAGTGCCTAAGACATCACGTGGAAACTATTATTCTATTGCTTTGCAATTAAGCATCAACTTATGCAAGTAGTTTCAAACACTGAGATTTTATTTCAGGTCCCGACGACGAAAACATTAAATCACCAGTTTGGTCAAAATCAGAGTCCAAAAAGAATGTCGACCGAAGACTCAATGAACTTAAGCCGGTACGAATGAGCGCAGGGACGACAATACGATTTGTGTGTGCCCGGAAGTACGTCAACCAGTCAGATCCGTTTATAGAGGAGCTTGATAAACTTCTTGACGAATGTACACACATAAATTAGTTACACAAGTGTCACAGACTAAAGTTTTTAATCATCGTGTTTTTTATAAACATACATTTCAAGATAAATAGTTACATACAATGAAAGATTTGAAATAAAGTATCACATTGATATGAATAAAAATAATAAATTGCATAAAACTCTATTTTATTTTTCTTTATACTCTTTATAAAACAAAGACGTGTTCTTTGGATACAAACAAATAACGACCGAGCAAACATGATAGGGTGTCGCTCGTGTCTTTATAGATGTTATCCGATAAGAATGTCCGGAAACGATTGGAACAGATTCGGCGCATGTGACATCACAGCTGAAAAAAGGAATTATTCAAAGCACATGAGCTATGTCAAATAAAATCTCATTTATGAAAAATGCATCTTCTTATGTTGTGCATATTATAGCAACACAGTAATGGTCATTATAACGACGTCCATATATTATGGTTGGCGGATGACGCCAGGCAAGTGTCTGGGTAGAACAACAAGATTGTGATGTTAAAAGTCAACTACTCAATCCACGCCATTTAGAAAGATGGGATATATTTGTGATGCCTTGTATAAATGGTTCATTAGAATTTTAACTTTCGTACGTGATGAACTGTTGCCCTAACACAGGTAACGTCTCCAGGCAACGGTTTCAGTCGTTCACCCAGAGAATAGAATAAAGTGTCGCCCTCTCTTGCCTTGACGACAACAGTTTATTCTTGTCTCGTTTTAAATTTGATGTTTCCGCAGTTACTAATATGATATAAGACTGACTTTACGCCCTTTACATTTATATTTCATGACATTCCTTTATAATAATAACCTCTACACATACACAGCTTTACTTTACTACGTGCTCAGCGTTAACAGTTAAATCCGCAATATTTAACTGCTTTAAAACTAGTAAGTCGTTAATCGGTGTACGTGATGATAGGATAATTGACTTAGCACAAAGAAACATTTTAATCGCAGCGTTAGAAAAAAACAAATCATCTGATGACGTCACAAATGCGCATCTGTCATAGGTAAAAATTATAGTACAATTATAAAATATTTACTTTGTGAAAGATGTGATAGAATTAAGTTATTGTATAGATAATTAGGTAACAAGGAAATATTTTAAGAAAGATAACACAGTTTAGACTAATTTAGTTAGATACCTATTACTTCCCTTGAGGTCATGACCCCTTACCTGATTAGATTGACATATAAATAACTAACCAATAATCTATTAGATTAGTTTGTGTTTTTCATGGATAGCGGACAGTTATGGAGTAGCCACAGAATCTGCATTTAATTTTATAAAAGCAGATGAGTATATTTATGTTATTCAAATATTGTCATTGATTATTTTTTGTCAGATCACATTTGTTTTATTAACAATTTACGATTATTAACATGTAAATGATGTTAATTGATTTAATTATGTAGAGAACTATAACCCATTGTTAGCAATTGTTTTGCCCAGCAATGGCTTAATTTCATATATGCACTTTATAATATGTTTTTTGTGCAATATTGTTATTTATTTTTCTGTTTATAGATAACACGTTTAGATTCTTGAACCACCATTAAACGATTGAAGAAGAAATGTGTTGTTACAAACTTTACCCCTAAACCAAAGCTGGTCCGTTAACATATCAGCTTAAACTGTAAAATGGTAAACAGATTTTAACATTTGTGTCTACCACGTGATGCTCTGAACAGCTAGAGATGTTGGATAAAAGGACAAATAACAGATTAAAAGGTGAACACTTACGATACTGGCAGATATAAGGGTGCTTCTCGCCCAACCCGAACCCGAATACAAGTGTTTGACCACAGGACGTGTCCCTCCAGAACCCCCCTTGTTCGAACAGGAAACAGTCGTCATGGCTGTGGTGTGTGTTGGACAGAAACGACTGGCCCATGTGCATATAGCTGACAGGCCGACCTGGGCAACGGAGATTTGGTGATATAACAAAATTATCACTTTAACAGCTCTGTCCTCCAGTATGTCTTCATCTTTTCAAAAAGACACAAACTGACAAGAAAATTAGTTTTTGTAGATACACAGATAGCAAGCATAGTGCTGCTGAGCCACAATCGCACGTAAAGGTGTATTTTAAAAACATTGTATTGATTAAAGTTTCTGTACTTCAGCAAACATTAGGAATACAGTGACATAAAATAATAACTGCCTCTTTAATATTGTCAAGCTGTAGTTTTTGAAAAAAAAAAGGATAGAAAGACACAACTATAGTCGTAATAGCGACATCCAACTATAGTTGACAGCGTAAGCTGAGATACGTGCCCCATGAAGGTTCTCTCCCTGACAAGGGCCCGAACCCACATGTCGGGCGGCCCACTGGAGAGAAATATTAAATACTATAGTGTATGTGTCATTAATTGTAGCATGATATGGGTGTCCGTACCTGAAGTCCATTCTAACCGACCCTCGTGGTCTTCATCGTTCAAACCGGTCCAGACTTCCTTGACGTAATGGTGGGTGGAGAGAAACCGCGTGACGTAATCTTGCTCAGCAGCTGACAGAATATGCAACAAGTGTCCGTTGGTTGACGTCAGACGACAGTGACGCTCCGCGTTCCCCCAAGTGTCACGTGTATCTACGAGCTCATAACAGTAGCTGCCAAACTGACCAATGAAGCCATGGTGCTGCCTCGCGTCATTCAGCATATGGTGAGGGCACAGGTTTAGGTGACCTTGTTTTGTTTTAAAAAACACACCTTTAGTTAGTCTTAAATTCAGTTAGGACATTCACAACAACTCTACCCAAAACGAAATACAACAGGAGATTGCTGGCTTGCATACAACTATTTTATTTAGGTGCTAGAACATCTCTCGGGATTACATCGCGACACCGTCACGTTGCCAAATCATTAATTAATAACCATGTGTCGAAAGTGTTCTGTTTCAGATACCTATTGTTCTGCACCTGTTTAAAATAATAATAAAAATATTACTTTTTGTGTTTTGCTCTTAGATAAGGTGAATGTCTTTGCATGTGAATTTCTCATCCTAAAATAATTAAGAAATCTCATACCCTGTTCATTTATCCTACCATCACCTCGAACATTAGAATATAAAGCCTGGTATGATAACATTTGCGTTATCAAACACCAGTGTCATAAACCTTTCGAACTCATCCGGACTATTCCTTAAGGTATGAGATGTGCAATCAATCTCATGAACATTCGTGTAATGTCGGCATTTAGCGTTTTACGATGTTACATGTACGATCATTTACGCCAACACTCCGCATTTCGAGAATAAAATCACCCGATTTTAGTTTTCCAATTTTATCCAATGAAATCGCGTCAATTCCTTCACTCCAAAATGGCGAACGCCGTCAGCTAGGAAGATTCGTCAATAATAGCAAAATTTAAGCAAAGAAAGAAAGAAGTGTGTTTTTTTCACATGTTTTAGAGTATCAATTTTAGAAAAGCATACTCTAATAAAAATGTAGAAAACAAATGACATTATTGTGTTTCCGTTATTTTTTATTTATCCAAATTCGACATGTATGAGATAAATTTAAAAGTCAGATTTGACGACGTTGACCCAGTACTTAAAAATTCGTAAAACTTAAGTTAGCTGTGGTGAAATGTTATTAAAATTTGGAAAATAATCCAGAATAAAATACTGAATAATGTGAAATATCTTTTGTCAGGATTCAAATTAGTCACTATTACACATCTAATACCTTAAATGCATAAATTCCACGCCGCACTTGGCGTTCCAAGCGTCATTAAATTGTACGAATTTTAAGATTTAAGCAAGGCAATAACAAAATACACAAATACAATAGTTTAATAGAATTTAAATACTTTTGGTGCTCTTAATGACGTCACGTGTGTTGACGTAAATGTCTTCGAACCCTACATATCATTTATGTATGTCCGTTTGCTAACACGATATTGAAAGCAACAGAACTCTATGTAATTTATATAAACGAGTACATGTACCATTAGGATTTGAGTGCGATGATTCGATGTGTAATTGCAATCGTTTTGTTGATTTCGCTGGCGGAGAACAATGTGAAAATATTCAATTCAAAGGTCCTGCGAAACATAAATCTGTCGACTCAGTATCCCACTCATGCATGGTTCAGTTTGAGTTTGATCATACAGTTCTGTTTAGAGAATGCTTATCTGTTTTTGGAGTTTTTGAAATGAATACATTCTTCATTCTACAACATTGAACATGCATCTTAGATGGCATACAACTGGGTTTTTTAAAGAATGAGAGCTGAAGGCCGTTTACTGCAGGAAAGTGTCCCATCAATCCTTCATTTGGACCCAGACTCAACAACAGTATTCATAATATTCTTGATTATATATGTTCCATTACAAAATAAGTTGTGTGGTGTTTACCAATAGTTATATTCTGTTGATCTTATTCATATATGGAAGAGTTTCTTTACAAAACACAAGTGACATTCTAATGTTGATATGTACTTTATAACCATAAACATAAAAAGCACTGTACCTTCCGGAATGGGTTTCGTTGTTGATGCCGGGGGCGCCACAGTCGTTGTGAGTTTCACCGTGGTGGTTGTGGTAAGAACTGTTGTAGTTGGCGTGGTGGTAGATGTAGGTCGCGTGGTCGTGGATGTTGTTGTGGTAGATGTAGTAGTAGGTGGTGTTGTAGTCGCTATTGTTGTTGTTGTAGGGGTGGTTACAATGGTGGTTGTTGCAGGTGAGGTATGTTTGTGACTAGTGTGTGCAGCTGTTGTCACTGTAATACAACCACGATTCTCGTCTTTAATTACCAACAAATTTTAAAGCTTAGCTGGCTCCTGTAAAACATCCGTACCAACCAGTTTAACATGGAAAGTATATATGATATACTGACACAAACATTCAAGAATTACACCTCCTTGAAACATTTATGTACTTTATTAAAAAAACACCTAATAGCCACCAATTGAAATCAAGCGTTTGTTTTAACAATAAACGAAACGACTCAATCGTTTTATTGCATTCCTTTGAGTCACGTTTCTGAATCATTATCAGGAAAGTCTCGTTCAATGTTCACTTTGGAAATAGCCGACTTAGTTTGAATCACAAAAGTCGGAGAGCCTAAGAGACTATATTAACACATCTGAAAGACAAATCGTGATCTATTCTATTGAGAATCATATGCACTCACATTTTCTTTTGAACATTACGTAAAACTTTCGAAGTAAAAATTCGAACCGAGTAATTGGACAGTATAGGCGTTACTTATTACGCATTGTATTATAAAGTTGTTTCCCTTATGTGTTCTGGTTCAACTTAATCGTGCCGCCGAGAAAAGTTTTGATTGAAATGAAAACACACCGACAGTTGTCTTGTTTAAGAATGAAGTACTATTTTACGATTGACATTTAAACAATATTGATAAGTATTATTTATCGATAAAAATAAAACATGGTCTCCAGTAAATCAGGAGCCGCTTATTGTCAATGCCGGGCTAAGGAAAGGGACAATTTAAAAAGCACCACCCTACCGAAAAGCGTCCACAAATTCAGTCTGGAGTTCTATGTAATAACAACAATTATAAATCAAATCATTTATCAAGGATGTTTCTACACCATATATAATTAAGCTGTTCATCTGTTCTATAGACATAATTGAAGCTTACAACAAGGAGAATTGAGGAGGAGAGTTGAAGTTACAGCCGTGACATATCGCAGATCTCTTCAGGTCAAATTGCTTTGTTTAAAGAATTTTAATTTGGACAATTAAATGTAATTCATCCGCCAATTCTTAACGGTAGACAACCACAGAATCTATCAACACCGCAACCCTGTTTCAGTGCATTGTTTTTTTGTTATTCATAATTTTTTCCCGTTTTCCAAGTCGAGTGGACATATAGTAATTGGTCAAAAATAAATAAGCAAATGAATTGTTCTAAAGAAAACTTACGGAGATCGTCCACGCTCGGGTTTCCTGAACAGACGAGAACTTGAATATCGCTGTCCGTCACAACAAACCCAGACTGTCAGAATAGTTTAATGTACTTCTATAACATGTATAATAGACACCAAACTGGCTATAGTACAAAGCTGTTACGCAACAATATAAGAAAAAAATCCATAAAACACCAAAAACTGCATCAAAGTCATATAAATAGTATATTTGAATACCAATATTTTCCACATGCCATGCATACTAATGCATTTATAGATGAGATGGATAAAAATATTGATGAAACTAAACGTCAACATGATTCAAACGTTGTAGTTACGCTTAAAATTAACATGGCGTACAAAAAGAAAAAAAGATATGTTCTTAGCTGGAAATAAACATGACGTACAGAACTAAATGATGTTCTAATTAGGAATTCAAAATGATGTAGATTAAGCTTCTGAGCTTGAAATTCACGTGAAGTACCAGCCAAGACAATGGTCTAAATTTGAAATCAGAATGACATAAAAGGATAGACAATGTTCTATCGTTGAAAAGAATTAAGCGTTAACATAATGTTCTAAAAATGAAATCAACATTGCGTACAAGACTAGATTAAGTCATAGTGACAAGGGACCCACCTGATGTTCGAACTGGATTTCCTTTGCACCATGGTCGTGCTCGGACCCAGGAACTGTAGGCTTGCAGTCAAACTCGTACATTGTTCCAACGGTGGGTCCTTTCAGTGTGTCATGGGCGTACACAGGAAGTTCAGTCTTGTAGTTACACAGACACTCGTAGTCCCCCATCGCCATAGCAAATAATGCCAGAAATAACAGCAGCCATTGGTTCATCATCATGGGTAACTACATGTACAAACAATGTTACACTATGGTTAATAGGTTGAGTATGTAAAGCTATTTCCTGCCAAGCATAAAATCGCTATATTTAGGCAGCTACAATAGACCCAGATCAGCCAGCTCTCGCTGAGCGCTATCCTTCCAAGATCGGCACTATGTGCTGCTATGTATTTACCAATATAACGCATTTATTTTGCATGAAGGTGTAATGAAATTACTACGAATTAATTGTGGGATACTAACAACTGTAGCATGGGAACGTACATGAAAACCGTCAAAATCATGCTGCACCTATGGCCAGACATATTATGCATCATTTAAGGCAAAATGTCATTTTATCATACGAACCTGACGTAAATGAGCAGAGTCCATCGACATTGGTTATTAACACAAATTACATTATGACAACGTGATGTGTGAAATAGTATAGCCTGAAAATGAACTAACAATGTCATGGACTAGTGTTAAAATCGACCAAAACTATATTAATAAAGAGCTGTGAGGGAACCTTCTTTGGAATCAAAGCCACCTTGGGGTCTGTAAGTTAAGAGTAACAACTCTTGGGTTCGACTCAAATATGGACTTCAAAGTGCGCTGATTTGTCAATACTGACGAACTTTATGGTTCAACATTGTAACATCTTTGACATGAATACTCGTAAAATAAACAGTACTGTTGTGTTTTCTGTAGAAATACATACATGTACAATCAATCAATCAATCAATCAATCAATCAATCAATCAATCAATTTGAATACTACAGCTTTTGTTATAATGACTGGAAATCTCTTCCACAATGACCACTTATTAAAAATGGTAAAAATGATGTTGGTTGTTGTTGTGATATTGCTGCTCTGCTCATTATGATAATGATGACAACGATATTGACGATGATGACGAGTCCTTCAATTAAAGTTGTTTCAGTTAAAAACACACAGACTTATAGAGTATTAACTTCTATGGCTGGTATAAAACTACAGTGAAAGAAACATACACATCTTTGACGTTCTCATCTATAAAGTAAGATCTGTTACTCTAGCATGTAGAAGCTACAATGACGAAACTTTTTGAAGTTAGAATATTGGCCCTAGGGACGTTCATGTAACGCACAAAGGTGTCTGACCATTTAGTCCGAAATGTGTTCCACTGAGTTGTATTACAGCTGTATGATGTATTTTAATTAATTGCAGCTTAAGTGTTTTATATCGACTGTGTAGAAAACACGTACAATTGTCAGCATGACTTTGTATCAACTTTATATTTGTGAACAAAAATGGAGTGGCCTTATTGTTGTGTCCTTAGTCGGCGTAAAAGAAAGCACATCGTTATAAATCAAAACATAAAGATAAAAGTTTGGTCAATGTAATTTTACACAAATATACAAATGATCGGAATCCATCGAGACCCTATAGGATGTAAAAGTATGGAACGTATCTATGACGAAATTTGGGGCTGATTGTCACTAATTACTGTCCCAACCTATAGCAAAGTTTTAGACGAACACACTTACCTTGTAGTGCAGATTGGTGTTTATGTTATAATAGGAAGGTGCATAATGTCTTATCTGTCAAAAGTCGTGCTCGGTACATGTCAGCTGTGGGTGCCCTTTTGTAATATGCCACGTCTGATAAGACGCGTGTACGGCTACTGTTTATTTCTTTATTTACGAACATCATGTTCATAACATTGTTAAAGGTGGAATCCGACAGTTTGTACCCAATGTTTTGTTACTCAAACAACTAATAGCCTTATTGTCACCTGAAATAGCTCACAAAATGTTGTATATTGATACCCTACATCCATGTGAACAAGTAAGCATAATACCATATTTGTAATAACAAAACGTATTTCCTATCCAAGCCACGCTTCACAGTTAGCTATTTATAAAGTAAGAAAACCACGTGACGACTTACTTTTGAAATCACGTTACATGATCATCCGGGTAATTAGCTATAACGTCGATATCTTTTTTGTAGCTGACATTCCCATCGTGCTTATTTATAGATTTGGAAAAATGGACATTAAAAACGATATATTTCGTGATCTGTGCTGTTTAACGACTGAGGTAATGTTATAAACAACATCTACTTACACTTAAGTCTAAGCACCAATTGTGTTCAAATTTCCAACATCATGGGTAAGATAATGTTACATGTAATACATATAGGCAAACTGTTGGATACCACCTTTCATATATGTATGCAGTTAAAAGCAATAAAAATATATCCTAAATAACATTACCTAAGAAGTGTTTTAATGACGATTAATTTTACGCTGTAACTATGGTTCCTATGCTCAATGCAAATCAATCTTATAAAATGACGGCCTCAACTCGTTTAGTTCATGACACAACCATATGTATTTAAATTACACGTCACCATCGAGGTCATCGCTGCACTGTTCCTCGCGTGCGGGCTATACTGGTTTGTTGTTGGCTAACAAAGAGAAAAATAAATTGAAATCAAAGCATTTTATTAGCATTTAAGGCATAGTAATGTTGGCCAGCATGCACGTTGTTAACAGAACAGGAATAAAATAAAGTCAATAATAAATACTAGTTAATCGATAAAATTCAAGAGTGTTAATTTAAAAAAAGCAACAACAACAGAAGGATAAAATTTTAGTACAATCACAAATACACTATGCTTGTTATTGCCTTGATATGGTCATACTACACTGAACATCGCTAACAGACGACCAACAGATAGAATCTGTTCGTATTTGCTCGCCTCCGTTCGTCACCCTGTGATGTCTGTTAAATCTGGTATCATGTATTAAACATGTTCAAAAGTTGGAACGAATTTTAGTTAGTTAAATTTAATTTAATTTCCTGAAAAAGTCACCAGTAAGTTGTCCGATAGTTGTCCGTTTTATCCGGAACTCTTTCGGTCTGTATCCGGTAAAAACAAACATATAACAAACCGAAACCAAGCACACACACACACACACACGCACGCACGCACGCACGCACGCACGCGCGCGCGCGCGCGCACGCACGCACGCACGCACGCACACACACACACACACACACGCACACACACACACACACACACACACACACGCACGCACACACACACACACACACACACACACACACACACACACATGCTCGCTCGCACGCACGAACACACACACACACACGCACACACACATGCTCGCTCGCACGCACGAACACACACACACACATGCTCGCTCGCACGCACGAACACACACACACACACACATGCTCGCTCGCACGCACGAACACACACACACACACATGCTCGCTCGCACGCACGAACACACACCACACACACATGCTCGCTCGCACGCACGAACACACACACACACACACATGCTCGCTCGCACGCACAACACACACACACACACACATGCTCACACACACACACATACACACACATGCTCACACACACACACACACACACACACACACACACACACACACACATGCACACACACACACACATGCTCACACACACACACACACACATGCTCACACACACACACACACACTGCTCACACACACACACACACACACACATGCTCACACACACACACACATGCTCACACACACACACACACACGCACACACACACACACACACATGCTCACACACACACACACACACACACACACACATGCTCACACACACACACACACACACATGCTCACACACACACACATGCTCACACACACACACACGCACATGCTCACACACACACACACACACACACACACACACACACACACATGCTCGCTCGCACGCACGAACACACAGACACACACTCAAAAACAAAAATATTTAAGATCGCGTTATATCATCATTCGGGTACCTCGCTCTGAGGTCAATTCCTATTTTTAGTATAAATCCGCATCTCATTTTTAAAATTGGAATGATTTAACATTAAGAGCTATTTTTAACCATTTGTAAAGTCTAACAAATAAGATGTTGTTCATATTCGTTTTATTGGAAATTAAAGAATGAGACTGAACAATTAATGCCAAAATTTTCTTAAACATGGGTAAGTTACTGGTACATGTATTTGTGTCTATGTAAAATGTCGGATACCATATTTTATAACGTTCATAACCTGATCGCAGGTTCTCCGTCCGGATATAAATCCATGGCCCTAGTATTATCTAAACATTTGTAGACTGACATAAAGATGCGTTATTTGTTTAAACATATAGTTATAACTCCCATTGTTATATGTGTACATACCTTAAAAGAAAAGTATTCATCATCCCTAAACCAACGAGGTAATTTAAATACGTTCACTAAGTTAAATGATCATGCAATGTGCCGAAATATTAAAATATATATCGACATTTGTCGAAGTAGAATAAAAGTATTAAGCCCTTCATTACTGTTAGTGATCCTTAAAATAACACAATTGTTCGAATGGGAAATTCCAAGTCATCTAGTAAGGAGGTTATAGTTAATTCTTCAAGTTGAAACATGTATAACACTATGAACTGTGACGTAGGACGGAGAACATAGTTAATCCTTTGGCCACAACATCTTTAAAATTGTGAACTGGGACTTAGGGTAGATTTTATTTGGAAAATTATTTATGATACTCTTAAACAGTTTATTAATAAGTTACACTTCTTATGTAGCAATTTGCATGAAAGTAAAAAGTCACAGGTACATGCACCCTGGTACATTTATATATGGTATATATCATGATATCATATGGCGGCTCTACACAAAGTAAGTAAATCTTTAGCGAAATTGCTCCTTGTCGGAACATTTCTGCAAATATTTATGTTTGCAGTTATGGCGGAGAAAAGTCAAACGACGTTTACATTTCCGTAATTGCGTGACGATTATTTTCTGGCTTTAGGTTTACTCGGCTCAATTGCTCACAAAGGGAGTATACATCTAGATGCCGTCAATATTGCCATAGTCATAGTTTTCATCAAAATACACCTTTATGTTCTTCCAAAAGTAATGACGATAAGTTTCGAAATTTCAATTCAAAGACCCCATGCTTCGAATATTGTCTGAGCAAGGCAGGTGCTTTTTCGATCAATGGTTCCTATTATGGTAATATAGGTGACGTCCAGCTTGAAGAACTTCTCACACAGACGTTGTTCGACAAGGTATCAAACCCGTGCTGTAAGGGGCTCAAGACTTACACGTTGGCCTCTTGGCTTTGCTCGAACCCTAACTGCCAGTAAAGTCGGATGTGCTCATGTCATTATATTAAGTTAGATTCTATCAAACATTAATTATAAAATAAGGGTCATAATATGGCAATAAGAAGCTGGAGGATCCTCTGAATATCCCAAGAACAAGCATCTACTATTTACTTCAAACACAAGCATCGTGGAGAAATCCACTTCATGGTCCAACTTACTCTGGAATCAGGTAACATGGTGCGTTACACACTTTGGGGTCAGATTTGGGCAGCAAAGTATACCGGATTAGTTTCCTTGCTATATGCGATTGTATGAACTGCATCGCAATTTGGAGCCAGAACTTAATTGACTAACAATTGTTAGTCTCTTGGTCTTAACTATTTAGCGTTTATTTATAATGTGATTAACCTTTTCTTTCAATATAAGAATAGAGAAACATAAAAAGCGAGCGAAACAATTGTGAGTTTCTCTTCAGAAAGACTGAACAGCAAAATATTAGATTTAGTTGATATGAACAAAATTTGAATTGTGATTCAGATGATTCAGTTGTTAATGGTGTAAATTAAGAAAAGGGTGATAATAAATGATGACGCAAAGTGCGTTAGATGCTATTTTCTATGCTGTAAGGCACGAAATACATTTGGGGTGAAAATATGTGCGAAACAAGGTAAGCCCATAGTGGGTAGTCGCCGAAGTGCGTTCCCACAAAGCCCAAAGTTGCGCAAAAATGGTTGCGTGTACATTACATATATGTACCACATTCCACCAAAACGTTTCAATGCATATCAAGCCTTAATGGTTATTGTTTTTAAATAAGTTAATCTAAAAATTCAATCGAATTATATATGTCAAACAAAATATTAATTATTTACTGTCTGCAATAAGTGCTTGTGTTGGTTTAACAGAGGTTGAGATACAATTTTTGAAATAGCAGCTTTTGCCTGTTTACTTTTCGCAGTCGCATTTAGCAATAAATAACACGTTCAATAAATAACACGTTCAATAAATAACACGTTCAATAAATAACACGTTCAATAAAAAACACGTTCAATAAATAACACGTTCAATAAAAAACACGTTCAATAAATAAACTTTATTAAGTACACTTAACATCAGGAACATTAAAGGGAGGAAATATTCGTGACGGAATTGTCCGATGATTACCGAACGATTTGTAAGTCTATCCAAGAATGACGTCAGTAAGAACGTGAAAGATATCCGGAGGCTTTGATGTCACGTCTGAAAGAAAATGAAGAGAAACAAAATGTTGATGTATATATTATTCATATTGCGATGTTCACAGTTATAAAACAGGATACTTGTCAATATGAATGAAAACACTCATTAAGCAATCAATATCAAACCAAAAAAAAAAAAAAAGAAAAAAAAAGAAAAAGGCAAGGTCGCCAAACAAAGTACCAAGATCACACTTCAGTGATTTAAAATAATTTTGTAAACACGCTTTAATTCAATGTCATAAAAAACAAAATAATACATTGTAATATTCGAGGTGTAGGGGCTAAATTTAGTGAAATGTTACTTTTATTATCGACTTAAAAGTCCAGCCAGCAGTGATGTGCCTTCTGAAGACAATCCTGTATGAAACTGATAAGATTTATTATAACGTTGATTCTACCTACAAGACAGAATTTAGGTGGCGACAAATATGTACAGGCGTCATATATGTACAGACAAAGAGTAAGGGAATAAATTGAGAAGCCTAAAGAACATCGTGTCACATATTTATCTCAAATATGACAAGTTAAATATGTCTGCTCAGTGAATAATGTAAAGTCTAATATCTGCATTATTACAAACAAGACATTGCAGACAATAATGCTAAAGGTTTGCAAAATATCATCTTCAGAAAATTATACTTAAGAATTTCGTAAATAATAGATCTGAGAAAAAAATCAACAATAGACACGACAATTAATAATTGACTGGTTTTGTATCTTGAATCAAATCATTTATTAACTTTCAAAGTGGATTTAGACACCTAGGCATAACTCTTGATCAGCTCGATAAATTCCAAAACTTCATACGAGTTGCCTTTAAAATATCTCATTCTACCTCCTATCAAATATTTCTCAATCTAAATAAATGTCTTAAATCTCTTGTTGATTGTTTTATCCTGACTGCGGAGCCGATAGAAATGTTTTATACTAATTATAAATCTTCAGTTAGATCGAAATTAGATCATTGCAGCATTGTTAACGGATCTGGAAGGATATTCTCAGTTTCTAGACGTTGTCAACACACAAACACGCTATTACATTGCCACATTTAGCTGGAGTAGTATAGAGTAAACAAGTGACGATGTGCTGTGCAGCAGCTATACCACATGTGCCTGATACAGGCTGGGGCCCAGAACTTTCGCCAAATATTTGTTGTTGGTCGTAGAATGTCAAGAATGTTAATTCGCCGTGGCACTGGTTACTAAGGCATCAATCACGAACCAAAATGTACATGTTATTTAGTCAAGAAATGACATTTAGATAATGGTCATTATTCTTAGGTATATATGCACTTACTGTATTGGCAGATGTAAGGATGAGACTCCCCAAATCCGGTTCCAAGCACGAATGCCACGCCGCATTCCTTGTCCCACCATTTTCCGTCTTTTTTCATCACTATGCAGTCATTAAGTGAGTGATCTACGCTGCCAGTACGTGGTGCAAAGTTGGTGAAGGACACGGGGTCACCTTAACAACCAAAACAAAGGAAAAACGATTGCCTGGGGAACGAAGCAGTTTTTTACAAGGAGATATATTTTCTAGCAAACGCTGTCATAAGACAGCCCGATCGACTGTTTGAGAATTTGAAGCTGTGATTTAAGTTTAAGTAAAATAGTACATGCTCGCATGCATTTATACAACAAAGTCGAAAAGAGGGCAAACCTATCGCAAAAACAAACAGACAAACGTGTTCTAAAACAGTAGATATTATCAAATCAGAAGACAGAAGTGATGTTTATCGTCAATCTATCAACTGGGTATGAATATTTATGCTTGAAAGTAGTATTTCGCAAGACATTAGCTATTATGTTCATGCAACAAAGATTTTGGAAATCGAACTTTCAAACTTTATTATATCAGTTGGTTTGACCAATAAGAAACATTTAAGTTTCATTCTAATTATACATTGGTTTGTATAATTTAAGTACTAGCTAAATAGTATCTACACGCAAATCTTAAGAATCTGGTTGAAAATGCTCCCCTATATGGATGTCGAGGTACAAAGTACCAGATGGGTGCGTTTCGTGATCTTACAAGGATAACAATCTCGTTCACATATTCAAAATAAGAAGCAAAATCATGTATTTTAACTTTTAAGTAATTATTGAGAATTTAATATTTATTTTATTCTTACCTGAAGTCCACAGGTAGACCGTCTCGTTGGCCTTGTCACTGAGACCGATCCAGACATTTTCCACGTACTGGTGGCTGGCCAGGAAGCTGACAAGATAATCCTGGGTGTTCTGGTCTGGTATATTCACAAGATGACCTTGACTAATAAGATGGCAATGACGTTCCGCGTTGTCCCACTGAGTCGGTCTGCTAACAAGCTCATAACAGAAGTCGCCAAACTGTCCGATAAATCCTCCAAACAGGTTTATGTCTGTCTGGATATGGCTGGGGCACAGTTCTGTGTGGCCTGAAACTCAGCATAAACAAGATCATAGTTTGCACGCTGTCAGAAAGATGCTGATTTCTTTCACTCGATTTTCTCTTTTTACCAAATGTATTTAGCCCAAAAGTATTGAACCCCTAAATCGCCATGTAACGGAACATTTTTTTCTATCAAAATCAGCTTTATATATTGATGAAGAAAAGGTTAATTATCCTACCGATACGATCATACAGTCTATATAAAAACAAATGAGGTTATTTCGATTTTAATCGCTTTAATAGAGCTGTACCCTTGATAGTCGATTTGAATAATTTGCATATGTCTCCTGAATTTGGATTTAATTTATAACCTACCGTTTAATGCTGTTATATAAGTATTGTTGTCATCGCTCACACTCCGGCTAGGTTCATTTTTTTTATTTATGATTTGGGTTCGGGTGATGACACAATAAAGAATAAAATCCGTGACGATTACGTAGATAACATGTATTAATATCCCAATAATAGTTCAAACGGTAATTGTGATAAGGTAATCAATCTGAATATATTCAATATATATTCAAAAGATGGAAAATAATCCGTGCTTTGTGTTTGCTAAGTAATATCTCTGCAATGGTGACCGTGCAGTGCGAGGTGAAGGTTTAACGGGTTAGTTGTCTCCCTTTACCAGTTAAAATGCTACGGAGTCACATACAGATCAACATAACACATACAATAATGAAAAATACAAACAACAAAATATTCCCATATGAAAACAGGCCATCATAAGTTTCACCCTATGACATTGTTATAGACAGTTTTCGTGGTATATGATGGAATACAAGTAGAAGGATACACACGCATAGGTAAAACAGCTATAGGTTATATAATTATCTGCACATCATAAAAATGAAAATAACCCACCCTGTGGTATGCTTCCTGGTGCAGTTGTAGTAATAATAGTTGTTGTTGGTGTCGTTGTAGGAGTCGTTGTGGGAGTCGGAGTCGTAGTAGTAGTTGTTGTTGTTGTTGTTGTAGATGTTGTCGTAGGGGTTGTTGTGGGAGTTGTTGTAGTTGTGGGTGTCGTTGTTGCAGTATGTCCGTGTTTAGTTGTCGTTGTCACTGTTGACGTTCCAACAAACATTGTTAGTCAGTTTGAACTGCTTCTAGTACTATTTTTTCTGGGTCTATGTTATAACATATGCGTTACTCTAAGCGCCTTATCGGTACGATTTAAATGATATGGCTCAAATGGTCTCGGTTCAAGCTTAATTTTAATATTATATATAATATAATTCAGATAAACGTTGACTCTGAACTACATATCGTCTTAGAGCACGTATAGGACACTTATCACATATATATATAAGATTATGTTTCATCTTGGGTTCAAGTTGGGTGTCTCAGTGACACAAGTACAGTGATACTTGTATAAAACCATCGGCACACCGCAGGCTGTCTACACCTTGATTGGAACTTCTAGGTGGCCAGAAGTATCAATTTGAATAACTATGTAAATATCATTGTATGGAAAAAGGTGTTGTTGATGGTTGTGGTAGTGGTGTTGATAATGTTTGTGATAATGATGTCCGGGATGATGCAAATACTTACACAGATCATCAACACTGGGACTGCCCTGGCACTGTAAGACCTGAGTGTCTGTGTTCATCTGGACATATCCCTCCTGGAAGTGGATTGTATTATTAAGTGAGTGATTTGACAGCAAAACGTTAAGTTGCTACCTGTATTTGAATTACAATCAGTAAATACTTAACCGTTCCAAGGGGGTAACTGTTGGTTTTGCTATTTTTTTGTTTCATGACTCATCACAGCATGTAATCGATGTTGTCATTAAATTCCTACAAGGATTGTTACGTGTATATTCTTTTGATGGACATTGAACTTTTGTTTCTCAGTTTCACCTACCCATGAACGGGATGCTACAACCAGTTACACTACTGTTTTAGTCATTTTTTGTCTTGACTCAATAATTTATTTGGATGTGTTTAGTAATTGCAGAATGCATAGAAACCTTCAGAAATTATGCTCTTTTCATAGAAGGCACACGCAGAAAAACATTCGCTGCTTGTCCCGTTATGATCTTGCGCGGTCTGCATCAGTGACAAAATAACACTTGCTTTGATTTGTGCAATGACGCTGTTAGCAAGTTCTATTACCTGTTTCTCATACTGGATTAGTTTCACGCCATTTCCATTCTCAGATCCCATGACGGTGGGTTTGCAGTCAAACTCGTACATATATCCCAGAACCTTGCCATGCAAGTTCTCGTGGTCATACACGGGCAGCTCGACGTTGTAGTTGCACAGACACTCATAGTCCGCCAGGGCCGGGCCGACAGACGTCAGCAGTAACACTATCAACCATATCATTGTCTGCTGGAGAATGTGTAAACTGGAGAAAATATGTAAAATGTAAAACAAATGTCACGGATAACGTAATATTCTTACCATTGTGTGCCTTTCACATTTTAGTACTAATATGCCGGATGTTTATAACAAGTGTCACTTTAATAAAACATTTACACCCAAATCGATCCCTTTTGCCGAGTGACCGTTTCAATGCGGCAGCTGTTGACTTTTCTCTATTTTTGTTTAATTACATATGTTTTCTAACTCTGACATTGGCTAACATATAAATACCTGTGTCCTGTTTTTATTAAATTTTAGTTTATGTGGCAGTGCTCATAGGATTTTGTCATATTTCCTTAATATTGAAATGAATGTCAGCGATATCATTATAATTTTTGGATAAGCAGAATGGAATTAATTTAACAGGCGACATATACATCATTGTGTTCAGGCGGGCAGACAGTTTGAATGGAATCTATAAAATAATAACGAATGTCAACGATATTCTGGGGTGGGGGTAGTAAAATGGGGGGAATATCTTACATGA
This sequence comes from Sinonovacula constricta, assembly GCA_007844125.1. Taxonomy (NCBI): domain Eukaryota; kingdom Metazoa; phylum Mollusca; class Bivalvia; order Cardiida; family Solecurtidae; genus Sinonovacula; species Sinonovacula constricta. Next base: position 8,326,630 of record CM017566.1, on the reverse strand, counting down.
GTGTAATCGAATGTTGAAGAAAAATGTGAAATGAGCGTAAACAATGATAGAAAGATCTTTACACATATGGTGTACGAAACTGCAATCAGCATTGTATACGTGGCGTGCTCCATCCTTCCCGTGACAAGTCGTCAATGAATATGATTTGTTCGTCAGTAAATAAAATGCAGCAATTTAGTACTTTCCACTGTAATGCGAGGTTTAAGTACCACGGGTTTTACGTGTGTATATTCGGTGTTAGGGTGTTAGGGCACCAGCTATTTAGGTCGACGGTGGACATCTATTTACAACTGCTAGCTTGTATTCGTATAGGATATTGACAGAGTTAGAGATCGTTTTGATATGGTAATACATAAGCACATGAGCACCCATCATGCACCATGCGCTGTTTAAACCTAAATTTCGAAACAATTCCCGTTTGAATACACTTTATACTTGACATTGTATATTGTCTCTGTTTTTGCTGTAATTTTAAAAAACTGTATAGGCACCGTTTTAATATACAGCGCGTATATAGGTTTATGTTTTACTATTTTCACACACTTCATGTTTTTTTTTACTGTTTGTATTACTGTGTTTGTCGCATGGTTCGAACGACGTCTGGCGGATTTTATGATTTTAAATAAACTTTCAAATTTTATATAGACAAATACTTGCCCTAACTGAAAACAACAACAACGCTAGTTTGTGCTGGAAATGGACGTCATTATATAACGGAAATACTGTTGGAGGGACGATAAACCCAATAAAAATAAACAACTTTCGTAATCGCCCATTTACCGGCAGTTTTTTGTCTTACTTGGTACCGGTTTTCCTATAATAATTGCATGCTTACAAAACGTAAAATGTAGATAATGAGTGACGTTTCAAAACTGCAAGAGTTAATCAATCCGACTCAGACCACGCGACTCTAAAATGTTATTTTTCTTTTACAAAATCAAGTGCTAGCCGAGTAATTAACTTCATTATTCACGTCCTCTCTATTCTTATTTTATTCATCCTTTTGCATTTTTTGTTCTTTTGTTAATTTAGTTTCTTTTCTGTTTTCATTCTTCGTGCTCCTTTTTATCATGTTATTGCTACATTTTTGTTTCTTTTTTCATTTCTAAAGTTCTTCATTTCGTACAACGTGCCCTATATAGACCATGTTGCCTATTAGACGGGCCGTGAAAACATGGAACGGATTGCACCGTATGAGATTCCCTGGTTAGAAAGAACTTAGAACGTCTCTGTACGATATAGAAAGGGTATATACTGGCCGCTGGTTGGCCACCGGCGGGGTGCTAGGGTCTTAACTACATTTGAAAGCATTTTGCCACATCCCGATAGGACGGATCGCTTCATTTAAAAATGAGATCTTGTTATAAACAGTTTTTTAACAACAATTCAACTTGTTAATTTTTTAACAAGATACCTTAATAAAAATGCTGAAATAATATATATAATGATAGTGATACTTTGAACAACAAATAAACCTATTCCTACCTTGTGTTGTAATTCCAGATTTTAAAACCGTGCTTCAGACGAGTAACACGTTTGATAACGAATCTTGCATTTAGAACATGGCATGAAAGGAAAGTTCGTGTTTATCTATTGCGAAATATACACATGTATCAGACATGTGTCACGTGACGTTTATCTAGTCAATTGGAAAAGTTGAAAAGGTATGTGATATGGCAAAATCACAAGGCAATGTGTAAACATGTAAACTTTACGTGAAAGTTGCAATAGCACTTAACACGACTTTACTAAAAAACAACCCAACAGTTTACGCCTTGGAAGGGTCAGTGGGTAAAGAAGAGACTGGGGTGTTCTCACAGAGCCATTCCTGGAGGGGTTCTTGTCTAACCTGTGGAGACATGTAACACACACTCCTGGAGGAGTTCTTGTCTAACCTGTGGAGACATGAAACACACACTCCTGAACGGGTTCTTGTCTAACCTATGGAGACATGTATCACACACTCCTGGAGGGGTTCTTGTCTAACCTGTGGAGACATGTACCACACACACCTGGAGGGCTTCTTGTCTAACCTATGGAGACATGTAAAACACACTCCTGGAGGGGTTCTTGTCTAACCAATGGAGACATGTAAAACACACTCCTGGAGGGGTTCTTGTCTAACCTGTGGAGACATGAAACACACACTCCTGAACGGGTTCTTGTCTAACCTATGGAGACATGTTAAACACACTCCTGGAGGGGTTCTTGTCTAACCTGTGGAGACATGTACCACACACTCCTTGAGGGCTTCTTGTCTAACCTATGGAGACATGTAAAACACACTCCTGGAGGGGTTCTTGTCTAACCTATGGAGACATGTAAAACACACTCCTGGAGGGGTTCTTGTCTAACCAATGGAGACATGTAAAACACACTCCTGGAGGGGTTCTTGTCTAACATATGGAGACATGTAACACACACTCCTGAAGGGGTTCTTGTCTAACCAATGGAGACATGTAACACACACTCCTGGAGGGGATCTTTTCTAACCTATGGAGACATGTAACACACACTCCTGTAAGGGTTCTTGTCTAACCTATGGAGACATGTAACACACACTCCTGGAGGGGTTCTTTTCTAACCTATGGAGACATGTAAAACACACTCCTGGAGGGGTTCTTGTCTAACCTATGGAGACATGTACCACACACTCCTGGAGGGGTTCTTGTCTAACCTATAAAGACATGTACCACACACTCCTGGAGGGGTTCTTGTCTAACCCATTGAGACATGTAACACACACTCCTGGAGGGGTTCTTGTCTAACCCATGGAGACATGTAACACACACTCCTGGAGGGGTTCTTGTCTAACCTATAAAGACATGTACCACACACTCCTGGAGGGGTTCTGGTCTAACCCATTGAGACATGTAACACACACTCCTGGAGGGGTTCTTGTCTAACCCATGGAGACATGTAACACACACTCCTGGAGGGGTTCTTGTCTAACCCATGGAGACATGTAACACACACTCCTGGAGGGGTTCTTGTCTAACCTATGGAGACATGTAACACACACTCCTGGAGGGGTTCTTGTCTAACCCATGGAGACATGTAACACACACTCCTGGAGGGGTTCTTGTCTAACCTATGGAAATATGTACCACACACTCCTGGAGGGGTTCTTGTCTAACCTGTGGAGACATGCACCACACACTCCTGGAGGGGTTCTTGTCTATCCTATGGAGACATGTAACAAACACTCCTGGAGGGGTTCTTGTCTAACCTATGGAGACATGTACCACACACTCCTGGAAGGGTTCTTGTCTAACCTGTGGAGACATGTAACAAACACCCCTGGAAGGGTTCTTGTCTAACCTGTGGAGACATGTAACACACACTCCTGGAGGGGTTCTTTTCTAACCTATGGAGACATGTAACACACACTCCTGGTGGGGTTCTTGTCTAACCTGTGGAGACATGCACCACACACTCCTGGAGGGGTTCTTGTCTATCCTATGGAGACATGTAACAAACACTCCTGGAAGGGTTCTTGTCTAACCTGTGGAGACATGTAACACACACTCCTGGAGGGGTTCTTTTCTAACCTATGGAGACATGTAACACACACTCCTGGAGGGGTTCTTGTCTAACCTGTGGAGACATGCACCACACACTCCTGGAGGGGTTCTTGTCTATCCTATGGAGACATGTACCACACACTCCTGGAAGGGTTCTTGTCTAACCTATGGAGACATGTAACACACACTCCTGGAGGGGTTCTTTTCTAACCTATGGGGACATGTACCACACACTCCTGGAGGGCTTCTTGTCTAACCTATGGAGACATGTACCACACACTCCTGGAGGGGTTCCTGTCTAACCTGTGGAGACATGTAACACACACTCCTGGAGGGGTTCTTGTCTATCCTATGGAGACATGTAACAAACACTCCTGGAGGGGTTCTTGTCTAACCTATGGAGACATGTACCACACACTCCTGGAAGGGTTCTTGTCTAACCCATGGAGACATGTAACAAACACTCCTGGAGGGGTTCTTGTCTAACCTATGGAGACATGCACCACACACTCCTGGAGGGGTTCTTGTCTAACCCATGGAGACATGTAACAAACACTCCTGGAGGGGTTCTTGTCTAACCCATGGAGACATGTAACAAACACTCCTGGAAGGGTTCTTGTCTAACCTATGGAGACATGTAACACACACTCCTGGAGGGGTTCTTGTCTAACCCATGGAGACATGTAACAAACACTCCTGGAGGGGTTCTTGTCTAACCCATGGAGACATGTAACACACACTCCTGGAGGGGTTCTTGTCTAACCTATGGAGACATGCACCACACACTCCTGGAGGGGTTCTTGTCTAACCCATGGAGACATGTAACACACACTCCTGGAGGGGTTCTTGTCTAACCCATGGAGACATGTAACAAACACTCCTGGAAGGGTTCTTGTCTAACCTATGGAGACATGTAACACACACTCCTGGAGGGCTTCTTGTCTAACCTATGGAGACATGTACCACACACTCCTGGAGGGGTTCCTGTCTAACCTGTGGAGACATGTAACACACACTCCTGGAGGGGTTCTTGTCTAACCCATGGAGACATGTAACAAACACTCCTGGAAGGGTTCTTGTCTAACCTATGGAGACATGCACCACACACTCCTGGAGGGGTTCTTGTCTAACCTATGGAGACATGTAACAAACACTCCTGGAAGGGTTCTTGTCTAACCTATGGAGACATGCACCACACACTCCTGGAGGGGTTCTTGTCTAACCTATGGAGACATGTAACACACACTCCTGGAGGGGTTCTTGTCTAACCAATGGAGACATGTAAAACACACTCCTGGAGGGGTTCTTGTCTATCCTATGGAGACATGTAACAAACACTCCTGGAGGGGTTCTTGTCTAACCTATGGAGACATGTACCACACACTCCTGGAAGGGTTCTTGTCTAACCTATGGAGACATGTAACACACACTCCTGGAGGGGTTCTTGTCTAACCTGTGGAGACATGCACCACACACTCCTGGAGGGGTTCTTGTCTAACCTATGAAGACATGTAACACACACTCCTGGAGGGGTTCTTGTCTAACCTATGAAGACATGTAACAAACACTCCTGGAGGGGTTCTTGTCTAACCTATGGAGACATGTACCACACACTCCTGGAGGGGTTCTTGTCTAACCTATGAAGACATGTAACAAACACTCCTGGAGGGGTTCTTGTCTAACCTGTGGAGACATGTAACACACACTCCTCACTCATTATTATTATTATTATTGTTGTTGTTTTTTAATGTATCTCGATAGACTAAAAAGACCTGAGGCTGATAAGAAATCAAATCAAGTAATGATTAAAGTACTATGACAGTAATATGTTTTATTTTACAAATATTATTTATGTTTGTATCTGTCGCTTCATCACCGTTGTCTGGAAATAGGGTCACTGCTCTAGCCGAGGATGACGTCAGTCAGCACGTGGAATATGTCTGGTGGTTTTGACGTCACATCTTAAATAAAAACATGTCACTGGCCAAAATGATGTACTTTTTTTAAATTTATTGTAGTAAAAATGTCTTCACCTGTCGCTTTGAAAACATGCAAAACTAAATTCTTATTGAACTTAACGACAAATAAACTTACAATTATGTATCGTTATCTGTATTAAGTTTAGTTTTGACAATCCCCCTTGGCGTTGGTGCCCTATTTCTTATAGAAGAATGCTATGAAAGTTACAACCAACAATAATACTAACCGTATAAAAGCTGTTTGTAATAAAGCATAAAAATTTAAATTGTTAACATTGTTATAGTCAAACAACATAGAATCCGGTCTGTATTTTAAATCTAAAACAAGCCGTAAACTTACTGTACTGGCAGATGTAAGGATGGGACTCCCCAAATCCTGTCCCAAAGACCAAAGCCACTCCGCAAACCGTGTCCCGCCATTTTCCGTCCTTCTTCATCACCACGCAGTCAGTCATGCTGTGGTCGATGTTGCCCGCGCGATATTCAAAGTTGGTAAATGATACGGGATGGCCTATAAGTCGTAATAAAACAGAACACGTCATTGTGCTATTTTTTCAGATTTTATTGTTTGTTTCATAAGGAGTTAAAATTGAATAAATGCTGATACTTTTACCAAGGTTGGACACGTATGCTATTAAATTCAATTACATTTTTACTGTAATTTAAGCTTTGAAAAATATGGTAAGTATTTACCTCAGTTGAGTCCTAAACTGTGCATTGTCTCCCTATGTAAAATGGCTGCGTGTGTTTTCCGCTCTTTTGTAAAAGGTTAGTGGATGTTACAACATATAAAGTGAGATGTTTTGTTTTAATTAGCATTTTAACTTATCATGGAACTAGATAAGATGTTTTAACCTAAACTTAAGTAAATAAAACTGGGTTTTGACGAAAGCTCTCGGCTAAAAAGAAACGACAACAGAGACAGCCAAATGTTTCGTCATTTGGACATGCCATATGAATGTGCACGTCGAAAGACTCTTTCTAGACTAGTCCGGATCCTGTAACGACAACAATGTCACAACAATGTCACAACAATGTCACAACAACAATGTCACAACAATGTCACAACAATGTCACAACAACAATGTCACAACAACAATGTCACAACAACAATGTCACAACAATGTCACAACAATGTCACAACAATGTCACAACAACAATGTCACAACAATGTCACAACAACAATGTCACAACAATGTCACAACAATGTCACAACAATGTCACAACAATGTCACAACAGCAATGTCACAACAATGTCACAACAACAATGTCACAACAATGTCACCAATGTCACAACAATGTCACAACAATGTCACAACAATGTCACAACTCCCTAAATATTGGACCCAGTTATGAAACGACTAAGCGCAAACCAGGAAGACGCCAGAATACAAGACAGTATGAATTAAGTTTTCAAACACAAAGTAGCAATAGTTCTGACTAAAGTTTGTAGTTGCTTTCCAGTCTAGCTTGAAGCTCAGAAGCCAACATTAATCTCGATTTTCCGAGCGGCAGTTTAATGAAACTTGTTATGAAAAAAACATTCGAATGAAATACATGTAGTCTTAAAAGAAAATTCATCGGATCCATTGTAAGAAGACGATGGCCGAAAATCTTTCCTTTATTGTTTCTTTAATTATTGTTTCTTCCTCTGTGTCATTTACTGCCATGGGTTAGTGTTACAGCCAATACCTGCTTTACGCTTTTTTTTTCTTGTTTGAAATATACTGAACTCGAAAGGTTTGACGTCTTTCTGCCAACATTTGAGTTTAAGGTCGAAAATAAGCACAACACTTGCTAATTATGCCGAGGCCTACCTGAAGTCCACGTGTAGACCGTCTCGTTGGCCTTGTCACTAAGACCGATCCAGACGTTGTCCACGTACTGGTGGCTGGCCAGGAAGCTGACAAGGAAATCCTGTGTCTTTTGGTCTGGTATATCCACTAGCTGGCCTTGACTTATAAGATGGCAGTGGCGTTCCGCGTTGTCCCACTGTGTCGAACGGTTGACAAGTTCGTAGCAATAATCGCCATATTGGTCAATATAACCTCCGAAGAGATTGATGTCGCTTTGGATATGGGCAGGGCATAGCTCAGTATGGCCTACGTAAAAGGTCAATTGATATACACATCATTAAGGCAGAATCATGGTTAGCAATGTACATAAATTGGTATTAGTAATTATACTGCTACAGAAACTTACAAAATACTGAGATTTGTTGTTTCAATTTCTCAAATTTAGTCTGTGTATATTTAAAGGAAAAAAGTCAAACGTTTGTCATTTAAGACGGGAATGCACCAAGACCTACATGCCTTCATGTCATATGATGAAGTCAACTCTTTAATTGCTCACTGTTAAACTGTCCATATTGTACATGTACAAAGACCATGCATTCCCTCTCTTGTATAATTTACTTATGGCATCCATATCCAGATGAGAGATCTTATAAATGATGGTATTTGGGAACGTACTTTGAAGTCCAACGCAGAGGTCGGACCCTTTCTTGCGTTTTTCATTTTGTGGTTGATTAGACCCAACAATGCGTTTCATTGTGTCGTTGCTCCATGTAACTGGATTTCAAGCTAACACGCTTTAAGAGTCTGACTTTTGTGGTAATATAAATGTTCACGAAATCTTAAGAAAACTTTGTGCCACATCTTAGGATGTGACATATATAAATAGATATTTATTTCTCCTGCATCTCGAGGTTTTTTCTTACATCGCCTATGACCATTGCTATTACGAAGGTAATAAAGATAATAAGGATGATGATTAGGAGAATGGTGATGATGATGATGATGATGATTAGGAGGATGGTGATGATGATGATGATGATGATGATGTTGATGATGATGATGATGATGACACACACATACCATGGGGCACAGCAGCTGCTGTTGTTGTCTCAATCACTGTTGTTGTAGTTATTCGAGTTGTTGGTGTTGTAGGAGTGGTAGAGACTGTGGTTGTTGTGGGTGTCGGTGTAGTTGGTGTTGTTGTAGGGGTTGTAGTTGGTGTTGGCGTTGTTGTATGCGTTGTAGTTGGAGTTGGTGTTGTTGTTGGGGTTGTGGTTGGCGTTGTGGTAGGTGTTGGTGTGGTCGTTTGGGTGGTTACAGTTGTCGGCATAGGCGTAGTTTGTTCGGTCGTTGCTGGGGTTGTTGAATGACCATGAGCTTTAGTCGTTACTGCGGTACAAAGAACGTGCATAAATAACCATATTACCTAAACGTTTGACTCGACAGTTTGGCAATAGAACGAACCGGATTTAAGGTAATAGTGAAAGAATGTCCACTGTGAACAATTTTACCGAATAGTACTTTAAATTCAAACACTCCTTTTAGTAGCCACCCACGTCATTGCTGTTTACCTCTAAGCATGATTTTATGTTGTTCTCATTATACATGTATAAGATCCTTCATTTAGCTAAATACATATTTTCATCTTGGTATATAATACAATTTGTTTTTCTTGGAGCAAAACACAAAAATGCAAATTTAACCAAATGTTCCAAAGAAGTTTTCAAGATAATAAACTTCTCTTACATAAGTCGTCTACACTTGGGCTTCCTTGGCATTGCAAGACCTGTGTGTCTGCATTCATTGTGACATATCCAACCTGCGAACATAAACACAGTGTTAGATTGTTGAATTATTATAGGTCTATATATTATATTTAATACTTATCAATCTACCAGTTTATTTATAACATTCTATAAGCAATAGAAATACATATTCATTCGCTTACGACTACAAGTAGAGGATACCACGGCAGCAAATAGTACAGATTCTGGTCGGCTTACGCTGGTACTTGCTGGTCTAAACGTACACTATTAGCCAAAAACTTGTTAATTTGTACTATGGTTTAGAATGCTCAGTAATGGTCGTAGATTGGAATAGTGTATAACAATTGGTTGTCACGTGTGGTTATAACGGGTTACTGACCGTTTTATTCATCATCATACTCCTTACTCTGTGTCTCAGAAAATACCAACCAAAAACATAGATGTGTATGACTATGAACTTAAACACGACCAGGAACAACTACATATAGAACCTGATAGTTATATTGCAGGTCAGATAAACATCTCTCTGTTTCACAACAGTGTTTTGAATCCACATCCTAGACTGTGTAAGTATCGCAGGAATAAACTTCAAATGCTCATATTCTAGCAATGCTTTATTTTCTTTACAGCAGAGCGGCTCCTGTATTAGACCAGAAGCCGCGTTTCCGTTTAAATATGTCAAAACAGGACCGCACACGTGCAGATATTAAGTGGATTTTAGCCAAACTACATCTTTATTTGTATTTCAAATCAGATATACATTAACAGATCTCATTTGCTTCTTTTAATTGTTATGGACAGGAAACGACAGAGGAGGGTAAATGGTGGCTCTGTATAGCACTTTAGCAACTCTTAAAATGACAGGGACTGAAAAGGCCATTGTTTATGAGACACAATTACCTGTTTTTCAAACTGTATTGCCTGTAAGTTATTTCCCGGCTGCTGCCCTTCAGCAGTGGGTTTACAGTCGAACTCGTACATGTATCCCGCCGCTTGTCCGTGGCCGTTAGCGTTTAGGTACACCGGAAGTTCGACGTTATAGTTACACAAGCAACTATAGTCAGCCGAGGTCGACGTCAGGAAAGACGCAATGAACGCCGAAACCAGCACCCGATATGTTATCATGATTCGTCAGTCCTTGAAAAAATAGTATTATTTCTTTCGTGAAAAGATATTTAATGCTTATAGTTACACCAACAACTGTCGTCTGCCCTCATGTATACGTTGAAATAACATTTTTCATTACATCATGGTTTTGCCTTTTAATCAGAGAACTGAATGTTTCATGGTCATTTTGATGGGACTTGACAATTTTATGTAAAAGTATGTGGCAACAAAGCCAGTTTTTGACTGATATCTCAAATAAAGGGAAAATTGTTTTTGTCACATCGCACCGACACAATTTTAGTCATATTACCGAAGTCTATCTAATTATTTCTAGATGAAGACCCCAGACATAGACCCCAGACATAGACCCCATACAGATGTCTGGGTAGTGTCAGCGGCGCACGCAGTTCAGCCGGAAGACAAGACCACCACCCCGCCCCATCCCGGGAGTCGAACTCATGCAGTGAGGAAAGTCAACACAAAATGAAAGTCTTGGCATACTGGGATTATATAGGATTGGGATTTGCCGGCATTTTCGCAAATATTGTGCAGCGACATTTCTATCATAATAGCACAGGGGCACTTATAAGGTGCCCAGGGACTGAACCCGGCCGGTCCATTATACTGACACCGACGAGTCAGGCGTAATGCTTTCCCCTTAGCCCTCAGCGTTAGGAGAAAAGCCACTACTACCAACTTTAAAGGTTTTGGTTTGCCCCGGCCGGGGTTTGAACCCGCGACCTCCCGATCCGCAAGCCGACGCTCTACCATCTGAGCAATTGCGGTCGGTCAAGACATTATGGTTCATTGGTTTACACAACCATTATTATAATACTCCGCTATCGTGGACATCACAGTCGGTATAGAATGGTTCGCACTGGTTTAAAAAGACGTAGTTTTCTAACTAGTACGACGGAAGTGATGGTTGTACTTATTACAAACATCAAATCCTTCTAATCTGCCTGGTTGACAGCAGGTAACACATGCCGTCACGGCATCTGTTAAAATCAATATTCATTTTATTATTTATTTTGAAAACTGATTTAAAAAAACAATATTTAACCTACTATATTTTAAAAGAAAACAAAAATCTACATATTTCGCTAAAATGAAGGGGTGCTTAAGTATTAAAAATCTACGTAACACATTTTCTAAAATATAAAAAAGTATTCAACAATTTAAATTAGGAAATATCTAAAGTGGTATGAGGAAAATATTCTTTATGGGTGCATGCCATGGAAGCCTCGTCGGCGAGTAATATATCATTTCATACGGACCATGATTCTGTCTGCAAGAAAATCTTAAAATGATTTACAGGAAAAACAAACAAACACTTCATACACCAAAATATAAATGCAAGACAGAAGTGAAAAGTTGCCTACCTGTGTGTAAATGTTAGAACTGTCACCGCTACGGACTTTATGGTGACCTACAGGTCATATCTGATGACACAGAACCATTGCCCTTTACATATCTGTTTATATCGCCTCTCTTTTCTCTCCCGTCTGAATTAACTCAATGACTAAATACTCATTTTGAATTAAATGGTGCAAGAAAGCGGAAATAGTTATCATTTGGAATATATATATATGCATGTATTTAAATTGCTGCCCACACATTGCTTCAAGGAAGTGTTACGTTTTGTGAATATATGAAAGTATCTCTAATACATATACTTATTTGTGGAAACTTGCTATTTGCATGTATGTCTTGTTTCTGACTTCAAGCAGATCCGTAATACTGTTGCTTATTAACTACATGACAAGCTACATGACAGTGTACCTTTGTGGTCGACCTGTAATTCCTCTGACTGTCTAGCCCCTCGCCGCATGGGTTTGAGCCCCGTTCGGGGCGAAAGACGTAATGTGGAAATGCCCAGCTGACGTGTGGTGAGACAATGGCTCTGTCCAGACATTGTTCACGGTTTCCTCTGCCAAAATGGCTGGGAGTCGCTTTTACGACATCAATTAGATCGCTGCGATGTGTTTCCAAAACGAATTCAAAGCTATCTGACAATGACAGAATAGTCAGTTTACTGATTCTTAAGATTTATATAGTTTTACCCATCACTGAGTAAGTCTAAATTGTAGTTGTCTCGATGATTATATTCGAATGGAACAGAAAAAAAGCACGACAAGGGTTCTAGGAGACTCTAATTTTATTAAAATGTGAACAATGAAGAAATGAAGAAACAAGCAATCAGCTGAGACATAAGACTAAGAGATCAAACCAACCATAACCGCAATGGTATGGTCAGTTTGCCAAAAGACCCAGGCCAGTGCTTAAATTGGTCTAAGCAGCCACCCCCTCACATGTCCTGATAGATTTTAATATAGAAAGAATGCGTAAATAGAACTATCCGATCAGAAAAACAACAAACAAGAAGCAGATAATCACCTGAAATGGTTATATCAACGAAGTTACAGTGTGTCCAAAAACTATAAGAAGAAAATAAAAACAAAAAATAATCATTTTTATAACTAATATTTTAAATGTGTGCATTTTAAGTAGTTATTGTGTTTTGACATAGTAAATAACATGATATTGTATGTTAAGTTTAACAAGGAGTCCATCTGCTTTTAATTTACCCTTGTAGGTGGTCATGATGTACATTAATAGTTTAAAAAATGCTCTTTTGTAATGACCATTTAAGCAACATCTCCTTCATTCTACGCGTACAGATCTCTTAGCTGGAAGTTTCTTGAGCAAGGCTGCTACGTGTGGATACCCTTTTTCTAATATGGAGAGATTATGTGGCATACCTTGATTTGATATTAATTGTTAAGGCCGCTCGATCGCAACATCTGTGACATCCCCAACAATGCATCCCAGCGCGGTCTTCATATCTCCACGTGGATAATGTGTACACGGCACGCATTATCTCATTGGTTTACAACTTTGCAACATGGCGCGCGATCAATACGTCACTTCCGGGTCTGCAGCGCATGCATTACAGCGATTTTTAAGATGGCGTCGAAAATGACTATGTGGTGGTTTCGGTGTTTTATTTATATCTCTTTATTAAGATTTTCGCTATGTTTACGAAACTGGGAAATAAATCAGTGTAAGTACTCAAATCTTTGTATCATCAATTTTGTCTGTTTTATTGAACGTAGTGCAGTAGTTATGGACCTATTCTTACATTGGTGATGCGAGTCGATATATACCACATACCTTTATGCAGAATATTCTGGTTGATATATTTATGTGAATGTTTTACTTTTATTTCAGTAAGTAGCATGGTATATTGTGTTTGCAAACTACTAATCACCAACTACTACAAAATATGAAAAACATTTATAAGTATGTCCGTTCTTTTGTTCGTTTTATTACCTCTACACATTTAAATACGTTTATTTAATAATAGCTCTCTTTGTTCGTTTTTAGCCTTTCTTTTGTGAGCGATCTTCAAATCATAATTGTTGTAAGCAATATATTTAAGACATTTGGAGATGTTAATGTCTCTTTGCATGACACTGCAATCGGTCGAGCTTCGGTTCCAGGTATGGCAGGTCCCGGGTACAACCCCGGCTCGCGACATACCTTGGTTGTAAAGGTGTTTTCCTCCGCCTAAATAGCTGGACGTGTTGCTTTAATGAAGTGACATTAATGGTGTCGTTACGGTGTGTTTAAAATTAAAAAGACTGTTTTAAATGACAACAATGTCTATTTCATTTAACACATTGCGCTAAAAACGCTGAGAACTAAAATCAAAATCTGACTTAGCGGACCCTAGCCTTTAACTGTGTAGTTAAGATCTGTAAAATCATAATACAAACAATCAGTATATGAATGTTCAAACATTGTTACTATACGATGCTTTGTTTGACGTTATATTTCGAGTTGAATGGCACAATAACTGGCCGGTATCACAGTACCAATACCATTTCCATTATGAAAGATTTAAATGTGGGATCCGACATTTTTTTCTCTCAGACATTAAAAAATATTATTGTTACATTAACAGCAACAGCTAAATGAAGACTAGCACTCCACTCATCACTACAAACAAGTATTTCCTATTCGAGCCACGCTGCACAGTTAGCTATTTTTAAACTAAGCAACCACGTGACCACTTACTTTCGAGAGCACGTTATATCATCATGTGGGTAATTCGCTGTGACGTCGATATCTATTTTTAGCAGAATCCTCATCGTGCTTATTTTCAAATGGACATTCAGACCGATTTTTCATGATTTGTACTTTCTAATACAGTTTCAGCGATCGTATTTAAAATTGTCTTTGATTAAAACTACGAGTTTGCCATAACTGTGTATCTTAAAATAACTCAATGTACGGTTATACTCTTCTAGAAAAGGGATTTCTATAAGTTGCTCTCCCAACTTTTTTTCTCATTTCTATCTGTATTTGTTGTAACATATGTCACATATGTATTATATGGCATTATTGAATAAATATTTAAACTAAATACAACACTTCGTAAAAAAGCGTACAGTAAACAGACTCCTGATAATTATCGGTGTTTTAGTCATAAACTAATTAATTTTATGATAACACAATTCACAGTTTTCTCATTTTTAGCGTTTTGTTGTTTGAATACGTTTGGATAGATAAATAAATATGCAAAGAAAAAAAAAACAAAAAACAAATGCTATAGATGCTGACTAAGGTTAAAAGTAAGATCATAAAGTATCGAACAATATTAACATGGACCGACACATGGACGGACACATGGACTGACACTGCCACAATTGTCCTGGTACACCTTTTACAGATCATTCCCCATTCACTGTAAGTCGATGTTAGAAAATATGTGACCCTAGCACGTGTTCGTGGCATGCTAGGGGTTAGTACATTTATATTCGAACTTTGCAGGGTCGTTATTTGACTAAGCTGTTTGTTAGATAGGTGGATACAACCAGGGTAGATTGTCTCTCTCACAGACGAAGGGTGTTCATTGAGTATGTTCGTTGAACGGGACGGGTCTAGCGATTCAATACGTAGTACTGTATTGTATTTCTCCGTGTATTGACAGCTGTATATTAGCGTATTGTTGGACATTATAATCCTCACAAGATGACACCAAGCCACATCAGTATGTACGGTGTATGGTCAATAATCGCTGACACGCTTTCTGGTTACTCATAAGATAGCATTACTTTATAATTCATGTAATTTCATGTTCATTAACATTACACAGAAATTTGTTTTTATATCGGAAAAAAGTATTATAATTATTATTATTAATTATTATTATTATTATTATTATTATTATTATTATTATTATTATTATTATTATTATGCCAACTGTTCAACTGGCTTATTCAGTTGTCAATGACTAAACTTGACATATAGTTATGTGAAACTATTCAGTTTCCTTTATTTCAGTATTACAAGGCCGGTACGACTTTAAGGATGCCATGCGCCAACAGCTGGGCGGAAAGTTCCTTATCGGTAAATATGTCGTCACTTCAATTGTGTGTATATAAAAACAGGCAAGCCTACGATAACAGCGCATGTATGCATTCTATATCCTATAATTCTCAATATATCAATGTTTTGTCATCCTAGTTAGTTGTGTTACTTTGTCGTGCTTTTGTCGACCACCAGCCTCCGGCTGTTTGAAAGGGAAACTGAGGATGTTATTAAAGGTGTCATGGAAACTTTTGGATTTTGACCTCAATATGTTTACATGGCGTGACTCCCTTATCTTGAACCATGTGACCTCTATGTCTCGGAGACCACACGTACACCGTTAAGAATGGCGTGATAATAGTTGAATCCAAACGTCAAATGTACAAATAAAATTGTTAATGTAGCTTTTTACAGTTACAATAAAGATTATGTTATTACAAACGTAATTATTCATGTTTCATACACAAGTCATTTGATTAAACAGGTTGTCCTGCAATCATCCTTTAAGCACGTCCATGCACAATTGCTTATTTCACTCCCTTTTCTTTAAGATATGATTTTATGTACAAGATGCGACCTAAATCATTTTCCAAAGTTAAAAAGGAGGGACAACAATAGGTCTATTATTTCAAAAGTAACTATATACCAAATTCATTCACAAAAGGGAGACAAAACCAATAAAGTTGAATGCCACGATGAAGTTTCATCCTAAACTTAGGAAGGAATGTAAAGGCAATTTATCAAGAACACCTCACCCCCCTTCCCCAGAACAATTTGCTAATTCCGCATTTATTGATCCTCAGGCATTAACGATCCTAAATCCGACACAGGCGAGTACCCGGTTAGAACGACTGAAGTGAAACCATTTTATATGGATATATACCCAGTCACAGTGGCGCAATTCTGGTAGGTTTGCCTCCATCATCATCATCGTCGTCATCATCATCATCATCATCAACATCAACAACAACATTATCATCATCATCATCATCATCATCATCATCATCATCATCATCATCATCATCATCATCATCATCATCATAATCATCTTCTTCATCATCAACAACAATAATAACATCATCGTCATCATCATCATCATCATCATCATCATCCACAACATCATCATCATCATCATCATCATCATCATCATCATCATCATCATCATCATCATCATCATCATAAACATCATCATCATCATCACTACCATCATCCACAACAACATCATCATTATTATCATCATAATCATTATCATCATCCACAACAAAATTATTATAATTATCATCACAATCATTATCATCATCACTAACAACATCATTATCATTACCGATCTTTTTTCCTCCATCCCCATTTATCATCGTCATCATGAACATTTCCTTAGTTTTCTGTTTGATGTAAGAAAAGCGGGCAACATGATTGGACTTTTTGTACCTGTTAAATACAAAGTCTGATTTTAATTTACAATCCCCGTAATCCCCACGGTAAATTCGTCACTCTTTAAACAACACAATAGTCCTTCTTAAACAAAATATAGAACATGGATATTGTAAGATATATGCCGTTAAGAAATTGATTTGCACTTTTACTATTTATGGACAAGTATCTCTTTCGCGGGTTGTTTCAGGAAATACAAATTGAAGAAGACGAAGTTTAAGACGTCTGCGGAAAAGAACGGGTTCAGTTATGTGATGGCTAAATTTCTGGAGGACACGGTGAAGGAGAGATGGAGCTCTGAGACAGCAGAACCTTGGCTCATGGCCGTCAAGGGGGCCCAGTGGGACAGGGTATGCATTCCGTTCGTCCATCCGTCTGTTCATTCACCCGTCTTTCCATCCGTCTGTCCGTCCGTCTGGTCGACAATCTCTATCAAACCGTCTTCCCCCAGGGTTGTTTCATTACATGCATATGTATGCCCGAATTGTTCATATGTGTGTCAGCTGTGAATTTCGTCTTTGATGTGTGCTCTTCTTGTACGTCACTTAACTTTATTTACAATGCATCTAGGTTTTTTCTAAAGCAAACGCCCCATCACCCTGTCTGTCTTTACCTGTGTCTGTCTTTCTGTATCTGTTTCTGTTTCTCTCTGTCTCTCCCCTATTTCACTGTGATTATTTAAATTTTCGTTCTTTTTAGCCTAGTCATTGAGACATTTGCAATGAAGGAGACTGCCCCAGATTCGACCCTTAAATTTACTTAACATATCATCTCCAAGCCTCGACATCTTTCTCAATCGTTAAAGCTGCATTACATATTTAAATAAAATTTACATGTTGGTCGTCAACGACATAAAGTAAAATTCAACCCACGAAGGCTCGTGACGGTGTTTACTCTCTGTTTGTCAGTCTCCCATCCACCCATCCCGTTTAGCACAATCATTAACTTCCGCAACTCACTCGGTGTGCTATTCTCCGCCCCCGCAGCCGGAGGGTCCGGGCTCCCATGTTCGAGACCGCCTGGACTACCCCGTGGTGCATGTGAGCATACAGGATGCCAAGGCCTACTGTATGTGGGTGGGGAAACGTCTGCCTACTGAAGAAGAGTGGGAGTTCGCCGCCCGGGGATCCGCCCTAGGTCAGTGTACTCATAAGTTAGTATGTTGTTTAGTGGTAGTTCACCGCCCGGGAATCCGATCTAGGTCAGTGTACCCATAAGTTAGTATGTTGTATAGTGGGAGTTCGCCGCTCGGAGATCCGCCCTAGGTCAGTGTACTCATCAGTTAGTATGTTGTTTAGTGGTAGTTCGCCGCCCGGGGATCCGCCCTAGGTCAGTTTACTCATAAGTTAGTATGTTGTTTAGTGGTAGTTCGCCGCCCGGGGATCTGCCCTAGGTCAGTGTGCTCATAAATTAGTATGTTGTTTAGTGGTAGTTCGCCGCTCGGAGATCCGCCCTGGGTCGGTGTACTCGTAAGTTAGTATGTTGTTTAGTAGTAGTTCGCCGCTCGGAGATCCGCCCTGGGTCGGTGTACTCGTAAGTTAGTCTGATGTTTAGTGGTAGTTCGCCGCCCGGGGATCTGCCCTAGGTCAATGTACTCAAAAGTTAGTATGTTGTTTAGTGGTAGTTTGCCGCCCGGGGATCTGCCCTAGGTCAATGTACTCAAAAGTTAGTATGTTGTTTAGTGGTAGTTCGCCGCTCGGAGATCCGCCCTGGGTCGGTGTACTCGTAAGTTAGTATGTTGTTTAGTGGGTGTTCGCCGCTCGGGGATCCGCCCTAGGTCAGTTTACTCATAAGTTAGTATGTTGTTTAGTAGTAGTTCGCCGCTCGGAGATCCGCCCTGGGTCGGTGTACTCGTAAGTTAGTCTGTTGTTTAGTGGTAGTTCGCCGCCCGGGGATCTGCCCTAGGTCAGTGTACTCATAAGTTAGTATGTTGTTTAGTGGTAGTTCGCCGCTCGGAGATCCGCCCTGGGTCGGTGTACTCAAAAGTTAGTTTGTTGTTAAGTGGTAGTTCGCCGTCGGGGATCCGCCCTAGGTCAGTGTACTCATAAGTTAGTATGTTGTTTAGTGGTAGTTCGCCGCCTGGGGATCCGCCCTAGGTCAGTTTACTCATAAGTTAGTATGTTGTTTAGTAGTAGTTCGCCGCTCGGAGATCCGCCCTGGGTCGGTGTACTCGTAAGTTAGTCTGATGTTTAGTGATAGTTTGCCGCCCGGGGATCTGCCCTAGGTCAATGTACTCAAAAGTTAGTATGTTGTTTAGTGGTAGTTCGCCGCCCGGGGATCCGCCCTAGGTCAGTTTACTCATAAGTTAGTGTGTTGTTTAGTGGTAGTTCGCCGCTCGGAGATCCGCCCTGGGTCGGTGTACTCGTAAGTTAGTCTGATGTTTAGTGGTAGTTCGCCGCCCGGAGATCCGCCCTAGGTCAATGTACTCAAAAGTTAGTATGTTGT
Source organism: Sinonovacula constricta (assembly GCA_007844125.1). Lineage (NCBI taxonomy): Eukaryota > Metazoa > Mollusca > Bivalvia > Cardiida > Solecurtidae > Sinonovacula > Sinonovacula constricta. Next base: position 8,307,206 of record CM017566.1, on the reverse strand, counting down.
TTAGTGGGAGTTCGCCGCCGGGGGATCCGCCCTAGGTCAATGTACTCAAAAGTTAGTATGTTGTTTAGTGGGAGTTCGCTGCTCGGAGATCCGCCCTAGGTCAGTGTACTCATAAGTTAGTATGTTGTTTAGTGGTAGTGTGCTGCTCGGGTATCCGCCCTAGGTCAGTATACTCAACAGTTAGTATGTTGTTTAGTGGGAGTTCGCCGCCCGTGGATCCGCCCTAGGTCAGTGTACTCATAAGTTAGTATGTTGTTTAGTGGTAGTGTGCTGTTCGGGTATCCGCCATAGGTCAGTATACTCAACAGTTAGTATGTTGTTTAGTGGTAGTTCACCGCCCGGGGATCCGCCCTAGGCCAGTGTACGCATTCATATTTTAATTATTCTTAAATGTGTTAAGTATGCTGCGTCCAGCCAGCGACTGTTCGGTTGAGCGAATATTTTTTAAACTGAGAATGAAAGCCTTACACAGAGTAATAGTTTACTATGTGTAAGTAAGGATAAGTTTCCCGATCGAGAATGAATGTGGGTTAATATATTATTTTTTCTCTCTAAATTAAACCAATTCTATCAGATAGCAAATGACCAAAGAAAAGAAAGAAAAAACAACAACACAAATAAAAGAACAAAACAAACAAACAAAACAATAAACAAACATACAAACAACAACAACAACAACAACAGACATTTCAATTAATTTGCTAGTAGTATGTAAATAGTAATACTGTTGCTTCGAATAGCATAAAATAATATTTTTGATCTCTGGACAAACAAGCATACTGACGGTATATTGAACATTATAACAGTAACCTGTACTTGTTTTGATGCATGTTTTGTATGTTATATATAACAGGATTGCAGTATCCCTGGGGAGACAAGTTTAGGAAAGAGAGAATGAATGTATGGCAGGTAGGACAATACAACATGCCTTTCTATCACAACTTTCTCCTATATTTGCCAACCATTGATGTGTTTTGGTCAGTAGTCGAACTCATGTAACCCTTTGATATTAATAACTAACAGTTAAAAATCTAACCTCTTTCATTGAATTGTAAATATGTAAATACCATGTTTTATACGAGAATAAACATTAATTTTGCATTTTACTAAAACATATTGAATGCTTGAACAGTCGTTGAATTTTAATGATAATGTGAACGTTAGAATATATTATAGAGATAAGCATACATAAACTATGATCCTGCAAACAAATTACAGTTTAACAATACACTAGTCGAACATATTATTATTCTGGTGTTAATAAAGAATACAAGTCAAGCATATGATTATTGTGGTGTAAATAAAAAAAAAAACAAGTCGAACGTATGTTTATTGTGGTGTAAATAAAGAACACTAGTAGAACGAATGATAAATCTGGTGTAAATAAAGAATACAAGTCAAACGTATGATTATTGTGGTGTAAAGAAGGAACACTAGTAGAACGCATGATTATTCTGGTGTAAATAAAGAACACTAGTAGAACGTATGATTATTCTGGTGTAAATAAAGAACACTAGTCGAACGTATGATTATTCTGGTGTAAATAAAGAATTCTAGTCGAACGTATGTTTAATCTGGTGTAAATAAGGAACAGGTTTTCACGAGTCGAACGAGTGATTTTTTCGGATTCAAGAAAAAAAGTAACACATTTATAATTACATAATCATGTATCTGGATATTTGATGCTATAGCAGTAACTACAAAAATACAAACAAACCTTAGTCGATCTTTTTTTTTATTTACCAGGGCAAGTTCCCGGACGAAGATAAGGGCTATGACGGTTGGACGGGCTTATCTCCGGTGGACGCTTTCCCATCCCAGAATAACAACAGTAAATTACACCCGTCCTACATAAACAATACCAAAAACTAGCATTTTCTTAATTGTTTTTAATGGCCTGCTGCACCGCTTGTTCATTATTGTCATTTTCAAATTACAATATTACTGAAGGCATTTATCATGCAATAATGTATATCCAAAGTGGAATCGAATCCATGAATTTCAAATAAATGACTTATACATTACAGCACTTATCAAAACTATCATTTTTTAACCCATTGATCTGTTGTCAACGATGATAACCTGTTTACATACAGTCGGGTAGATTGTACAATCTTCACGGGCACTAAGGAGGTGCCATCAGTCGGGTAGATTGTGCAATCTTCACGGGCATTAAGGAGGTGTCATTAGTCGGGTAGATTGTCCAATCTTCACGGGCACTAAGGAGGTGCCATCAGTCGGGTAGATTGTCCAATCTTCACAGACATTAAGGAGGTGCCATCAGTCGGGTAGATTGTCCAATCTTCACGGGCATTAAGGAGGTGCCATCAGTCGGGTAGATTGTCCAATCTTCACGGGCATTAAGGAGGTGCCATCAGTCGGGTAGATTGTCCAATCTTCACAGGCATTAAGGAGGTGCCATCAGTCGGGTAGATTGTCCAATCTTCACGGGCACTAAGGAGGTGCCATCAGTCGGGTAGATTGTCCAATCTTCACGGGCACTAAGGAGGTGCCATCAGTCGGGTAGATTGTCCAATCTTCACGGGCACTAAGGAGGTGCCATTAGTCGGGTAGATTGTCCAATCTTCACGGGCACTAAGGAGGTGCCATCAGTCGGGTAGATTGTCCAATCTTCACGGGCACTAAGGAGGTGCCATCAGTCGGGTAGATTGTCCAATCTTCACAGGCATTAAGGAGGTGCCATCAGTCAGGTAGATTGTCCAATCTTCACGGGCATTAAGGAGGTGCCATCAGTCGGGTAGATTGTCCAATCTTCACGGGCACTAAGGAGGTGCCATCAGTCGGGTAGATTGTCCAATCTTCACGGGCACTAAGGAGGTGCCATCAGTCGGGTAGATTGTCCAATCTTCACGGGCACTAAGGAGGTGCCATCAGTCGGGTAGATTGTCCAATCTTCACGGGCACTAAGGAGGTGCCATCAGTCGGGTAGATTGTCCAATCTTCACGGGCACTAAGGAGGTGCCATCAGTCGGGTAGATTGTCCAATCTTCACGGGCACTAAGGAGGTGCCATCAGTCGGGTAGATTGTCCAATCTTCACAGGCATTAAGGAGGTGCCATCAGTCAGGTAGATTGTCCAATCTTCACGGGCATTAAGGAGGTGCCATCAGTCGGGTAGATTGTCCAATCTTCACGGGCACTAAGGAGGTGCCATCAGTCGGGTAGATTGTCCAATCTTCACGGGCACTAAGGAGGTGCCATCAGTCGGGTAGATTGTCCAATCTTCACAGGCATTAAGGAGGTGCCATCAGTCGGGTAGATTGTCCAATCTTCACGGGCATTAAGGAGGTGCCATCAGTCGGGTAGATTGTCCAATCTTCACGGGCACTAAGGAGGTGCCATCAGTCGGGTAGATTGTCCAATCTTCACGGGCATTAAGGAGGTGCCATCAGTCAGGTAGATTGTCCAATCTTCACGGGCATTAAGGAGGTGCCATCAGTCGGGTAGATTGTCCAATCTTCACGGGCACTAAGGAGGTGCCATCAGTCGGGTAGATTGTCCAATCTTCACGGGCACTAAGGAGGTGCCATCAGTCGGGTAGATTGTCCAATCTTCACGGGCACTAAGGAGGTGCCATCAGTCGGGTAGATTGTCCAATCTTCACGGGCACTAAGGAGGTGCCATCAGTCGGGTAGATTGTCCAATCTTCACGGGCACTAAGGAGGTGCCATCAGTCGGGTAGATTGTCCAATCTTCACAGGCATTAAGGAGGTGCCATCAGTCAGGTAGATTGTCTAATCTTCACGGGCATTAAGGAGGTGCCATCAGTCGGGTAGATTGTCCAATCTTCACGGGCACTAAGGAGGTGCCATCAGTCGGGTAGATTGTCCAATCTTCACGGGCACTAAGGAGGTGCCATCAGTCGGGTAGATTGTCCAATCTTCACGGGCATTAAGGAGCTGCCATCAGTCGGGTAGATTGTCCAATGTTCGCGGGGACTAAGGAGGTGCCATTTCGATGTTGCCAAACACTACTCTGTTGGGCGCCAACGAGAGATATGGACGACAGGGGAGGCCACTGCAGCGGTGGTGTGCATATAAAATGTCTCAGTTATCTCTTTACAATTGCCAATATTAAATCTTGCTGGGTTTTTTTAACCCACGAAGAACGGCATAAATCGCAATGTCCGTACGGCGTGCTTAAGTTTGTTGACTTTACGAGTCTGCTCATGTTATCTATGTAATCGACGACTTATGTTAAAATGCAGTTGTATAGTTTGATATATTTTAGAACTAATAATAGTCTTAACCGGAACATAAATTGTCGGAGATGTCGGAGGAACGTTCCAAATAGTCAACATGTGGCAATCGTAAAACACGGAAATGGTTATAACTTAGTGTTTATTATTTTGTCAGGATAGTTCCCAATCCACGTAGACATTTCCAAGTAAAAACTTGTTCTTTTCACAAATTTTTGAATATATTTTTTTGGATTCGTAAGTAAAAAAATGATGCAACTTTTTATGGTATTTCACGAATCCATAGCTTCTACATAGTGGCAGAAAATCTAACACAAAATAGTACATTATGATCTTACTTGAGCCCTACTTATTCCACGGAAGATATACACGGGACTATTTTTACAGAACTGAAATCTCTCCGTGAGAACTCCGTCATGTAGGCTGTTTATGAATTTGATCATGGGATACAAATCTTGTGTTTCAGCCCTTTTAGAAGTTGTTTCTATGGGGATATGTTGTTGCGATATTGCTATCCTTTAGATTACAAAGATTTCATGACCTCTTCTTAGAGACTCAATCTAAAAATATCTATAAATATCTGGTAAAACACGAGCGTCTTTCTGACAGTCACTATCTTTCTGACAGTCACCATCTTTCTGACAGTCACCGTCTTTCTGACAGTCACTATCTTTCTGACAGTCACCATCTTTCTGACAGTCACCATCTTTCTGACAGTCACCGTCTTTCTGACAGTCACCATCTTTCTGACAGTCACCGTCTTTCTGACAGTCACCATCTTTCTGACAGTCACCATCTTTCTGACAGTCACTATCTTTCTGCCAGTCACCATCTTTCTGACAGTCACCATCTTTCTGACAGTCACTATCTTTCTGACAGTCACCGTCTTTCTGACAGTCACCATCTTTCTGCCAGTCACCATCTTTCTGACAGTCACCATCTTTCTGACAGTCACTATCTTTCTGACAGTCACCATCTTTCTGACAGTCACCATCTTTCTGACAGTCACCATCTTTCTGACAGTCACTATCTTTCTGACAGTCACCATCTTTCTGACAGTCACTATCTTTCTGACAGTCACCGTCTTTCTGACAGTCACCATCTTTCTGACAGTCACCGTCTTTCTGACAGTCACCATCAGAAGACAGTCACCATCTTTCTGACAGTCACAATCTTACAGACACACTTGGGAGTGTCTCGCAGGATATTTACAAGAGCAACCATTTAGATCAGGGTCATATTCCAGACCACACATTCCTTATCAATGACTACACGTACTTTTTAAGGTCCATTACTGTGTCAATTTTACTGGTATTGAATCAAACTTAACCTGCTCACTGATATGCACATGGAAATGTGTATCGCATTATACGAGTATTGTCCAGTAAAATCCTTATAGTCAAGTCAATGATACATTAACAGTCGCGTCGGCTCCAGGTACGGGAGGCCCCGGGTTCGATCCCGGGCCGCGACATACCAAAGTCGTTAAAAATGGTAGTGGTATAGCTCCCTTGCTAACGCTCAAGCAAATATATAGGGTAGTTCCACGACTGGTTGACCCGGTGTCAGGATAATGTGACTGGGTGTGGTATCATGCCAGGTGTTCACGGCATGCTATACACCGTGAAGGCAGCACTATATCTGCTTCAAGTGGACACCGTCTCTAAATAACTGAAATACTGTTGGTGGGACGATAAACCCAATAAACAAACAAACAAACATTTACAGTTGTACATGTTGTATCTTCGGGACCATATGTCAACTCCAGTAACTTTTCTTATTATTTATAATAATTGACTACCTTTTATACTGCTTACAAGCTTTGTGTAATAATAATAATAATAATAATAATAATAATAATAATAATAATAATAATAATAATAATAATAATAGTAATAATAATAAGTAATAATATTAATAAATTATATGTATATATTTTATTGTTTATATTCCAGATTTCCATTCCCCGTCAAGTATATATTCGATATTTTAAATGTTTATATTCCTGATTTCATTTCTAGGTCAGCTATCTGCGACATGCTTCAGTTGTTTATTTCCTACTATGGTATAAAAAATATTTAAGAAGGAAAGTATTTTATCATCAGCATTCTCAAATGTCGAAGTAGTAATCCTACGGAACTAAACATTGAGAATAATTCCCCCCTTTTCCCGATTTCCTTTCTCCATTTGCTTGTATTCCTGATGTTCTTGCCATGCCAATATTCTCCCCGTCAGTTTCAATCATTTGTATTGATGATTTTCTTTCCCTTTTTCAGCTATGTATGACATGCTTGGTAATGTATGGGAGTGGACAAGCACCAGATACTACGAGCGCGTGGTAGACCGGAAGTTGCAAGAGCTGCGGTTTGTGCTCAAGGGGGGCTCGTACCTAGACTCACGGGATGGCAGATTTAACTACGTGGTCCGGACATCTAACAGGTACGTGGACCAACTCTTAACATTTTCTGTTGTGTGGAAGTGAATGAGCACTTGGAGAACCATCCTTTAACACTACTGGGGTCCGCCCTGACAATATAAATCAATATTGTACCCAGTTTTATAAAAATACTGGATTAATATTTGGATTTTTTCCCATTCTTAATCAGCACTCACTGTTCTAATCGCATCAAGAGCAATATAAGTCTGGGATAAAAGTGACATAGTAAGGTCGAACTTTATCTCAAGAACATACCATACATGTACGTCCAACAAGAGGTGTTAACCTGACATTATGAACATTTTATTTTCTAGAATGGGCCAGGCTCCAACGTACACCGCCCATAACGTCGGGTTCCGGTGTGCCGCCAGCGCCCCCCATCTGGTCCGGAAGGCACGTCAGGCGGACCCGAAATACCAGAAACCCGCAGCAGAAACGACGACCACCAAACGACCGCCCAAGTTACACCGGCTGGAGGAAATGGCTTTCCCACCGGCGGAATCTGAACGACGACGACGGAAGAGGCGGCAAGAAGAGTTATGAGACGTGTTAAAATTAGTTATAACGTACAATCGTGTTGTGTTCATCGGGCTCTAATGTCATGCACAGGCAATCATTTGTTTCGTTGTTTGAAGTTTTGCTTACAAGTATGAGAGTATGAGAGCCTACAAATCAATCTTTGTTCAAATTATGTCCTCACCTCAGTAGTATTTACTCGATTATGTTTTTGTTGATGAATGCAAGTTTTCAATTTTGACAAATCTCTGTATGGTATTATCTGTGATCCTGTCTTCATGCTTTTCGTGCAAATACAGATAAGTGTGTTGATTCCAGATATAAGTGTACTTGGTAAAATGACATTAAATATAAATAATGTGTTTAAACTTTTCCACATAAAAAGATTGACTCAAATACGAAATTTACAATATTTTGAATTGTAGTTTTAATCAACCATGTTTGCCTATTTTGGTTTTAAATCTTTATGCAAACGACTTACACCCAATAAGGAAGAATCTAACAAAAACGAATCAAAAAAAAAGTAATCACCATATAAACTAGAAAATGCATTATAGAAACTGTACATATAGCGACAATAACCTACACCTATAAGTTGAACAGTGATAGATTTCCTCCCGAGAATCATTCTTTGTTTCGTTAGATTGTTGCAGAGTAAAACCGACTGATTCTTTTTAGCATTGGTTTATTTTGCTTTAAAGAAACATTTACCCACATGACATACGCAATACAAACACTAGTGTGTGTTAGGAGTCCCAACTGTTGTATGAATGGTAGAATATTTCAATTAAACTATGCTATCGTATGTTTGTGTTTTTATCTCAGTATGAATCCGAAATTGGAGATAAACTAGCTAAAATATAAGCCTCCACAATCACGTGTCTAAAGATTTATAAACCAACACCATGATATCTGATAAACTTAAACACACTGTTAATCAAGCTGTATATACGTCGTTATAAAACACCCTGTTATGCGTTCTGTCGCACAAATGTTATTTTAGTATGGCGCGGAATGAAAGGAAAGGTCCTGTCATTTTTTTATCATAAAACTATAAAAATAGTTAAATGATGACAAAAGCTAAAGTTGCTCTTTTCCTCTTATATATCCTCATTTTGTATTACTATTGGCGTGAACATTTGTATTGCCATTGTATTGAGTAAACCATTTAATCATAAATATTATAATAAAGCAGAATGCTAAAGCTGGCTAATAATCTTTAGTCACTTTAATTTTACCGTCAAAATCTACAATATAGACGATAAAACAGCAGGCAACAACATACTGCGAACGCGTAGCCAGCAACAGGCACAATGCACATGTACAATAATTGTAATGTGTAACAAAATATTTATGTTAAAGTCATAAGAAACATAAGAAAATGTACCTTTACGGGTTATTACATCTAGAACAATATAGGCATATTCTTATACATTATAATGGCATGTTTAACAGCAAAAAAAAAATGTAAAGGTTCGACGTTTTGCCTTAGTTCGGAAGGTAAAAACAAAACAGCTGGTACATGTAAGTTAAACTGTTCTGTCGGGTATTGTAATTACTTTGTATTTAGGGCCTATTGATGCAGAGGAACGGGTGGGGCAAGTCTCATTAAAGATAATTACGGGATGCGTTGAATTAATGATACGGGGCCTAACTGCCCCAGGCTTTGAAGTACACGCTCGTAACCCCAATCAATCGCGTTAAAAGTTATTCATCGATAGTTTGCGTCGAAATAGGGTCAAAGGTTAACTGATGTAAGTGTTCATTTGTATTTACAAAGCTTTGAAAAAGAGTTTATTTGTTATAAACAACGACACAAACAGTGAGATTTCCTGCATGAGGCCAACTGCTGTGGTGGTTTGACAGAGACAGACCTCAAGAACGACACACCTGTATAAATACATGATACAACGATTCGAAATTAGTCATATTTTAGTGCGGTTTAAGTTAAAACAATGCAAAGTGGCGCAAAGAAGAAAAGGAATGATGTTCAAGGGACGCATTAGGAAGTGCATAATTGTTGTTTTGGCTGGTCAAAACGCGCCATAACATTGGTTGTGATGAAATATAACGTAATGACAAGTACATTACAGAAATAACAGACAGAAACTCGTTGAACGTCACGATAAATTCAAATCATTTAGCTCAACAAATCAGGCGTCATCGCAAAATGAGTTTACTTGCAGGAGAATAAACACAGCCGTGATGGAGGTCATAGCCAGTGGACAGTGATTATAACCTTATTGGAACAAACTACTGTGTGTTGGTGCTTAAGATATATATCAGATGTGATAACAGTGAGTGTAATGATACAATAAGACCTAAATATACCGCTTGATCTTGTATGGATTTGAATTAAGAACAACTTCAAGGATAGTAAGAAACGAAACTACAAAACGCGGAGTCCAACTAATGCGGATACTAAACACTGAACAATAAAGTTTTTACACTTGATTGTCACTTTATTTGCACCAGAAATTAAGACAACGGTAGTTAAAGACAGATGTGCGGACAGATCATCCGGATTGTGTAAACAGTGGTCACGGAACATGTATGTTCTGGCGAATTTCGTTCTACTGTAAGCCGATACATATCTACTGAATGTTGTTGAAAATGAAAAGCGCAGATAACTCCTTCAACAAAGTATTGTGTAGATGATTATTTGTTACCTACGCTAAAGAAATGGTTGCAGTAAGTTTACAATTTATTATTATACATATAATAGTATGCATGTTCGTATTTTATGGAAGCCGAAACATGCCAAAATATTTTACGACCCGATTTTAACCATTATCATTGGCGCCTCTCTTGCGAGCGTTGTTTCTTATGAAATGCTGTTTATGGGCACGACAGAGGAGCCGTCAATAACACGATGTAGCATTTGTTATTTGAGGCCCTTTTCAGAAAAGAGAATCGAGTGTTTCAGTTTTTCAACAACGTACCTTGCAACAATAAAGTGCCGCTTGCAATTATAAAAAACAGCAGGCATTAACAGAAAAACGCAGCCGTTTGGCGAGGTCTTGTTTAACAAAAGAAACCGAGTATGCCGATGTTAGTCATGTTGCTTGTATTTACAGATGTCGCAGACATCAAGAAAGAAAACACAGTAGCATATAATATAGTTCTCATCAGAATTACAGTTCGTTACTCTATAATATTTATATAATAAATCGACAGTTTAAATAGAGTGTTCAGTCCGCAGAATAGCCATCTACTTATTTACAGTGCATGTTCTCTATGGCGCCTTGGATGTCGCACATCCGTGCTCTTGCTTATGCCAAATTTAAATAAGCATAAGCCATTCATAACAAGCACTTTTCTGCTGATATCTTTTTACACAATATGTTCTGATAAAGTCTTAGTGTAAATAGTGTAGATTATAACAGGACCTCGTCCGGCGGTAGATTCTGATAGTACCAAGTCCGGCGGTAGATCCTGCTAGGCCTCGCCCGGCGGTAGATCCTGATAGGACCTCTTCCGGTTGTAAATCCTGATAGGACCTCTTCCGGTGGTAAATCCTGATAGGACCTCTTCCGGTGGTAAATCCTAAAGGATCTCGTCCGTTGGGAGAACGGATCTTGTTATTAAATCCCTTTACGTTAACATGGATATGGTAGTAGTATAAACGGGATATAGTTATTATAAGATATTTTTTCTTTATAACAATATACGTAAGTTGTTCTTATTACCAAACCCATGCTGTTGTCATACTGAGATAATTTCTCTTTGTTACCAGATATCTCGTTTCTTCAAGACATTTTAGTGATAACGTGGAAAATCAAAATCTGGTTATTTCTAGGTTTGATCTAATAACTAACGGAGGTGTGAGCGTTCATGGTCTAGTGGTTAAGACGTTGGACTCCGGATCGGAGGCTCCCGGGTTCGAACCCCGAACACGTGATGTTAGTCTTGAGCAAGACTATTTACTGCACACTGCTCCAGGTATTCAGTACCTGAGTACTGCATCTACCCAGGAAGTGGACAGTAGAGAGGGATTAATATAAGTTAAAAGAACTTGTTTCCCAATCGACTATAAATAAATAGGTTTAAACTTAAGGAGGTTACTCGCAATTACGAGAAAAAAATGTTGATTTTATTTCTAGATACATTTTTATGTAATTTTACTTCAAACTGGCACTTTCCAGCTATCGTTGTACTCTATATGCAAAAAAATAAATATAATTGTCATGAATATGCCCAATTGTGAATGGTATACGGCCTTTTAAAATCAACAGCTCTGAGAAAGCTACAATGTAAGAAATGTTCATATGACGATGATAAATGATGCTGCTGTTGTTATTGTTGTTGTTGTTGTTGATGATAATGATGATGATGATGATGATGATGATGATGATGATGATGATGATGATGATGATGATGATGATATTTCTACTGCTGCTGCTTATAATTACGATACCATGCTGCTGCTGATAATTATAAAGAAATGTTCGATCTCTGACTTTCGTATGGTTTTATATCTTTTTCAGATGACCTATTAATCATCAGGCAAGGGTAGTCAGGGCACATGTAACCCAAGTTACACCAAACAAAATAAAAACGGGGAAGTGTGTCATGAGCAAATAATGTCAAGCATACGCAGTTTCAACTCGTTACCTTCCGAGAACAAGTCTAGAGCGGCTCGAAGTTTATTCAGCGATCCATACTCTGAGAACGGAACTAGTGACCACAGAGAGCAACTGGCTAGTGACTATATCAACTTCATCGTGCCGCCCGTGCTGGTCTGTGTTGGCGTGTGCTGCAACCTCCTGACAGTTCTGGTGATGCAGTCTAAATACTTCCGGTCCGTATCAACATCAGTCTACCTCAAGTTCGGGGCTCTTACCGATACAATGGGTCTATTAGTTCTTCTTACGGCTCATTGGCTGTATGTGAATTTTCCATGGGTATATGTGAGGACCGGATCGTCCCACGTGATGTGCAAGTTTTTTAATTTTACCGGAAGCAGTATATCTGATCTTGGAATGCTGATTACTGCGACGATGACGTTAGAGAGGGCAATGGCTATAGCGTCCCCACTGGGCGTCATGAAACATTGTTCAGTGAAAAAAGCTTACAGAACAACAGCCGTGCTTGTTTTCGTCGTGACATTGAAGAATTGCCATTTTCTATTTTCGTCTGATATAGTTCCAGCTGATCGTAACGATCGGTTATGCGACGTAAATGTTGCTGAGTTAGGTCAGGTGTATGAGGTGTTTTGGATGGATATCTTCCCATGGATAAATGTTGTGTATGTCGGAACCTGTGCTGTAATTCTGATAGCCAGTAATGGTGTTCTATTATGGAGTGTTGGACACTCGGTGGCAGAACGTTACGGTACTGGGAAACACAAGTCGAGGCATCGCCATCTGCTGCCAATGCTACTGGGAGAATCTGTACTAATGGTATTGCTGACATTTCCGTTCACCATTCACACGTCTTTATTGGCAATCCGGCTAAAATACGATACAACATTATACACAGATCCTGACAAAGCTGCCAGGGAGAATCTTGTTTTTTCGGTCACGTTTTACGTTTTCTATGCAAACAAGTGCGCTAACTTTTTTATGTATTGTATAACTGGAACAAAGTTTCGGCAAGTTTTAAAGGGACAGGTGCTTACGTGTATTGGCAAAACAGATCGACTCAGAAGACGTGTTGGCGTGTCGATGTCAATATCAACTGTATTTACAGATACATTCTCTACTCGGAAGAAACGTAGCTTCCGGAAATGTACGGAGACATCCGACGTTGATTTAAGTGATGATAACGGTATGTTTTGTAATGGGGGATATGATGGAGACATTCTTGAAGAAACGCAGCCGAGTGTAACGTGTTATCTGTGACAACATGTTCGTCAGTATGTAACCGTGCTGATCGATTACAACCGTCTTATCAACAACTTCTGTCTGTCAACATTTACTTCCATATGATGGTTTAAGTATCATTTTTCTAAAAGACAAAAAATACAATTATTAGTTTATATTTAGGATCTAAATCTAAAACCATATTTGTTTGAACTGAATAAGAAAATATGACAAAGTCGTATGAGAATTGTAACATATACCACAATTTGAAAAAGGTACAATCGGACAAATGTAATCCATGTGAAACGTGTTAAATACTTACTGCTTAGCAACACTATGATATATTCCTTTTAACTATAATCTAAGTTTCCATTCTGAAACATAAAGAGACAATGCATATTGATTGTGAGACTTAACACGCTATTTCATTTCCATAGTGATAGAGACATTTTTTAATTAAAATACTAATTATAAAGATGAAACAGAGCGTTATGATCTTATTTATCTTACTCATATCAGTAGTTGAAATCATCAGGTATATAAAGTTACTCAAACTATGTTCTCATTAACTATTAATTTTTTATATATTTTGTCTTATTTTCTTGTTTTGTTGTTGTAAATATGCTTTGGTAAAAATATATATATCTTTAAAATATTCGACAGTTGTGTGATTCCTTTTAATCTGTTTTGTTTTGTTTTGTTAATCCGTTTATTTACAAATATTTACATACACAAACACATGTAAAACGTACAGCAAGAATTTGTAAAAAATGGATAGGCAATTTTCATCTATTTCTTTATCACCCAATGGCTATTGTCTAAGCATTTTATAGGTACATGTAGCCGCTTGAAGTGGCCATCTTCTTAAACAATTGGAAAAGTTAGAAATCTAGAAACTGGTCAGTTCAAAAGGCTGCAGTGTACATTTGTAAGCATATATTTTTATCCTACAAATACCCCGATATATACATTAACTAGAACTGTATATATATATACACACAGATATACAGTTTTATATATATATATAGTTTTCAGATAAGACATTATTACTCTCCAATTACTGTGTAGTGTTACCTACCATTACCTTGGCAGTCAATTTGTTGCCACATTAAAATTTGAATGCTGAAAATGCTCAAATAAGGATAACAGATTGCATTTAATAGACTATTAGAAAAAGTGTACGTGTAAAGCGGTCTTACAGAAAATCACACTTCGGACCGTACCGCCAGATAGGTGTTATAATGGGTTGGGACGCAATAAGAAGACTATTTCCAGTGCCTTTAAGCACCCCAGTCGGTTCTTTCACTTTCCAAGGTGCTGACTGTTTGTTTATCTCTATGCATTTAATGTCTGGTCTGACACTTTTTGACATTCTACATTAACTTGTCCGTTAGCGTTTGTCTAGTGGTAGCTGAATTCGAATTATGTGGACCATTTATAGTTTACTACTTTTTGAAAATAACAAACCTCCGCATTCATATAATAATCCGGGATTATTACTGTAAGGAATGACAGTGAAGACTGCATTGTAAATAATAGAAGTTATTAACGTGGAATAAGTCGTATAAACAAATACTTTAATTGCTTCATAATGGTTTACATAAAGATGACAAATCACCGTACGATGCCCATAGATACTGTTGCTATCTGTTCAACAGCTAGCGTTCTAGAGAAGTGCTTTAATTGCCAACTACATTGTGTACAACTTTGCTAACATTGTGATAATCACAATGTGTAAATCGCCTTTAACAAAAAATAGAGAGCACTAAATCTACCTTCATTTCGTACGAAAAAAAACTATAACTCTAGTGACTCCTGGTTTATGTTATAACTTAAATAGAAATCCTATTTATAACCGTTGGATAACAGTAAAGATGACAGGCCGTGTTTACGCTAGATTATAGATGTTGAATTTCCATTCATTCCTATTCTTTGAAGCCAACGGATATTTGCTATCATTCAAGCTCAACATTGTCAGAGTGCAATTTGTTTTGATAGTATTTACAGCATGCTTTTGTCACTGAAATGCACCGCAACAGCGTCAAGTGCAGTCTAGGCCCACGGCCGCAAGGTGCTTGTCAGGTGGACCTGGGTAGGACGGAATGTTCAAATGCTTACAACGTAGACGTTATGAAAAATCCGAACGCGATAGGTCTGTTGCAAACTAAGGTTTATTTTAGACAGGGAAATCAAATGATATGAAAAATATTACACCGTCTGAAAGATATTTATAAATCACAATGCCGTTGATAATTTCACTTTTAATGGTTGTGTCTGTTTTCATCGGTAATGCAGGTAAGCATTGAAATATTTTCTTCATTTTCTTTCTTTCTTTCTTTCTTTCTTTCTTTCTTTCTTTCTTCCGTTCAACAATATACTGGATCTTAAAAAGATAGTTGGCCGGAAAGATGCTTGGAGCTTTCTTGGTTTATTTTGGATCTTAAATAAGGTGGGAACACAATCTACCGCTTTGCCGCTGTCAACCCGATTGACGTGTTTAGTTGTAGGTTAAAAGATGCGCCGGGATTTCTTCGGAAAAGGATGCTTGGAGCTTTCTTGGTATCTTTTGGACCTTAAGAGAATGAGTGTGAGGTGAAAAGATACTGGTAGCTTTCTTTATACCTTTTGAATCTTAAAAAGGATACTTGGGTGGGTACCTATGCCTCCAGAACGGGTGTTGGGAGCTTTCTTGTGATCTTTTGAGCCTTAAAAAGAGGGTGGGTGCACAATATATCTTTTTACCCCATCAACTATACTAGGGGCTTGCTTGGTATCTTTTGGATCTTACTCGTACCTTGTGCCGGGATTTCTTCGGGAAAAGATGCTGGAAGCTGTCTTGCTATCTTTTGGATCTTAAAAAGATGGTTGTGCTAGCGCTATGTGCCAGGTGTTATAGTTGGAAAAGATGCTGGGAGCTTTCTTGGACCTTAAAAAGATAGTTGCACGGAAAAGATGCTGGGAGGTTTCTATGGTATCTTTTGGATCTTAAAAAGATGGTTGTTAGTGGGTACATAACCTCCGGACTCCGAAAAATGTGTCGGAAAGGGTGCCTGGAGCTTTAATGGGATCTTTTGAGCTTTTAAAAGATAGTTGATCTCCGGAATGGGTGCCGGAAATGGTATTGGAGCTTTCTTGGGATCTTTTTAGCCTTAAAAAAAGGAGTGGGTAAAAAAACTACCTTTTTACCCCATCATGTATACTACTAAACAGTATCACAAACAAAACACGTATGTTATTGCATATAAAGCAGGTCTACAATTCATTACGGGGCATCAAGTAAAGTGTCCGTTATACACCAGTTTATTTAAACAGACTTTGCCGACCAATTTGGAACCGTCCATTATACATAAGGCAAGAAAATATTGTATCAACGCTTTTATTTGATTATCTTGTTTTTAAATGTATTGTGCTGCTGAAATAATGATATATTTCCATGAATACAACACGTAATATCTTTGTTAATACATTTGTTAATCGAAAAGCAACAAGAAACATCCGCCTTAGAAGGGAATCGAACCGCGGGTCAATTGATTGGTACATGTAATCATTACTCACTGCTACACTACAGCGACAACGTCAGTAGGATGTTGGTTCAGTGGTTGAATACTTTAATCGAATGCTGATGTTAAGTGTTTCATTTTCACTTTATGTGTGCATTAATTTACCAAATTTAAGCTTAATGTATTATGACCTAAAGTTTAATAAGCTTTCTTCAGTTATTGTTCAGAGTGTCTCAGTTAATAGCAATTATATACGAGATAGAAGCAATTCGCTAGTCGGCGTTGTTTCTCATACTGTATTGTATGTGTTCCAGTATAATGTGTATGCCTTGTACAATCGTCATACAATGGGAGGAAATAAAGATATATACAATCAGCGGCCAAGGTGATGGGTCGCGCAGAGTCGCTATTTGTAAAAATTACATTGAATACATACGCGAGCGAATTCAATCCATGACCAAATGGCTTTATAGCATTCATTTAATGATAAAAAACATTTTAAAACTTGAACTTATTAAGTTTATGACGTAGAGATGCAGTAGAAAATAAGATTTCTCAAGCTGAGTGGCTAAATGCATTCATGTATTGTTCGCAGTAATATGCATTTACATTCAGTTGATCTTAAATTGAAGGGTTATTTTATCGCGAAGCACCAAGCTGATTTTTTTAGTTTGGGTTTAAGACGTACGCCTGGAATATTATAGCTATGACTATGTGTTCATTATTAGCTATGTGACCTGCGACACTCGTGAACTTTGTTATGTTTTGTTTAAATACCAAACAAGCACACGACGTCGCACCGACGTCAGAATTCAATTGAAGGCTGGCGTCATATGGCCGCTGGATTTACGTTCGAAAATAAAAGAATTTAAACGTCATTTTTCGACGTTGTATCGACATCGTATTTCGACCAAAACTGACCAGAACCCAACCCCTATCCGCTTACTTTATCTGCTTTCAGCCAGTAACTGACCACTTTACAACTTGAAACGACGCGTTCTGTATTTAAAACTCTATAATACTACACATTTAAAATGTATTGTTAAGTTTTACAAAAGTTAAAAAATTGAATTACTTAAGATGCTTCACAATTGGCCAAATATCATTTATTAGACTATTAATTATTTGTTTATTGTCATTTGACATTTTTCTGCCATAATATAAATCGAATCAATCGTCCAGCATTATTTAGCTTGTACCAGAACTTCAAATTATGTTATAATAGTCCAGTGGCTGCGACCAATGTCGTGTTTAAGGGTCTATGTTGCGCTAAGAGCTATTAATACATGGATCTATTGTTTCCAAACGCAGCTTTCAAAATGGCAGCTTCACATGTAACTAGGCGTTTGCACAATGCCTCGATATATAGTTTTTATTTGCTGCTGACAGACACTTTACCTTAAAATACATTTTAGCTTTAAATGTCTGATAGCCAATATTTATGTTAAATATATCATGCTTCCTTTCCCGTAATCTTTTTGATTAGCCATTGCTATTCAGAAACCATTAAGCTATAAAAATCCCAAATCGAATAATATAACCTCATTGTTGAAAGTTATTTATGTTGTAGATGCAGCATCGTGAGTACTTTTTATTTACAACTCAGCAATAAACCATACTTCTACTACTGCGAATGTCCCCACAATATCTTCCAAAATTGCTGCTGCTGCTCCGGTGGCTGCTTCTGCTACTACAACTATAAGTACCCCTTTATCACACAACTCCATTCACTACTTTGTTACGACCGGAGTCGCTATTTATGATTTATTTATAAAATGACACGTTTACTAAAAGACGAAATGGTGTAACAGAAAGAACAAGCCAGCAACAAACTAGTACAATAAAGGTTTATTTTAATAAACAATTAAATTTATAGCGTAACAAAATAATAACATATATATGAGACAAAATTTGAGAATGCAAAATAAATGTTAGCTTACAGTTTGTCCCTTTAAGCACAGTTGAAATAATCCAATGGTAGAACAATACACGAATGTAATTAATATAATTCCAAATCCAACACTTTAATATTTATATCACTGTAGAATATAGTAAAAATATATGACAAAGTCCTATGAGTACTGCAACATATACCAAACTCCGAAAAGGCGCAGAACAAAGGTATTTCACATGCAAGCCAAGCGAAAAGTAATAACAATTGTGTGATGAGTCATTAAAGGAAAAGAGCAAGCCCGACAGTTACCGCCTTGGAACGGTCAGTCGGCAATATGGACCGACTGGGGTGCAATAGCCGGTTTTACAGAGATCTAACCTCGCACTTCCTGAGGGGTTTCTCAAATGCAGGCAATGAAAAGAAAACCGATCTATTCGAAAAATGTCTATGCGGTGACGTTTTCTTGTATAAGTTGTGACGGTATTCGTAACGTAATTGAATAATAATGTCCACATGGTCCCTAGAAGAGAGGGAAGTATCATTTCCATAAGAAGAAGTACACAGAATATGACTAGAGAATAAGTGTAAATAGTTTTAGTTTCCTGTTCGTGTATAGATGGAATCGAGGAAACAAAGCCCAAAGTCCCTTAAAGGAAAATACAAGTAACAATCCTTTAAGGATTAATTAAATTGCAACATAAAGTACAAGCATACATGGGGGATATATCTGCTGATAACAATTCGTTACATTAATAAATAACAGTAACATAGTGAGAATAACATAATAGGTGAGCAATGCAAGATATCACAACACGCTCTCGTGAAAATGTTAGTGGAAATTCTGAGAAACAATAAATTATAATAACATAACGTATATAGATATATGGCAATATATTCAGTACAAAATCGTTGGAAGAATGATATAACCAAGGGAAAATCACAATTTTAATTCCTAATTTAAAGAACGAATATAATTCATTTTAAAGTGAGATTCAGCGTTGTTTTATAACAATCCATGTGACACTGTTATAGTTAGATTAACACACTACTTTAATATTATGAGATATGACTGCGAAGAAAATACCTGACATGTAAATGAAGCATTTCTTGACAATATTTTACTTCTAAATTGCTACAGCAAGACTTTTAATTTTACAAATAAGGACTACTTTTTAAAAATTCTTTCACGGCAATGAATTTATTGCCTCAAAATATAAAAGCAATATGAAAACACTTATGTAGCAAGGCACAAGTCATCCTGCATCGTGCCCTATATGGGTGAGACAACGTTAGCAGTATCAATGCCCTTTACATGAGATTTCACAGTAGTTATAACATCAGGATTTTTGTGGGTTTTTTTATTTAAAAAAAATGACAATTGTGAAAAAATTGTCGGCTTTTTATATTTGAATGTTATTACATATTAACTCATCACAATACAACATTTTTTGTTGCTTTGGGTTGTTTTCAAAAATTCGATGGTTTCCTTCGTGTTTTTTTTTTAAATTTCCCATTTGACACATATGACGTCATGACATTTTTATTGTATGTAGTTATTAAATCGTTCTTTTTATACGCTTTCTCTTGGGCAGTTTTATTTCAAACTACTCTCCTATTTACAACTTTTAGGTTGCCGAAGTTTATATTTACTACACATATTGTACATATGTTGATTGTTAATTATATTTCTAGTTAATTTGTCTGTATATAAGTTCATTTTACCAGTCTTAACTCCCGATGCAGGTGCCTGCTGTTAGTTATCTCGCTTTGATAGGATATTTTCATGTACACTACTGGTCTGATAGAAAAAACCTTCATAAGGTGCGAGGTTGGAGCGCTCCACAAACCAGGTTTAAGCATCCGAGTCGGTCCTTTTGCCGACTGTCCGTTCCAAGGCTGTAACTGTTTTTCCGTGTGTTATGTTTGTCTCTGTTTTTGTCACTTTTACATTCATCCTGTTTGCCTTTGTCTAGTGGTAGTTAGGATTTAAATATCTGTGGTAATTCTTGGAAGACCATTTCTTATTGCCCTGTTTATGGTCCAACTAATTGTCATTGTTACCTGTTGTTTTATATTATCACTGCTTTTATTATTACTATCATCATCATCATCAACATCATCATCATCATCACCATCATTATCATCACCATCATCATCATCATCATCATCATCATCATCATCATCATCATCATCATCATCTGTTGTTTTATTATAGCGGCGATTATATCAAGATCACCATGTTCCCTGGGGCTGTAGCTTTCGCGATTACTGCAGGTTACTTCCTCAAATTGATGTGTTATGTCATATCTGAAAAATGCCGCAATAAGCCACAGCAACTAGTACACACAATGGAAATAGGAACGTATTTTTCCTATTTCTTTATCTTATTTTATCATTTTTGTTACATAATATAGATTTTATATAATTTCCGTACATCTTTTCTTACAAAGAAACTGCTTTTTTTATGACGGGCAATGTTATTGTGAAAAAATGAGATTTATAGAGAAGGGACTTTAAGAAAGACCCGGCCTAGGTAATAATTTTATCACAAAATGATTACATGTTATTAATATGTTATGAATTAAAATAGCTTCATCCATAATTGACAGACCTGTCAGCAGATGATGAAGCAACTCCGTGGTTGAATGATATCCGAATCGGACGACGATCGGAGACCCAACGTACAGGTCAAATCTACTCAAGTCTGCACAAACAGAACAATGATGAAAATGGCGCGCCTAGAATTGACCATTTGATAAATGGAGACGCCACATTGGTAAACTTTTACTCGGATACTGATTTTCCCGCCTTGACCAATGTAGCTATGGACAGCTATCAGAAAGTTCCAGAAGACAGTTCCTAAAATGTGAAATACCCAATTCCCAGCCAAAATATGTTTGAAAATAAATATAGCAGCATAAAATAACAGAATAAAAATAATATATAATATAAAATAACTAAGTTATATTTGAAATGAAACGTGAAATGTGTAACAAATTTGAAGAGAATTTTCATGTATTTTCGAATAATGAACTGAAAAGATATTAGATCGTATTTATTTATTTTGAAAAAAAACCAAACAAAACGTCATTGAAAAATAATATTCACATATTGTCTAGAAAAGAAAGGGGTATCATTTCGATTATTAAAACTACACAAAAATGGTTGATTATAAGTGAAATTAACTTTGATTCAAGAAAAAACATGATCAGAGAAGAATAAATGGTTGTAGCAAACTGTTCATGTGAAAACACACATTTGTGACATAAGTGAACTGAATACAATTATACTAGGTAACTAATTCATATAATACTCAGCTGATTATTAACACTTGGGCTGATATAACAGCTGTATGATTATTTATGATCACAAAACATCGCAACGTGCATGTCTGTTTTACAAAAAAAATTGTATTGAAGAAAATGATTTTGAGTAGGCACTGAAGGCTACAAGGCGATCCCCATAGCATTAAGTTGATGTTAGCACTAAGTTGATGTAAGCGTAAGTTGATGTTAGCATCAAGTTGATGTTAGCACCAAGTTGATGTTAGCACTAAGATGGTGTTAACACCAAGTTGATGTTAGCACCAAGATGATGTTAGCACCAAGTTGATGTTAGCAGCAAGTTGATGTTAGCATCAATATGATGTTAGCACCAAATTGATGTTAGCAGCAAATTGATGTTAGCACCAAGTTGATGTAAGCACCAAGTTGATGTTAGCAGCAAGTTGATGTTAGCATCAACATGATGTTAGCACCAAATTGATGTTAGCAGCAAGTTGATGTTAGGACCAAGTTGATGTAAGCACCAAGTTGATGTTAGCACCAACATGATGTTAGCACCAAGTTTATGTAAGGACCAAGTTGATGTTAGCACCAACATGATGTTAGCACCAAGTTTATGTAAGGACCAAGTTGATGTTAGTACCAAGGTGAAGTTAGCACCAAGTTGATGTTAGCACCAAGTTAATGTAAGCACCAAGTTGATGTTAGCACCAACTTGATGTTAGCAACAAGTTGATGTGGCTGTTCACGTCACAGTAGTGCAACTATGCTCTATGACTATGAGTGAATGTCCAAGAAATGAAGGATACATTCTAGCAATAAAATACCTCTACGTCTAAGAAATGAAGGATACATTCTAGCAATACATACCCCTAACAAAGGACTCTGTGTACCAAATTAGGTCTGTACAAGACTGCCTGTCAAGTGTACTAAGAACATGAACTGCATTAGACTCGAGGGCATGACTTACCCAAGACATGGCAGTATAAAGGTATATGGTCTCATACAAATATTGCAATAAGTCACATTTAATACAGTTTCACTGAATCATGATGTATATACTATTAGCTTGGCGAGTTTCTTCAACAATTCACAGTGGTGACCAGAACCATTCGCCCAAATTTGAGATAATCCAAAATAACTATGAACTGATTTAATCATGTCGATATGCTGAGATGTGATATTACTCTGCCAGTTTGGTGTATTCCTGTTCCATATTGCATCCAATATTGTTTAGCGGGGAAGCCACCGTTTTGAGAAAATATTTGAGTTAGTCTTTAAGAGAGGAATTTTGTAACACCAGTTGTTCATCCTAGCAGAAACCAGAACAGGGCGTATTTGTTCTGAACTGAAACCATCAATAGATGAGCTCTTTCTTAACAATAAAGTTTAATCGGCATAATTGACCAAGGAGAGTTAGTTTTCTTAAGTCAGTTTCGGATTCTAACCGTAAACATCCTATAATGAAGCAATATCTATATTAACACATAATCGGTGTGCACGCTCAAGGTAAAACAACTCGGGTTGCGTCAAGTTAAAACAAACAATCTATGCCGTAAAGAGCCTTTGGCAGGACGATATGATTTGGCAGTACGATATGATTGTGTAAGCTTTTACTTTTTCCCGGACTAATACCGCTAAAATAAAATGCACCATTAGGCCAGCTAAACTGTTTCCTTATTTGTGATGAGTATACACGTTCATGTTTCAGATAGAGTTGTTCACACTCCCACGTATATATTTAGGTACTTCTTGAAGAATGCAGCTACCCAAAGTGAACGGGCGACGCGATTTTATTGCAGCGTTCTTACTTTTATTAACAATAATCCCACATTTAAAGGAATTGTATTGGAATGTTCATTTACAAGTGAAATTGTAACATGTTGCTCATTGATTGTAGACTAGTTAGTAGAAGAGATAATAAATAGAGCATGCCATCGGTGCGGATGCTTTCTATTGACAGACCACCGGAAATCGTTGTTGAGGTCTGTTACAATGTAAGAGGTCATTAAAGAAGATGAGGTGGGGAAATGGCAACCATTGGCCTTCTTGTCTAATGCCCTGAATGACAGGGAACCATCCGATCTATTTCCATACCTCATTATACAACAGATTTTAAAAGCATGCATAGCGACAATTGAATGCCTGAGTGTACCTAAGAAACCCAGCTCGTGTATTGTTTTTATAAGAAACATCGTACCATACTTTGTCGAAGGCGGTTATAGTATCAATAAACCAAACATATAGTTTACTTTTTATAACAGTATTGTTCACATTTCCTAACGAGGTATGAAGTCATATTACAAACAAAGATTTGTAAAAAAAACGCATTTAAGAGGATCAATATGAGACTGGAGGCGAGACCGTATTCGTATTAACAAAACTCGCTCGTACAACTTTACAACGGCGGACGACTGATTGCTCTGATACATTTCGGATTATCAATGTGCTTAATGCCTCCTTATGTAGTATTTTATATAAGCTCGCTTTGGCTCACCAGAACATGGGCAAACTTGTACATCGCACTAAAGGAGGCAATTAAGCTTCCCAAAGACTCTCACTCTCATTTAATAAATGTTCGTTGTAAATGCCGTCTGGCCCACACATCTAAGCCCGTTTCAGTTCTATTAGACAGGTATATTTTTCTGATTTTGTTATGCAGTCTTGTAAGGTCTTTGGAACGTTTGAGCTTGTTTACTTCAGGTGTGTGTTTTCATTCAAATCTTTATCATACGAAGGATGATCTGTGTCTCGTTAAATTATGTAAAAGTAGGTGCCTGAAGCCTTCGTGATTTCTATTGGTTCCTTAGAACTTTACCTTCGAATTCTAGTTCGGCCACAGCCTTGAAAGAGTGGCCTTTCCCTTTTCCATTAAAAAAGTTTTCAAATATGTGCGCTGTTAATACATGCAGTGCGGTCTATTTCTGCTTTAATATTATTGCTTACAAAACGAACAGAATGCACGTTTAGCCTCTTTGTACAAAGTATACAGCTAGTTGCTGCTGCCACAGGGCCGAACTTGCGCTAGTCATGCTTCACGTTTTCGTATCATATGAACGTGATAATCAGTTAGTTACAGGAAAGTGTCCAGTGTTGTTGTTTTTTTTTACTTTGAGTTTGGCAAATGAAGATCTGAAGCCTTAGATATTCAGGGATCCTCGGTAGAAGAGGGATATTAAGACTTCTATTAAGATGTTGTTGGTACTTATCGAAGAGACATTGGCTCGCTGCAGCCCATTTGACTTGCTATAAAGGCGGAGAATGGCGATGTGTGACAATGAGACGCATTAGGCTTACGAGTGAATGCGTTTATGCAATCATAATCAAGAATGTGACAAGAAGAGAGACGACCTAGATATTTATATGATACAACACTGTGATCTATCTATCACGGACTGAAACCGACCATCATAAGATACAAAGGTAGAGTGTGCAAGTTGCGTTGACTGTAATCATTTGGTTGTCATTAATTAATTGACTTAGTTCTGTGCTTCTTCTGTCGTTGATTTTTAGAAAAGACTTGTCTTGCAAATGAGAGTTGAAGTCACCCATTATGACAATGCGTCACCTTTCAAAGTAAGTAAATACACCTACTATCTTGTAAATAATATGTGTGATCACGACAGACACTGATAGGGTGATTACTTAGGTATATATGTAACAGTTTTGAGTTGTAATTGTTTTTATTGCGGGTCCAGCCCTAAGCTTGTGGAGATGAAAACAACAGCCATAAAGAATGAGGTTAACAAATTATTGTCTCTTAAGAAATTCTAGAGTAATAATGTTAATAAAAATAAATAAAATACATTCTAATATGGAATCCTTATCCTGTTCTAAATTATACAAATATAAAATAAGTTTCCCTAATCCGTGGCTTAACTCGATTAACAAAGGTAGAAAGAGACCTGTCTGCTTCTTGAGTTAGCAAGAATCGAGGGAATCACAGCACTTTAATACCCCTAGACGGACCCAGTACTCGGGCAAACACAGTGTGCAGTCTGAAATCTTCATGGAACAACACTATGGATGGCTGAGCAATGACTGTCCTAATACAGGTACAGGGTATTTCAAAGGTCCACAATGCACATTTATATTACTATAAACAATAGGTAATGGTACATGTGTCCATATGAATGACAACAGGTCATTAATTTATAATAATAAACGAATAGGGCAAAATATCAAAGTACGTATTTCTGCTACATACACATGTATTAACATAAAGGAAAATATCCCTAGTAATTTGAAATTGAATAACGCAGTCCAAATCAAAGTCAATGTGTAATACCAGTGTCCCAGTTTTTGTTGAAGACAAAATTATATAAGTCCCTTGGAAGTAGTTCTATTATAAAATTCAGTTATTGCATTTGCACATTAATTATAGCTGTTATAGTCTTTATAAACGCTATTAAGAATGTACTTGTAAGTTTCGTTTAATCAATGTTTAACTACGACAGATATATCTACATTCTGGCAGCTGAGCAATCTACTTAATACTACGTACTGGACATTTTACCTGTGGCATTACAAGTGCAAAATTTAAATTGTGCGTGTCAAACTATAAATATGCAACTTTTCCCCTTTTCCATCAGTCACTTCTCTGTCTATATTCGCGCACATGACAATTCTTTTCGTTGGCGTGTACGCAGTAGTCGTTGTAGTGGCGGTCGCGATCATTCTTAACACCGTACCGGGTATGTCTGTGTCTGCCTGTTTTGTTCACAAGTCCTACTTCATACACGTGACCCCGCGGGGCCAGAAGTCACCGTTAAGCATGATGTCACCAATCCCCTATATCACCAATCACCAAACTATAGCCGTCATTAGATATTTGGGACGATATGTTGTCACCATGGACAATTTAACACCCCTTTGTCTGGTATATGAGTGAAAGGTTTGTGAAGTTGGCTGGGAATTGGGAATTGGGTATTGGGTATTCAATATCCAGATACAACCGAATACCCAGCTAGCTAGGTATTGGGTATTGAATATAGTGCTGCAGTCGTATTCCCAGCTGGCTAGGAATTGGGTATTCGAAATATTTTAATGCAGAGTTTGAATATCGTGCTAGACCTGAATACCTATCTGGCTGGGAATTTGGTATTCGAAATACATTCTGTAAAGAAACTATTCAAAGCAGATTTGAATATCGAGCTAGACATAAATACCCAGCTGGCTGGGAATTGGGTATTCAAAATATTTTTATTATTTGAACAATTCAACGCAGAGTTTGAATATCGAGCTAGAGCCGAATACCTATCTGGCTAGGAATTGGGTATTCAAAATATTTTTATTATAGGAACAATTAAACGCAGATTCTGAATATCGAGCTAGACTTGAATACCGAGCTGGCTGGGAGTTCGGTATTCAAAATACTTACTGTAAAAATACTAGTAATAGCAGAGTGTGAATATCGAGCTAGAACTGAATACCCAGCTGGCTGGGAATTGGGTATTCAAAATATTTTTATTATAAGAACAATTAAACGCAGATTCTGAATATCGAGCTAGACCTGAATACCCAGCTGGCTGGGAATTGGGTATTCGAAATATTTTTATTATAGGAACAATTAATCGCAGATTCTGAATATCGAGCTAGACCTGAATACCGAGCTGGCTGGGAATTGGGTATTCGAAATATTTTTATTATAGGAACAATTGAACTCATATTTTGAATATCGAGCTAAACCTGAATACCTATTTGGCTGGGAATTGGGTATTCGATTTTTTTTTATTATAGAAACAATTAAACGCAGATTCTGAATATCGAGCTAGACCTGAATACCGAGCTGGCTGGGAATTGGGTATTCGAAATATTTTCTGTAAAAAATATTATTAAACGCAGAGTTTAATTATCGAGCTAGATCCGAATACCTATCTGGCTGGGAATTGGGTATTCGACATATTTTTTTAATAGAAACTTTTTAAGCAGAGTTTGAATATCGAGCTAGACTTGAATACCTAGCTGGCTGGGAATTGGGTATTCAAAATAATTTTATTCTAGGAACAATTAAACGCATATTTTGAATATTGAGCTAGACCTGAATACCGAGCTGGCTGGGAATTGGGTATTCGAAATATTTTTAGTATAGAAACTATTCAAGCAGAGTGTCAATTATAGGAGCAATTAAACGCAGATTCTGAATATCGAGCTAGACCTGAATACCGAGCTGGCTGGGAATTGGGTATTCGAAATATTTTCTGTAAAAAATACAAGTAAACGCATATTTTGAATATCGAGCTAGACCTGAATACCGAGCTGGCTGGAAATTGGGTATTCGAAATATTTTCTGTAAAAATACTATTAAACGTAGAGTTTGAATATCGACCTAGAGCCGAATACCTATCTGGCTGGGAATTGGGTATTCAAAATATTTTTTTTTAATAGAAACTTTTTAAGCAGAGTTTGAATATCGAGCTAGACCTGAATACCTAGCTGGCTGGGAATTTGGTATTCGGAAAACAATTCTTATAGAAACAATTAAACGCAGATTCTGAATATCGAACTAGACCTGAATACCGAGCTGGCTGGGAATTGGGTATTCGAAATATTTTCTGTAAAAAAAATACTATTAAACACAGAGTTTGAATATCGAGCTAGACCTGAATACCTAGCTGGCTGGGAATTGGGTATTCAAAATATTTTTATTCTAGGAACAATTGAACGCATATTTTGAATATGGAGCTAGACCTAAATACCGAGCTGGCTGGGAATTGGGTATTCGAAATATATTTTAGTATAAAAAACTATTCAAGCAGAGTGTCAATATCGAGCTAGGCCTGAATTACCAGCTGGGAATTAGGTATTCGAAATATTTTTAGTATAGGGACTATTCATCGCCGAGTTTGAATATCGAGCTGGAGCTGATTACCTAGCTTTGCATAAACACGTTCGTTTTTACCTGTATCTAATTCACATTTCTCGTATACAATTTGGAAATTACAAATCTCAAGTCTCACTTATCAGGTAACACATTTTATGTTCGCTTACATTTTACAAGTTACAAAACTCAAAGTCACAATTCTCAAGTCACAAATTACTAATGTATAAGATAAGAACTGACAACCTTCAGACGCTAGCTGTCGGTACCATTTCGAATACCCAATTCCCAGCCAGCTGGGTATTCAGGTCTAGCTCGATATTCAAACTTTGCTTGAAAAAGTTTCTATTCAAAGACAAAAAACTTCGAATACCCAATTCCCAGCCAGATAGGTATTCGGCTCTAGCTCGATATTCAAACTCTGCGTTTAAAAGTATTTTTAAAGAAAATATTTCGAATACCCATTTCCCAGCCAGCTAGGTATTCAGGTCTAGCTCGATATTCCGAATCTGCGTTTAATTATTTCTATAAGAAAATTTTTTCGAATACCCAATTCCCAGCCAGCTCGGTATTCAGCAGGTCTAGCTCGATATTCAGAATCTGCGTTTAATTGTTCCTATAATAAAATATTTTGAATACCCAATTCCCAGCCAGATAGGTATTCAGGTCTAGCTCGATATTCAGAGTCTGTGTTTAATTTGATCCTATAATAAAAATATTTCGAATACCCAATTCCCAGCCAGCTAGGTATTCAGCTCTAGCTCGATATTCAAACTCTTCTTGAAAAGTTTCTATTAAAAAAAATATTTTGAATACCCAATTCCCAGCCAGCTCGGTATTCAGGTCTACCTCGATATTCAGAATCTGCGATTAATTGTTCCTATAATAAAAATATTTCGAATACCTAATTCCCAGCCAGCTGGGTATTCAGGTCTAGCTCGATATTCAGAATCTGCGTTTAATTGTTCTTATAATAAACATATTTTGAATACCCAATTCCCAGCCAGCTGGATATTCAGTTCTAGCTCGATATTCAGACTCTGCTATTACTAGTATTTGTACAGTAAGTATTTTGAATACCGAACTCCCAGCCAGCTCGGTATTCAAGTCTAGCTCGATATTCAGAATCTGCGTTTAATTGTTCCTATAATATAATATTTTGAATACCCAATTCCCAGCCAGATAGGTATTCAGGTCTAGTTCGATATTCAGAGTCTGTGTTTAATTTGATCCTATAATAAAAATATTTCGAATACCCAATTCCCAGCCAGCTAGGTATTCAGGTCTAGCTCGATATTCAAACTCTTCTTGAAAAGTTTCTATTAAAAAAATATTTTGAATACCCAATTCCCAGCCAGCTCGGTATTCAGGTCTACCTCGATATTCAGAATCTGCGATTAATTGTTCCTATAATAAAAATATTTCGAATACCCATTTCCCAGCCAGCTAGGTATTCAGGTCTAGCTCGATATTCCGAATCTGCGTTTAATTATTTCTATAAGAAAATCTTTTCGAATACCCAATTCCCAGCCAGCTCGGTATTCAGCAGGTCTAGCTCGATATTCAGAATCTGCGTTTAATTGTTCCTATAATAAAATATTTTGAATACCCAATTCCCAGCCAGATAGGTATTCAGGTCTAGCTCGATATTCAGAGTCTGTGTTTAATTTGATCCTATAATAAAAATATTTCGAATACCCAATTCCCAGCCAGCTAGGTATTCAGCTCTAGTTCGATATTCAAACTCTTCTTGAAAAGTTTCTATTAAAAAAAATATTTTGAATACCCAATTCCCAGCCAGCTCGGTATTCAGGTCTACCTCGATATTCAGAATCTGCGATTAATTGTTCCTATAATAAAAATATTTCGAATACCTAATTCCCAGCCAGCTGGGTATTCAGGTCTAGCTCGATATTCAGAATCTGCGTTTAATTGTTCTTATAATAAACATATTTTGAATACCCAATTCCCAGCCAGCTGGATATTCAGTTCTAGCTCGATATTCAGACTCTGCTATTACTAGTATTTGTACAGTAAGTATTTTGAATACCGAACTCCCAGCCAGCTCGGTATTCAAGTCTAGCTCGATATTCAGAATCTGCGTTTAATTGTTCCTATAATATAATATTTTGAATACCCAATTCCCAGCCAGATAGGTATTCAGGTCTAGTTCGATATTCAGAGTCTGTGTTTAATTTGATCCTATAATAAAAATATTTCGAATACCCAATTCCCAGCCAGCTAGGTATTCAGGTCTAGCTCGATATTCAAACTCTTCTTGAAAAGTTTCTATTAAAAAAATATTTTGAATACCCAATTCCCAGCCAGCTCGGTATTCAGGTCTACCTCGATATTCAGAATCTGCGATTAATTGTTCCTATAATAAAAATATTTCGAAAACCCATTTCCCAGCCAGCTAGGTATTCAGGTCTAGCTCGATATTCCTAATCTGCGTTTAATTATTTCTATAAGAAAATTTTTTCGAATACCCAATTCCCAGCCAGCTCGGTATTCAGCAGGTCTAGCTCGATATTCAGAATCTGCGTTTAATTGTTCCTATAATAAAATATTTTGAATACCCAATTCCCAGCCAGATAGGTATTCAGGTCTAGCTCGATATTCAGAGTCTGTGTTTAATTTGATCCTATAATAAAAATATTTCGAATACCCAATTCCCAGCCAGCTAGGTATTCAGCTCTAGTTCGATATTCAAACTCTTCTTGAAAAGTTTCTATTAAAAAAAATATTTTGAATACCCAATTCCCAGCCAGCTCGGTATTCAGGTCTACCTCGATATTCAGAATCTGCGATTAATTGTTCCTATAATAAAAATATTTCGAATACCTAATTCCCAGCCAGCTGGGTATTCAGGTCTAGCTCGATATTCAGAATCTGCGTTTAATTGTTCTTATAATAAACATATTTTGAATACCCAATTCCCAGCCAGCTGGATATTCAGTTCTAGCTCGATATTCAGACTCTGCTATTACTAGTATTTTTACAGTAAGTATTTTGAATACCGAACTCCCAGCCAGCTCGGTATTCAAGTCTAGCTCGATATTCAGAATCTGCGTTTAATTGTTCCTATAATAAAATATTTTGAATACCCAATTCCCAGCCAGATAGGTATTCAGGTCTAGTTCGATATTCAGAGTCTGTGTTTAATTTGATCCTATAATAAAAATATTTCGAATACCCAATTCCCAGCCAGCTAGGTATTCAGGTCTAGCTCGATATTCAAACTCTTCTTGAAAAGTTTCTATTAAAAAAATATTTTGAATACCCAATTCCCAGCCAGCTCGGTATTCAGGTCTACCTCGATATTCAGAATCTGCGATTAATTGTTCCTATAATAAAAATATTTCGAATACCTAATTCCCAGCCAGCTGGGTATTCAGGTCTAGCTCGATATTCAGAATCTGCGTTTAATTGTTCTTATAATAAAAATATTTTGAATACCCAATTCCCAGCCAGCTGGGTATTCAGTTCTAGCTCGATATTCACACTCTGCTATTACTAGTATTTTTACAGTAAGTATTTTCAATACCCAACTCCCAGCCAGCTAGGTATTCGGGTCTAGCTCGATATTCAGAATCTGCGTTAAATTGTTCCTATAATAAAAAAATTTGAATACCCAATTCCCAGCCAGATAGGTATTCGGCTCGTGCTCGATATTCAAACTCTGCGATGAATTGTTCAAATAATAAAAATATTTTGAATACCCAATTCCCAGCCAGCTGGGTATTCAGGTCTAGCTCGATATTCAAATCTGCTTTGAATAGTTTCTTTACAGAATGTATTTCGAATACCCAATTCCCAGCCAGATAGGTATTCAGGTCTAGCACGATATTCAAACTCTGCATTGATATTTCGAATACCCAATTCCTAGCCAGCTGTGAATACGACTGCAGCTCTATATTCAATACCCAATACCTAGCTAGCTGGGTATTCGGTTGTATCTAGGAATTCGCGAATACCCAATTCCTAGCCAACTTCACAAACTTTTGACAATATCCGTATATGTACGTATATCCTTAAGAAATATATTTTGGTTTTGCGTGATATATCGCAGAATATGATGTGTTCAGATGCTCAGTAATCAAATCACGAAGGACGTAGACCATCATTAGGTAGCCTCTGAACAATACACCGGGCATTATTATGCAATATACCATCTCCACCCACTGGAGCGCGACGCCTACATATCGAATGCTCACTGAAAATTGCACATGGGGAAATTTATTTTATCGGACTTTCTAATCCTGATGAAATATGGGTCCTAATTCGGTAATTCGGCGTTCTTATTTTATTTATTTAGTTTTATATTTATACTTTATATTTACTTTTGAGCGTCTGTAAATTTCATTCAATAATGGCAGAAAACTAGAGATCTTGGTTTATTTCTTTTTGTTATTAAAATCTCTTACAAAATTAGAAAGGAATGCCCATCGGTACGTCATCCGATGTTTGGATTTTTTTTTTTTTTTACAAATTGATGTTATCTGTTAGCAACGAAAGAGTCCATAGCCAGAACAAGCTTGTAGTGCACATGTATTTTCTTGATCATGTAAGAGTACTAGTACTATACATATAATTTCCATGCGCTACTCTGTGTCCGGGAAGTTTTCAAAAAGGTGGTAAGTTGTAAACGCGCACCACTGAAATCAGTTTTTTTTTATATTTTCCCTTTGTTCTTGTGACAGTACTTGTTATTATGTAGATAAGCCTAACCCTTTTTTTGGTGCCAAAGAAAGCTTAAGTACCGTAGGAATATATCAATTTAAAACCACTGAACTCATTTGCTGAAGAATATAGTGAAAGGCATTTCTCCAAATGTATGGTTATGGAGTCCTCACACGCACGGCTTACTGTAAAAATGGCTTGTACATTGTTGATACTAACTAAAAAGAAAAGAACACCATTTAGTTCTTGAAATCTAAAAGAAGTCGTCATATAATTCCAGGACCAGGCGCTGACATATTTTCGGAATGTGCACAAAACCAGACTTCTCCCTAAAATGCCGATGTTCTTCTCCAACGTTCCGAATTATCCACTCGGGTAAATTCCATATATACATCTTCTCGCATACTTTCTTGCCCGGTTCTGTCATTTCTGCCGACGCATTTAAAATGTAGGGTTTAACATTAGCCCAACAAGTGTTTAAAGGTTGTTTCCTTCCACTGTATGAACGTGTTGTTAATTGTCATATCATACAAGAAAAGATTATATGTTAAATGTTAGAACATATAGTCGTTGTTGTTTTTGTTTTTTAGTACGGTTAAGATTAAAGACTTATTAAAGCTGCAAATCGGAGGCACGTGGATGCACTTTTACGGTGTTTGTTGTTGTTTGTTGTTTTGTTGTGTCTTTGTTTGTTTGATATTGGTGGTGTTGTTGTTTTGATGTTTATTTTTCTCGCTGCTTTGGAGAACGGGAGTCTCTTGTGGAATGCATTTTTATGGGGACGATGTTCTGTAAGACCTTTTCAGAAAGAAATAACTGAGTATTCCGATTTTTAACATTGTAGCTTGCAACAATAATGTGTAGCTTGCAATTACAAAACGTAGCTGGCATTTATAGGAATTCGCAGCTGTATGGCGAATTATTGTTTAACAAAAGAAACCGAGTAAACCGATGTTAGCAATGCAGCTTGTAAGTAGAGATGCAGCAGAAGAAAGGGAAAACACACAACGCAGCAAACATTTTACTTCCCATCAGAGTTATGGTTCGTTACTACCAAATGTTTATTTAATTAATCAACAGTGTAAGAGAGTATTTAGTTCCCTTGATAGTCATCTTCTTGTTTAAAGCGCGTGCTCTCTACGGTCCCTTAGATGTTTCACATCCTGGCTCTTTCTTGTATGACTCTCGAACACAGTAAAAGTAGTATTGACATATAAAACAAATAAGTTTTTCAATTTAAAGTTGACAAATGACGACAAACTGACGGGCATGATATTTAATAATAATCTTTTAAAAAAGAAGTGTTGATCCCGTAATTCATGTTTAAGGATCGAGCCCATGAGTTATGATGGTCCAATCGGGATATACAAGAACGGCAACTTAGATGGAACACGGCCAGGAACGTATTACGCTAACGTCATGAACTTGGATTCCAAGTAAGATTTCTTTAAAGGTGGTATCCGTAAGTTTGCCTATAAAAAATGCATATAACTATATCGAACCACTGCTTTGGGATTTGGGACTCTTTTTTGTATAAAACCATACTTAAGTCTTAATATCTACAATTTTTGAACTGTAACTGAATTGTTAGACAGAACTAATTGCGAAAAGTCACTCCGAATAAGTATTCTTTCCAAATGTATAAAAAACTCAATTGTGGTATCTGCTTAAAATAGATATCGACGTAAGAGCGGATTACCCGGATGACTATATAACGTGATCTCAAAAGTAACTGTTCACGTGGGTTTCTAAGTTTAAAAATAGCATCTGCAGCATGGCTCGGATAGGAAATACCGGTTTGCAATGACGAATGGCGATGTTTGCTTGACTGTTCGCACACATCAATGAACAGCACTTTGAAGGACCCTGTGATGATTTATTTGGTTATTTGAGAAAAGAAATTTTGATCAAAATTGTCAAATACCATCTCTAAGCATTCATATTAATGATGTATCCGACAGTTTGTCTATATCAAATACATGTAACAACTTCTTACCTCTGTTCTGGAGAAATTCTTGGGAATGCATGTGTAGTTGCTGCATAGAGGAATAATTTTAATTTAGTTAAAGTTTGTTTATCAATCGGAACTCCTTGGGTAATTCCGTCATCGGGGCAATCATCCCTCGGATGTATCTGGAGCAATAATACTTAATGAAATCACGATCGTTTTGTTCACCGGAAGTCGGAAGAATATCCCTAAAATGTAGTTCGCACAAAACATAAACAATGCCAATCGTTTAACAGCTGCGTGTCTGCTGCGCTGGGTAAATTAAAATTGATTTTTTTTTAAATTGAAGCCGCCACAAATCGAAGTTTTACAGGCATCGTACTGTAGTGAGCTGTCATCCGAGCTGCCGCTTTTTTTTTTTTTTTTGACGTCTGTCACAAAAGAAGTCCCATTTAGGGAAATGGCCGAGATAATCCGACTACCTACATACATCCGAGAGATGATTCGTGAATTATTCGAGGTGTTCCGATTGGTTTGTTTATAACATTACCGCCATTGTTACACAGTACAAATCGTGAACTGTAGGGCATATCGCTTTAAATGCCCATTGTTTCCAATTTTATAAATAATCCTGATAGGGATTTCAGCTAAAATAGATATTGACGTCAGAGCTGATTACTTGAATGATCATTTAAATGGTAACATGGTTTTCTTAGTAAAGAAATAACCAAAATTAGCTAGGACTGCTTACCAGAACATCATTCTGTGATGATACTTACGTAAATAGCTAGGACTGCTTACCAGAACGTCATTCGGTGATTATACTTACGTAAATAGCTAGGACTGCTTACCGGAACGTCATTCGGTGATTATAATTACGTAAATAGCTAGGACTGCTTACCGGAACGTCATTCGGTGATGATACTTACGTAAATAGCTAGGACGGATGGTAACGTGACGTTGCATTCCTATTCATAACAAATCAGTTCCAATACAAATCGCAATAAGCTTATTCTGAACGATGTAGTAAATATGCATGACAAAATCATACTTAAATTCAAGGTTCATGCAAAATTTTAAGATAAAAATATATCATATATTTAAAGATTTCTGGGGCTATTGTAAATCAACATTGTTTTCGAAATGTGTAAAACCGTGAGGGACTTTTGAGTGGATTCTGTGGATTTTGTTTTTTAAACTATTCTTTGGTTTTAAGAATATACTTTATACGAATTTGTCTAGACATGAATAATTACTGAAACACTTCAAATAAAAATAATATATTTTTAAAATTATTTATGTGACTTACTTACACAGTCCAAATTGTCGGATCCACCTTTAAGCCACTTTAAACATGCGCAAATACAGTGAAAGTGAGCCGGTCAAAAACAGTACCTTAAAGTACAATGATAAATATTTAATAAAAAATGCATATTTTCTTAAAGAACAATATAAAGTGCACTAGTTTTTCATGGTACGGTTTTTGAGTCAAATTTAATTCCATGTGGTGCGTATTCTTTTTGCATTTCGCTGAAACAGGTTGAAGTAAAAAAATGTTTCTCTATTAATTATTTAATGCTTCTGCTATTTTTTTTGTTCTTAGTTTAGTCCTGAAAGTAAATCACCAAACATGTCAAATGAAATATTTATGAATCTTAACCCATTTGGTTTGAACTTCCTTCGATGTTCATGCTTACGTACGTAGCTAGGACTGACCATCGGTATGTCCTTCGATGTTCATAATTTTCTCCCCCCCCCCTCTCTCTCTCTCTCTCTCTCTCTCCCTCCCTCTCCATCTCTCTTTATGCCTGTCTGTCTCTCTATCTTTCTCTCTTTCTTTTTCTCTCTCTTTTAAAATAACAAATGTAATCTTTTTCTCGTTTTGAAATCTGTACACTCTTTTACATTGCACCTTAACACTAATGTGCTGTCCACTTAATTAACTTCAACTATATCAACATTTACACCACGTGCAGGCCCAATTACGGCACAGTAGCTCTGATGCTGCACGAGACGGATCCAGAACAGAACAGAACAGAACAGAACATATCTTTATTTCGTCCCAGGTATTACAAAGCAATACAGCATGGGGAATTGAAATACAATAAATATAACACATAAAACAGTTCCGGTCAATAGAACGAGTGAAAGGGATAGAGGATAGATAGAAGGATGAGAGATGTATATAAAGAGAGAATGGAGGGGGGAGCTTAGATCAGACATAAATAGTGTGTTTATAATTGAGTCAAAAATACATGTATACATAGGCTATAAGAATGCGTGTCATATTTTCAACAAGTGTTTTTCGGAACAGCTAAAGGAAAATAATTATAAGATAGATAGAGTAGATAAGTGTAAATAAGACAACAGTTGGAAACGATGAAATATTTACAGAACGATGTTTTAAAAGCAAACTATATAACCAGACCAACCAAATCTTAGAATGACGTTACGGGCCCTAGATAGATTTCCGAAGAAAAAATAGGTTAAGTAATAAGATAAGTTAATTTAATAATCTCAAGAAGTGTAGGCTTCGGAAAGGAAATAAGGTTAGTATACATAAAACTTTATAAGACCTTAGCTAGACACATATAAGCTACATTTACAAATTATGTGTACAGCTGTACATAAGCAAACTATGATGCCATTGCTATATTTGGTTGGTGGTTCAAAAAGGGTAGGATATACTGCATAAGGCATTGGATCAATATATATGTGACAAAATTGATCAACTGGATTTACCAAACAAAAAAAGGTGAGTGGTACAATTTTGATTACATATATACATTAAAATTCATAGTTTCATGTATATGTTAAAGAGTTTATTAATATCATTGGCTAAATGACATAATAATAATAATAATATTAATAAAAAAACAACAACACTTTGTATACTGGTTACAACTTTAAACAACGGACATACTCTTTCTTGATAGTTAATACATATGTACCTCCTGGTCTCAACTGGCAATGAGTGATTAGCTGTTCTAAATTTAAATATGCGGATCATGTCGGCTTTATTAAGATCTGTAAGATATTTTTCTAATCCATGAGTATGTTTAAAACTAAGATACGTTCTCCCCTTGTTTGATTGGAGAAGTTCTGCATGCCATGTTTGTTTGAATTGGTCGATTAGAATTTGTTTCACATATACATGAATGTTATTTAAATTAATATTTAACTGATTATTCCATATGTCTGGTCTGCCTATGTTAGTTCGAATTGATTTTATTTTTGCTAGCCACTTACAATCAAACTGTTCATTTATCATATAACGGTATATTGTTGAAGAAATTTTAGTTTGTTTACCTGTTATTAACTTAGACCAAAAGTTTATCATACGCGTCTGAGCTAGTATTGATAGTGGAAATCTACCGAGTTCACCATACAGAAAGTTAAGTGGTGTCGCGTTTTTGGCTTTTGTAATACGCCAAAGGAAATTGCAGTGTTTTTTTTTCGATAGATTTAAAATCTTCAAAACCGAATAATTCGGACCCATATAAGAGTATAGGAGCTATAGTATGATCAAATAATAAAATTAGATCAATTGGTAAGTTCGAGTTTTGCGTCCTAGTATACAGAATGTGCAGAGCTTTATTTGCCTGTTGAGTAACATGGCATCTGGCTTTATAGAAAGATCCATTACTGGAAAAAGTCATACCAAGATAATGATAATGATTTACTATTTCAATATCGTCATTGCCAATATAAAATTTAAGATTATTTGTTCTTCTAGCGCCAAATACGATAATTTTTGTCTTATTATTGTTGATAGTTAAGTGCCAGTCATTGCAGTAATTGGCAAAATGTGTGAGGCTATTTTGAAGATCATTTGGCGAGTTTGATAAAATAACAGTGTCATCTGCATAGAGAAGGATTAACAGTTTAAGCCAATGATCTGGTGAATGTGAAGAATCCAGATCTATGCCGGACGAGCCATTATTTAATATATGTGAGCTGACGTCGTTTAAATATAGAGAAAATAAAATCGGCGAAAGATTTTCGCCTTGTCTCACACCAATAGTGCTTACAAAGAAATTAGAGTAATTGTTTTCAGAGAAAACGCACGACTTAATATTTTGATACATGTTGAAGATAATGTTAAAAAAGTTTACCATTTATACCATTTAAAAGTAATTTATGCCATAGACCAGCTCTCCAGACAGTATCGAAGGCTTGAGAGAAGTCTATGAAAGCACAATATAGTTTTTCTTATTTTTTTTAAAAATTTGAATAAGTGAATATAGCGTAAAAATATGATCTGTGCATGAATACGATTTTCTGAAACCAGCCTGGTTTTCACTGAGAATATTGTTGTCATCAAGATATTTGTTAAGCCTGTTTTTTATTATTGATGTAAAAAGCTTGCCAAGACAGCTGAGTATAGTTATAGGCCTATAATTATTAGTTTCATTTTGGTTGCCTTTATTTTTATATATTGGAATAATGGCACCTTCGAGCCATGTTGAAGGAACATGTCCTGTATTTAAAATAGAATTGAACAATACGTAATATACATTAATTAATTTGTCTTGTGACGATTTGATTTGTTCATTAAGAATATTATCAAAAGGGCTAGATGCCTTGCCTGCTTTTAAACTATTAATGCATTTTTTATTTCGTTTTCTGTTATTACATTATCTAGTATGGGATTATGACTTGTATTTGTTATGTTATTATATCTTTGGTCATTTATAACCTTATTGTTTATGTTTTTATAGTGTACATAGAATTCGTCAATAGAAGGTTGGTTTCTTTTTTCAGTTTTTGGTTTTAAACCATTTAAGAATTTCCAATACTTTTTAGGATTATTTTCGCTAAGTGTTCTTAATTTTGATTGATTTTTCATTCGTTCCTCATTGATAAAATAGTTCATGGTTTTCTTGTACATTTTACTGGCTTCAAGAAGTTTAATTCTGTTTCTAGAGCACTTGTTTGATTTATATCGTGTACGTGCTTTGTTATATTTTAGCCTTGCTTTGTGACATTTTGATCCAAACCAGGTATTTTTGTTTTGATTTTTATCTATTTGTTTATTGCCAATTGTATTTATAGTTTTATAATAAGTATTATCATTACTGTTGGTGTAAATATTTTGTGATGCATTATTAAAGACAACTTAAATTTGTTTTGTTGCTTCTTCAATTGTTGCAGGACATGAATTTCTATTCAGCTTATATATTATGTCGTTTAATTCATCTTGATTAATATTGTTTATAAACTCTGTTTGGCGAGAGCTATGCCATAGCGGTTTTGTTTGTTTAACATTTTGAGGTTTACTGTGGTTAATAATGGGATATGGTATTTTAATTGACAGATGTAGTGAGTTATGTCCGTCTGAGAATAAGGAGTCTGTGACAAATACGTTAAATTTTTCAACAAATTCAAAACAATAAGCAGTTGCAATTGCATAGTCAATTACAGATGATTCTCTAAAAGTACAAGCACCAATATCACGATCGTTACCCATCCTACCATTTAAAATAAAGAGATTGTTATTTCTACATAAGTTTAAAAGCCGAATTCCATTTGCATTTGATCTTTTATCAAGGGATTTTCTATTAAGAGGATTAGGTAAATCATCCAAAAGTACGTGCTTGTCAAACTGAGTTAGAAGTTCACTGCTCAAGTCGAGAGTGTCTGACAAAGTGCGGTCAAGCGGGACAAAGTCTGGGCAGCACGCAGTTCTACCATTTGTGTCCCCAATAAGATAGACATATTTATAATGTGAACAATTAAGTGATACCTTTTCTTCAAATTCTGATAGTAAATCTTCGTTTAAAAACCGTGAGTTATTCGGCGGAATGTAAAGAGAGCCAATAATAATCGGTTCAGAATTGCTTGGACAATTAGCATGTAGTTTACACCATAAAATATATTCGGATTTATTTTCAATGATTTCAACATTAAAGTTAAAAGAGTTGCTGACATATATTCCAATTCCTCCGGACCTCCTTTTGTACGACTGCTTTCTATGTTTATGATAAAAAGTATAACCAGGAATATCAACAATATCATGTTCATCAAGGTGAGTTTCTGAAATAGAAACAAAATCAAATTTGGTAACATAATCAATAAAATCAGGATAATTAAGGCGCTTTTTAGACCATTAACATTAAGTGCACATATATTAATTGTTTGTTTTTTATTTTCAGGTACAGAAGAACTACACAAAGAACCCCCCGACAGTTCCTAGTTGGAATCTGGCAGATGTTGACTAGATGAAGTATCACCAGCGGTATCTTGAGGTGGGTCGCCAGTGGCCCATGGGCGGCTAATAGGTGGATCTGCTCCTGCAGTCGAGTGTTTCTGTGTTGATTGGCGGTAAGGAGCATGTGGGCGAGGGCCCCTAGGACCTCGAGATCGGCGTGGAGAAGTAGAGTTATAGCGGGATTGGTCACGTGTGTGAATTGAGTCGGAGCGGCCACGAGATTTCTGGTAAGAGGACTGGGTAGCTGAGTGAGGTGATGTTGCACGTGAATTGTATGACTATTTGTAGCTAGTGTCGGTAGTGTGTGCTGGTTTAATCACTGGCTGACTTGAAGGTGCCGGATTACTAGGTAAATCATGCCTAGCACGTGCTGCAGGAGGCTGTGATGCAGGCGAAGGTGTTGCTGGCTGAGTGGTTGATTGGGATGTGTGTTGGTCAGGCAAAGCACGTGGTGCTGGGGGCCTAACGGTCTGTGTTGGTGGATTACTGTTATGGTGAATACGGCTCTGGTTGATTGAGAGGTCCAAATCGGGGAATGCGTTGACGTGTACCTTCCCGTCGACGATAATTTTAGCGGGATATACTAAATTAACGCGTTTATCTGGAAAAGCCTGTCTGAGTCTTTTAAATTCAGGCCATATATTCTTCCTGGCAGTGACAATTTCCTGGGGAAAATCCCGATTGATACTATAGGTGGTGTTTCTCAACCGATTAGCTCTGGACAAAACGAGCTCTGTGTCCCGTGTATCAATAAAGTTTACTACAAGAAAAGC
This sequence comes from Sinonovacula constricta, assembly GCA_007844125.1. NCBI lineage: Eukaryota > Metazoa > Mollusca > Bivalvia > Cardiida > Solecurtidae > Sinonovacula > Sinonovacula constricta. The sequence goes on along the minus strand of CM017566.1, from coordinate 8,265,118 downwards.
ATTGATGCGAAGCATCAAAGGGCGACGCAACATTGAAAAGTAATATTTATAAGAAATTAAGATATGACTGATTTAAATTATTAATTAAGCATTAAACTCACTGTAATAATTTAATTCTGGTTTATAATTCTATTTATATGTACAACTTCAAACATAAAAAAGGGACAAACATGCCTTCATTAACATGTATAACCGTCAGATGTACATTAGTGTTTAGAAATTTAAAAAGTAAAAATACATCCTCTGTGTGAACATTTGTTAATGATTAATATTTTTTGTCTGTTTAAATGTTTTGTTTGTTATATTTAATGTAAAAATAAAGAAGAAAAAAGTCACAGAATTTTTTTTTTAATTGCAATGGGATTCGATCTCTCGAGACCGTTAACATCTGGACAAGTACAAAACCACTGCACTATTCCATGATTGTCATCTGTGTGTGAGTAAAATTGAAATTTTTCATACATGTCACTACAGACCCTATCAATCTATTTGTTTAGAAATAGAGAAAATAATAAATTTTAAACAAATAACCTATAGTTTTCATAAGTTTTATAAACATATTAAGGATTATAGACTTTGAAATGCATGTTAGAAATTGGTAATCGTCTTGAATTTTTCTTGTTAAGCATTTTATAAGACATATAAAAATTAAGTTTAGACAACTTTTACCAGCTTAAACATGAGATATGCAAATTTTAAGATTGTACCACTCGTTTCGGATATGAACTGAAAAGTGACAACTGACGACACAAAATCCTCTATAATTTTGCCAAATGAATAAATAAATAAATTATTTGGATTTATTCTATAAGAAAATAGGCAAAATGGATTTTTTTTATGAACAACATCCTAAAACACAAGTGATTTTTTTTCTGTTTATTTTCAAATGTGTGATTTTCCAGCTAAAAATTTCTATAAACAATTATCCCAAGAAACCTATATATAAATTATCTACACTGTATAAGTGACAAAATATAAAAAAGAATAACTTTTACCACATAGTTATTTCACAACATACTGGTTTATGACTATGGTGTCAAGTTTCAGGGGAGTTAATCAAACACAAATATGTATGAAATATTTAGCTTTCTTCACAAACATAAACTTACGCCTTTTTTAAAACTTAAACAATGAAATTATTTGGAAAAAAAGCTAGAAACTTATTTCCTCTAAAATTTTAAATGCTAACAATAACAGGAGTATTGTCAGAGAATGTGACAAATGGTCCCTGCTGCAGCTTTGATGCAGGATAATTGGATATAACTAAAAAGTCATAAAATCAAGAGTTCCTGTGCACTGCATTTAGTAAATTACTGTGTACTTTTTTTCTGAAAGAAATAAGCTAGGTTAGGCACTAAAGTATCAAGTGTTCTTTTAGTGTTTGTAACGTGAGGTTGTCCTTCACTATTTTTAGATGTAAAGGTAGAATGCAGTCCATCTTCTCCATCTTGTGTGTATATTATCCTGAGATGTTCCAGGTTGAGTCCAGATGATGCTATATGTTCTTCTGTTGGCAGTTTACAGACACTACTGGCTACCAGACATGTCAATGATTGAAGATTTGAGAACATCTGGAAATAATGTGCATGAATGCTAGAAGAGTTTCACCAAAGTGTGCACATCTTCCACAGCATCATGTGCATTGCACTGAATTCACAAAATATCACGTGCCAGACCTTTCTGTTTGTAGCTACCTCTGTAAATGTATGTCTTACGAAACAAGGATAATGAATCCACACAAGCAGCAACACTGGCAAAAGGTCGTCCAACTTGTTAATATTTGACACTGCTGACAGAATGATAGTCAAACTTCCTGCTATTGTGTGCCACTAACACAACTTGATCGAACCTTTTCAGCCACTTAACAAACTTGTCAACAGCACATTGTCTACTAACAGTTTCTACTGTAGCCCCATTTACATACGTAACACCATCTGCCACACTTTTTCCAGTTGTCTGTTGCACTCCATGCAAACTAGGTTCCTTTAGCAGCACATACGTGGAAAACTCACTACCACTATCTTTCTTTCTGGCAGCCATCTGTGTTATATGTGCCTTTCTTCCATTATGAACTGAAAGCATAAATAAAATTCATATCTTAAATAACACACACACACACAAAGCATAATTGTCATCTCAGTCACACAAGTTGTCTATTTACAGATGCTGGTAGAAAATTATGAGATGAATTCTTTTTTTTTTCTGAACCATATTAACCAAAGTCCTACAATTTATATTGAAGAGATGTTCAAAAATGTTGTAAACAAAGCCAATAAACCATGTCTTTGATTTAAAAACTCAATGTATGCTAATATACTTACTGAGATCTGATGTTCTAAATGGACTTCCCTGCCTGTCTCTCCATCTTTTTCAGATTGGCGTTGCTAATAGTTGGATTCCAATGGAATGTTAAGTGCCGCTAACATGTGGTTTACTTTTTGTGGACCTCCAAGACTGTCAATCATAGCTGTAAAAGAAAAGAACTGATAAGCTTGGTATCTGGGACTAAAAATTCTGTTTTATTTGTAAGCATAACAGTAAAAAAGACTGGGTGGTGGATGCTGTACATCTCTAAAACAATATTTCATTGGTAAATTAATTGGCACAATAGTGTTTTGCTGGTCCAGAAGATTGTGAAAAAAGTAAGAGGACCTACTCACCACTGAAGACGAGTTGTACAAGTGAATTCAATGTATACATGTCAAAAAATATTGTATACCAATGCAAACATGTTTATTTTGTTTAAACAAAAAAAATGAGAAAAATACTAACTCACATATTGGTCTGAAATGTTTTGGGTACTAAACTGGAGTTTTATTTCAATGGCAAGGTATCAAAAAAAATCAATAACTAACATAATCAATTGGATTGCAGATGCTCTGTGCATCTGTTATGCAAATCAATTCTTACCTGTTCTAAGCTTTGTGTTAAAGTCAAAACTTCATCTGAACATCTTTCCATATGCCATAGTGTTCATATGTCCACAGTCCCTATTTAAACATTTAATATATAAATAACCCCCAATGCTTTCTTTAGTTCCCCAATGACACAGTGGAATCGGCCTGAGTCTACATAAAGTACACAATTTTAAGTCCTTCAACCAACACGGAGAATTCGACCATTCTGCGTCCTATTTTCCAACTTTCATTCTCCTTGGGCGAACTTTCAATGTCCACATAATTACAAACACGGTCACTCACAATATAAGTATGATCTTGTTTTTCATTAATTTCCTTTTTGACAGTGCTTTTGGGACATGATTCGCTCAATCGACCGCGGCTATGACGTCTTTTCGACTCTATTTTTGCAAACCGGATGTCGCGATCACGTGGTATTTGACTATGGTCACATGGTCGGTATCGTGGTGTTCCGGGGTTCTACGAAATAACACGGAAAGTTACGAATTTCCAGAGTCCGTAATCTTTTATACAAAGAACAACTTTACATATAACAATAATTCTGCCTAATCGCTATAGTTTTATATAAAAAGAACGTCATTTACCGAAATAGGACCAGTACGTTGGGAATGTGTAAATCGCGGAACTTCCGGAATTCGGAACGCCTTGTCTTTTTTCCCCCGACCATTATCTAGCTAGAAAGAAAATGTCCGAGGACATCCGCTCGCATGTTCAAAATTTTTCAGCATTCCATATATAGGCGGCGCGCTCCAGCGCGTCGCCAATAATTGGCCGATCCCTTCCCCTTCTGAAGGGCTCCAGTCTGTGTACACGAGGGGTTGGGGGACATGGGGAAATATCCAGATGATCTCTTAAAAACGATTGTATGACAGTATAACAGTTTTCATTATGATTCTCCTTGATTCCACTAAATAACAAATTGTTTCGTCGACTTCTTGCTTCAGAGTCCAAAGATTTATATTCAAGTAGGGTCAAACGTTTGTTATATACACCAATAATGTTTTCAAGGTCACTGACCTTAGTGTGTAGGGACAAGTACACGTCCATTTTTGTGTCAACAGCACATAATTTAGAGAACATATAATTTTGTTTAGATTCAGACGTTAATTTTGTAAAATCGTTCATAGTCATTGAGTCTGATACACCTGAGCTGACTCGGGGTCTCTTGCTTGCATTTGAGACTGTTCTCCATGATCGATCACTGCTTGACAAGAAAGCAAAAGCAGAGGCATCATCGTCGCCATATTGAAATTGAATGTTACTAGACTCGTGAGTTTCCTGTTGATATGGAGGCGAACGTACCTTTTGTATATCACTATACTCCTCTCCGCTAGGTTGATGCATGATTTAAACACAAAACGGCACTTGTCTTGATTGATTTGGAGATTAATAAAAGCTCGTTTTAATAATTTTCTTGGAGAGATCAGAATGTTTACATATTGGTTGATCCGGGACATCATTACCAGGACGCCTACGCTCTCACCGCCACCGACATGCCAGACTTCCGCAAGGTCACTGACTTCTCGAAGTATTTCGCCGCCCCACTTCACTTTCCATTCTACACGGCTTATTCAGAGGTAAGGTTTAGCTGCCAGCCTGCTATACATGAGTTAAAGGTGGTATTCGACAGATTTCCTATATCTGATACATGTAACCTGTTCTGGGGAATTTGCGCATAATTGTTGCGTTTACTTATACTTCGGCTGTTTAAAACATTACCCCAGCTGCAACTACGCCAGCTAACGACAGTTACATTTCGCGAAGTATATTACTTTCAACGTCTTTTATTTCCAAATTTATAAATAAGCACGATGTGGATGTTAGCTAAAAATAGATATCGACGTCTGGCCGTATTACCTGGATGATTATTGAGTAAGTAGTCACGTGGTATTCTTAGTTATAATATAGCGAACTGGGCTAACTGGTATACATGTATCTTGAAAATATACAATTATTTGTAGTCGGCGGCCATACATTAATTTAGAAGTCGCCCTACATTATTAGCCAACCAGAAGCTATGAAAATTCAAATTCCTCAGCGATTTATTTCAATAGAACTCCTTTCTATTTTCGATTTTACAATGAACAAAATAGATCGATCTATTTTACTAAATGGTTTTATTTTAAACTGCGCATGTGCAACAAACCACGCATTCTAGCTTGAAGCCTCCAAATGTGATGACAAGTTTGAACACGTCAAGATGATTGATAGTTTGAATGACAGTTTAATGGGGCGTATTACATGTCATTTTGGTAGAACAGGTAAAAGTGAGGCGGGGACTTCTTAGTCGTATAGAATCTATTAAGACGTTTCCATAGAAAACGGGTGCCCGCACTCACTGCGCTCGTTTCGTCTTCTATTAAAAATATATTTTCTATGGAAACGTCTTAATAGACTCATAAATACAGAAAGCCTACTAGGATTCCATGTTTAATTGTTAAGATTATTCATGAATTCAAGTTTATCCATACATATTAATTGTTAGACTTCCGCGACGATTTTATTTCCGTTATTGAGTGAACACGGTGCGCATGCGCACATCTAACAGGAAATTGGACCACAACTTGGTAATGAAACAACATTATTTACAGACCAAATGTAAACGCGGAAAGTTAAATATAAGTTTTTATGGGCATAATCATTGGGTCGTGATCATAAGATCAAGATCATAGGGTCGTGCTCATAAGGTCGTGATCATAACGTCGGGATAATAAAGCCGTAATCATAGGGTCGTGATCATAAGGTCGTGATTATAGAGTCGTGATAATAAAGTCGTGATTATAGGGTCGTGATTATAGGGTCGTGATTATAGGGTCGTGATCATAAAGTCGTGATCATAAGGTCGTGATTATAGGGTCGTGATCACAAGGTCGTGATTATAGGGCCGATATAATAAGGTCGTGATCATAAGGTCATGATCATAACGTCGTGATTAAAGGGTCGTGATTATAGGGTCGTGATTATAGGGTCGTGATAATAAAGTCGTGATTATAAGGTCGTCATCATAGGGTCGTGATTATAAGGTCGTGATCATAAGATCGTGATTATAGGGTCGTGCTAATTAGGTCGTGATCATAAGGTTGTGATCATAAGGTCGTGATCATAAGGTCGTGATCATAAGGTCGTGATTATTGGGTCGTGATTTTAGGGTCGTGATCATAGAGTCGTGATCATAAGGTCGTGATCATAGGGTCGTGATCATAGGGTCGTTATCATAGGGTCGTGATTATAGGGTCGTAATCATAAGATCGTGATCATAAGGTCGTGATCATAGGGTCGTGATCATAGGGTCGTGATTATTGGGTCGTGATTTTAGGGTCGTGATCATAGAGTCGTGATCATAAGGTCGTGATCATAAGGTCGTGATCATAGGGTCGTGATCATAGGGTCGTTATCATAGGGTCGTGATTATAGGGTCGTAATCATAAGATCGTGATTATAGGGTCGTGCTTATACGGTCGTGATCATAAGGTTGTGATCATAAGGTCGTGATCATAAGGTCGTGATAAAAAAGTCGTAATCATAGGGTCATGATCTTAGGTCTGTGATCATAGAGTCGGAATTGTACGGTCATGATAATAGGGTCATAAGCACAAGGGTCGTAAACGCAGAGTCGTAAACACAGAGTTATAAACTCACAATCGTGAACACAGAGTCATAAACATAGAGTCGTAAACAATGAATGGTAAACACAGAGTCGTAGAACACAGTCTTAAACACACAAATGTAAACAGAGAATGGTACAGAATCGTAAACACAGAGTCGTAAACACAGAGTCTTAAACACTGAGTCATAAACACAGAGTCATAAACACAGAGTCGTAAACACAGAGTCGTAAATACAGAGTCGTAAACACACAGTAATAAACACAGAGTCGTAAACACAGAGCCGTAAACATAGTCATAAACACAGAGTTGTAAACACACAGTCGTAAACACAGAATGGTAAACACAGAGCCGTAAACATAGTCATAAACACAGAGTTGTAAACACACAGTCGTAAACACAGAATGGTAAACACAGAGCCGTAAACATAGTCATAAACACAGAATGGTAAACACACAGTCATAAACACACAGTCATAAACACAGAGTCGTAAACACAGAACGGTAAACACACAGTCGTAATCACACAGACGTTAACACACAGTCGTAAACACGCAGACGTAAACACAGAGTTGTAACGACAGAGTCATACACACAGAATGGTAAATACAGAATCGTAAGCACAGAGTCGTAAACACAGAATCGTAAACATAGAATGGTAAATATAGAATGGCAAACACAGAGTCATTAACATTTTGTCGTAAACACAGAATCGTAAACATTGAAGCGTAAACATTGAGTTGTAAGCACAGAGTCGTAAACACACAGTCGTAAGCATAGCGTCGTTATCATTGAGTTTGGATGGATCCAACGTTATGGCAGATTGTTTTTTCTCTTTTTGATTTTTATTGACTGTTGTTTCTTAAAAAAAAACAGTTTGTTTTGAAAAAAGTAGCATTTAAAATGATATAACTGTAATTGCCATGTTTATCCAAGATCTAACGCTTCCTAACAAAACTATACAGGTGAGGGTCTTTCATAAGATGAATACGGAACGAGGATTTTCGTAATAAATTTATATGAAGCAAGATTCATTTCTTAACAGATTTAAAATTTAGATACTTTTGTAGCACTGTAATTCAGTGGAAGTTTTATGTTTTATAAAACACAGTAACCTTGGACATTAAAATTATGTAAAACAAAAACATAATATACATTTCGCTATTTAAATAGCAAACAATAATGTTGACGTAATATTCTACGAGACCAGCAAAGTTCAACTTAAGAGAAAACTGGAACCTTTGAGGAAGGTTAAGTGTTTCTAGCTCTCTTGGTACTTAATGGATTACTTCATTAAGGAATTTCTTTCCGTTCAGATGTTAACAAACTCTTAACTAGTGTTGAGTGGTGGCCGTGGTTTTGTTCACTAAAAGACATTTTGTGTTGAGCTCTTATAAACAACCCAGCTTTTAACCAGCAAACATGGCAAACATTTTGAAAGTCTTCGTTTTTCTTGTTTACATGCTGTTTCCATGCATGTTCGATAAGTGTATGCTTGTATGCAGAGCAGACATGATGAAAAGAAGAACTCTCATAGAATTACGACAAGATGTGGACTTTTTGCGAAACCTCGCAATAGAATTCAGGGAGGAATTTGACAGAATTAACCTGTGGATGAAAGGTTCATCTGAAAATATCACGGAATTACTAAACACTGGGCATAAAAACTTAATCGGTGATAGCGAGGTTACAGATACACAAAATATTGCCATAGAAGAATCGCTAAACAATATGAAGCGACGAATGGATATTCTCACTAGCGCCTTTACTGCAGAGAAAGCGACTATGAGGGAGAGGACGCATGCCATGTCACAACAGATACAGGACGGTTCTTCTCAGCTTCTGTTCAAGATAGACCAGACCACACAGGACGTTGTCGCCTTAAAACTGTTCTGTAAAGATGAAAGTCTGGCGTTAAAGTCGAATCTCTCCGACCTGAACGTCAACATGGCGAGTGTTGAAAGTCGCCTCTGGAAGAAAGTCGACGTTCTGTCACAGCAAATAAAGGACGGTGACTCACATGTTCTCTCAAACTTAGACCAGACTAACGAGAAAGTTGTCGCCCTTGAGTTGTTGTTTAAAGATAATCATCAAAAGTTGATTAGTGTTGAAAGTCAAGTATTGAAGAAAGTTGCCGATTTGGAGTCGCAAAGCATGACCAAGATAGACAAGCTAACGCAGTCTTTTGAACAGATCAAAATGCGACTGGACCAAACTTCTTCTGACATGATCAACGGCATTAGCAACTTAGGACGTATGCACGAACTGCTTAATAATGGATGGGTTGTCAATCATTACTCTTTTTATAAACATTTTACAAATAGCATGAGTTTTGACTTAGCAGAGAAGACATGTGAAGCTCTAGGTTCAACCCTTGTACAAGGATATGACAAGGACGAAGTGAAGTTTCTTTTTAGCAAGTTTGGCTCAGGAACCTACTGGCTCGGTGCCTCAGACAGGGAGGTTGAAGGGATGTGGCGTTGGTTAAATGGACGTCAAGTCACGGAGAGGAACTGGGCCTCGGGGCAGCCTGATAACTGGAAAAATATGGAGGACTGTATGACCGTTGATAGTAGCTCAACCTGGAATGACCGAAGCTGTGGTGCCATAATTCCTTTTGTTTGTAAAATCTAAAATCTCAGATCTTATATATTGTGCCATAATTCTTCATTTGTATTAACTGCACAAATGCACGCCGTGATAAGAAAGCGTACATATAAACACGTGAACTTTTAGTATAGGGTGGATATATTCGTACACTGAAATCATTTGCTTTTGCATGCTTGATACATATTTGCTGTTATGTAACCATTGATAAAGTAAATGAATACTAAATGCGCTGTTTGTACAAATAAAGCCACAATACCTCTTTCACTCATATTGTCTTACCTTATCCAGTACTGTTCTACATGGTCTCTGGTTTACAAAATAAAATCTCATTCGTCGATGGAATTCGATAACAGTTAGAAAAAAACGACACAAATTAATGTCATATTTTAGAATCAATGTTCATACAACACTACCAAAATTAGTTCAGAGGGGTGAATCGTATCTCTGTATACGCAGCAATGTTAGATATATTAAGATCCACCAACCAGAATTTTGGTATATGTTGACTCTACGTGTAAATAACTTTGCCATATTATAACCCATGTTATTTTATAGGTAAACCGTGATTAATATAAAAGATGGTCCTTAAATTCTGTAATAGACAGATATGGTATCACGTCTTTTTTAAAGTAAATAATTAGCTGTAAATGTCCTAAAGCATTTCAAGGGTAAGGTAATTAGGTATATATCGTCATGCAATACTTTCAATCCTTTTCAGGGCGCATTTTGTTTGTTTTAACTCATACAAATTCTTTATCATTTTTTTTCTTACTTCAAAGGTGCCGCAACTAAATGGTTAAGTATAAGCAAACTACCCGAATAATTTAGCGTTATTAACGTATTCTCAGGACGGGGCTTGTATATTCTTTATAAAATTGAAAAGTCAGTTCAAAGATAAATTGTTTTAAAATTTGTTAAACAGTAATATGTTCAATCGAAAATATCAGAATCCAAGACTTCCATTAAAATGAATTAAATTCGAAAGGATTGCTTCAAACGAGGTATCAGCCAGTTTGCCTATACGAAATACAATTAACAAAACATTACCTCTGTTTTGGGGAAATTGAAATAACTTTTGCATTCACTCACGCCTTAGTCAAAATCAAAACGATTTTGAACACTAACTCAATTGTTACACCCGGATGATGCTATAGCGTGATGTCAAAAGTAAGTGGTCTCGTGTCTTTTTATTTTTAAAATGCCTAACTATGCTCAGTGGCTCAGCAATTGGAACACCTCGGATAATTCACGAATCATCTCTCGGATGTATGTAGGTAGTCGGATCACCTCGGTCATTTCCTTAAATGGGACTATTTTTGTGACAGAACTCAACACAAAGATGACAGCTCACTACAGCACGATGCCTGTAAAACTTCAATTTGTGGGGGCTTCAAATTTAAATCTTCCAGTTTTAATTTACCCAGCGCGGGAGACACGCTGCTGTCAAACGATGGCATTGTTTATGTTTTGTGCGAACTACATTTAAGGCATATTCTTCTTACTACTTCCGGCGAACAAAACAATCATGATTTCAGTAAGTATCATCGCATTGTATCATAGGCTCGTGATCATAGTCTCGTGATCATAGGCTCTTGATCATAGGCTCGTGATCATAGGCTCGTGATCATAGTCTCGTGATCATAGGCTCTTGATCATAGGCTCGTGATCACAGTCTCGTGATCATAGGCTTGTGGTCACAGTCTCGTGATCATAGGCTCGTGTTCCCAGAATCGTGATCGTAGGCTCGTGATCATGTGCTCGTGATCATGTGCTCGTGATCATAAGCTTGTGATTTTAGTCTCGTGATCATAGGCTCGTGATCATAGGCTCGTGATCATAGTCTCGTGATTATAGTCTCTTGATCATAGTCTCGTGATCATAGTCTCGTAATCATAGGCTCGTGATTATAGTCTCATGATCATAGTCTCGTGATCATAGGCTCGTGATCATAGGCTCTTGATAATAGGCTCGTGATTATAGTCTCGTATTCGTAGGATCGTGATCGTAAGCTCGTGTTCTTAGGACCGTAATTTCAGTGTTTTAATCTTAGATTTGTTGTCAAAGAGTCGGATTTATAAGGTCGTGATGAAAGGGTCATGAGTAAAGGGTCTCTAAAAATAGAGTCGTAAAGATGACGTTTTTCTCAATACTTAGTAATGGCAGACTTATGTTTTTCTCGATACTGAGTAATGGCAGACTTATTTCGCTGTTAGCTTTCTTATTGAGGTTTGTTAAGTTGGCTGGGAATTGAGAACTTAGGTATTGGGTATTCAATACCCAGATACAACCGAATACCCAGCTAGCTAGGTATTGGGTATTTAACATCGAGCTAAACCGTATTCCCAGCCAGCTGGGTATTGGCGAATTCCGAGCTACAACCGAATACCCACCTAGCTAGGTATTGGGTATTCAATATAGAACTGCAATCAAATTCCCAGCCAATTCCCAGCTACAAGCGAATACCCAACTACTCTAGCTAGGTATACTGGTTATTTCAATATCGACCTACAACTGTATTCCAAGCTGGCTTGGAATTAGGTATTTCGAATATTTTTGTGAACGGACGACCCATAAACAGACTTTGAAAATCAGGGACATAAATGAATATACCCAACTATGTGCGAATTTGGAATTCATTGTATGCTGGTGTCCGGACAGATAGCATTGGAATTTGATTACTCAGCTAGGACTGAATACCTAGCTGGCTGGGAACATGTATTCGAATTAGTTTCTGTTGCTAGACTACAAAAAGCGAAGGAAGAATACAGTTAGACCTGAATACCCAGCCGGCCTGTAATTAGGTTTTCAGATTAAGTGTGGTTTAATGACAATTTATAGCGCAGTTTGAATACCCAGCTAGAACTAAATACCGGCCTGGTTGTGAATTGGATATTCGAATTATTGCAATTCCCAGCCATCTGGCTAATCATTTCTATCTTTGTATTCAAAGTACGCATTTAATTGCCATCAAATCGTACATAATATAAATATATTAATATAGCTAGCTGGGTATTCAGGTCCAGCTCGATATTCAAACTCTGTTTCGATTTGTCCGTACATAAAAATATGTCGAATACTCAATGCCCAGCTATCTGGGTATTTGAGCCTAGCTGGGTATTCGAGCCTAGCTGGGTATTAAAACTTTGCTTTGAATCGTCCGTTTACAAAAATATTCCGATTACCCAATCGCCAGCCAGCTAGGTATTGAGGTTTAGCACGATATTCAAACCCTGCGACAAATAATCCCTGTACTGAAAAATATTTCAAATACCCAACTCCCAGCCAGCTGGGTATTCAGGTTCAAATCGATATTCAAGCTCTGCTCTTAGTTGTCCGTACACAGAACTATTTCGGATATCCAATGCCAAACTAGCTCGGTATTCGACCCTAGCTGGGTATTCAACGTTTGCTTTAAATGGTCCAGTTACTTAAAATATTTCGAATACCCAATTCCCTGCTATCTGGGTATTCGGACTTAGCAGGGGATAAGCGAATACCCAAATCCCAGCTGGCTGGGAATACGGTTGCAGCACTGTATTGAATACCCAATACCTACATGTCGCTATCTGGGTCTTCGGTTGAGCTGGGAATTCGCGAATACCCAATTCCTAGCTAGCTGGGTATTCGGTTATATCTGGATATTGAATACCCAATATCCAATTCCCAATTCCCAGTCAAATTCACAAACCTTTCTAATTTACCTGTTTTTGTTAAAAAGCGAGTTTGATTTGCACAAAAATAATATTAGCATTTGAAATGACAAAATGATACTGGCATGTTAATCCAGAAACATTCAAATGTTTTGTCGTTTCCTAACAAAATAATATGGGTGAGGATGTTTATTTTGCATTATAAGCAAAGTGGAGTATTATAATAATTACTAATCAAGTGAAACTCATTTCTTAACAATTTTAGAATTTAGATCTCCAGTAGCATTGTAATTCAGTTAAAACTGTATAGTTGGTATACTTTTGTAATGAAAGATAGTTACCAATAGCAAAAAGGTATCAAACAAGCACATTATGTTTTGCTATTTCAAATAACAAACAAGTGTTGACGTTATATGGGACCTGACCAATAAAGTTCTACTAAAAAGAAACAGGCACCTTTAAAAGAGCTTAAGTGTTTCTAGCTCTCTCGCTAATTAACGAAGTGCTTCATGCGGGGAATTACTTTCTGTTAAGTTTTAACAGGAAACCAAATCTTAATTAGCCCTGAGTGGAGGCCGCAGAATTGTTCACTACGGTACATTTTGTAGTGCGCTCTCACAAACAAACCAGCTGCTAATTAGCAAACATGGCAATCATTTTGAAAGTCTTCGTTTTTCTTGTTTTCATGCTGTTTCCATGCATGTTCGATAAGTGTGTGTTCGTGTGCGGTGCTGACATGATGAACAGAACAACTCTCATAGAATTACGACAAGATGTAAACTTATTGCAAAACCTCGCAATAGATTTCAGGGAGGAATTTGACAGAATTAACCTGTGGATGAAAGGTGCGTCTGAAAATATCACAGAACTACTAAAAGCGGGACCTCGAAACTTAATCGGTGATAAGGAGGTTACAGATACACAAAATAATGCCACGGTAAAATCGCTAATCAATATGAAGCGACGGATGGATGTTCCCACTAGCTTTTGTATTGCAGAGAAAGCGACTCTGAGGGAGAGAACTCACGTCATGTCACAACAGATACAGGAAGGTGTTTCGCAGCTTCTCTCTAAATTTAACCAGACCACTCGGGACGTTGCCGCGCTGGGACTGCTCTGTAAAGATGAAAGCCTGGCGTTAAAGTCAAATCTCTCCGACCTGACCGTCCACGTGGCGAATATTGAAAGTCGCCTCTGGAAGAAAGTCGACCTTCTGTCACAGCAAATAAAGGACGGTGACTCAAAGGTAGACCAGACTCATGAGAAACTTGTCGCCCTGGAATTGATGTTTAAAGATAATAACCAAAAGTGTTTGCGGAATCTTTCCGATCTAAACGATAAATTGATTAGTGAAGAAAGTAACGTCTCAAAGAAAGTCTCCGATTTGGAGTCGCAAAATAGTGCCAAGATAGACAAGCTAACGCAGATCCAAGTGCGACTGGACCAAACGTCTGACATGATCAACCGCATTAGCAACTTACGACGTATGAACGAACTGCTTAATACTGGATGGGTTATCAATGGTTTCTCTTTTTATAAACACTTTCCAAAAAGAGTAAGTTTCGACGCAGCAGTAAACGCATGTGCAGCTTTGGGTTCATCCCTTGTACAGGGATATGATAAGGAAGAATTAAAGTTTCTTCGTGACAGTTTTTGGCCTAACGATATATGGCTGGGTGCTACAGACAGGGCCATTGAGGGCGAGTGGCGTTGGTTGAATGGTAGATTTGTCACAGAGCAGAACTGGGACTTTTGGCAGCCTGATAATGCTGGGAATGTCGAACACTGTATGATGACGGGCTCACGTTTTGGAGCCTACTGGAATGACAATAACTGTGGTGACACACTTTCTTATGTTTGTAAAATGTAAAACAATGACAAATCTCATATTTTGTGTTACAGTTAATTATTTGTATTA